>CAXIVR010000001.1:29958897-30274176 GCA_964035755.1 Teleogryllus oceanicus
TAAAAATACCCCCTACCCTACACTGCCGTAAGTGACTTGGATTTACCTGCGCTAGTCAGATAGGATCAAAGTGAAATTATAATCCACTTTATCTTAAATAATATTCCACGTAAAAATACTACTAATAAAACAAATTAAAACTGGCATGCATAATGTAATACTAAATTCAATTTTAATGTACACAATCAAACGAAATATTTACTAGAACTATTCTCGATGATTAATTGTCAATACGTGGTTTGTAAACTTCTCTCTGATTGGCCAAAAACCATTATGGTAATGAAATCTGTATCACAATCAGTATCACTATGCAACGGATTGCAGCCATCAAATGACAGAATTTTACAATGAGAGTAGAAAAATTCCGTTACGTTAAGACTTCCATACATTCTCCTACAACATAAAAAACACATTAAATCGCTTAAAAATACCTCAAACTGCCACCAGTAATGTACGTGACCCGAGTTAAATATTTTCAATACATGTGACCGGTAGCGGTAGCGGTAGCTCAGTGCATCAACTGATGTCACTGCAGCGCTTCTGTCCGGGAGGTCCTAGGTTCGAGTCCTGACGGCGGCAGGATTTTCGACAGTAGCTTTTCAGCTACGTCGAATTCAGTCCCTGTCTGGAGGAGAATTCTAGCGGCCGGCTGCTCGGATCGGTAGTTTTCCGTCGTTTCGCCGATCAACACCAGGCGAATGCCGGAGCAGTACCCTTCCACACGGGCCACTTACCGCGTGATATCTGTCTTTCCTTCTCCTATCCTCTCCTCTTACACACACACTTACACTAACATGCACCACACTACCACATATTCCGGGAGACCGGTCGGAAGCTTAGAGCTTGTCCCGCCTGAGGCGGTGCTGGTGGGAGAGTCCTGGTTAGGGGGAAACCCCACTAGCCGACGGTAGGTCGGCGCCGGATCTCGTCATCCAGCGGGGGAAGATCACCGCCATCTCCCGAGAAAAAAACATGCACTACACGAACGGAACAAATGACCGAAGTAGTTGACGCGCGCAGAAACAGGAAAAAATCAATCAATCAATTCAGTAGATGTGCAAAGACACTCTGCACCTGCAAAGCTCCATATTACACAAGGAATAAAGTACTGAACGGGATCTTCACTGATTATATTAGATTAGATTTATTTTTTTCAAAAAACTGTAAAAACTGTGTGCGACATGAGAGGGAGAAGTAAAATTCCTCCCAACATTTGTTAATTTGCACTGCAAAGACATTCTGCTAAACAATTACGGTCTCAAAATTTTCAACTCCCAATACAAAGCTTCTGAAGCTTTCAAAACCAGAGGAAATGCGACGGAAAGTAGGCACTTTAAAAGAACAATTAAGCCATGCTAATTAGGAGTTTGCAGAGAAACAGAAAACCGAATTTATAACAGAGTAATTTGTGTTCAGCTTTTTCTAATTATCGTGTGGCATTTCGTTCTTCTACAACTTTATGACTATCCATTTTTAAGACTTAGTGGAATTAAACATTTTTTAACGTTTTTTTAACTTCAGTGTGTGTTAAAATTATTCTACAGGCAGCCTAATAATGAAAACACGTAGAAGTAAAAGTGAAACATGTAAGAACTTTCATGTACGTATCATGGCAATTTATTCAATGCAGATATACCTCATTGTACGTACCATTTCAATCTTTTAATAATTATTCACAAGAATAAAATAATGTAATATACACAACAATAACATTGATTCATATGCTTTCATTGTCTTTTCTCTAATTACATTCGTCCTACTCATAGTATTTATTGGCATTTTACAAAACTATGCATATTTTGCCCAAAAAGTATTTTTGTCTCTATTACCCACATTAAAATAATATCGCTTCTAAACTTCAAATAAAAATACGTCCAATCTATGGAATTATATCTGTTGAATTTTACTTTCGGGTGCAATAAGTATATGGTTCATTCCTTGTTTGCGTTCTACAGCATTAAACCGCTAAAATATGTAAGAATGAACGTCAGAAGACAATGTGTGTTGAGCAGACTTCTCCACAAATCTACGCTCAATTTGACAGTATGGTAGTTGCGGCAAGTTGTTCTGCAAATAGGGCAAATCATCCTCTTGAGAAAGTATTGGAAAAGTGGCACTGTATTATCCCCAGTGGAGTAGCTATAGGACCAGTTTTCTTTCTGAGTGCACTTCAAGCTATAAGAAAGCGAATTTATGTGTTAAAATTCATTTCCAGAGAACAGAAAAACTGCAAATGCAACTTGCGCAAAACAAAGACGAAAGTGAATTTGACGACGAAAAAATAAACGAAATATAAATATTCTGTTGATGTATTCACGACAAAGTCAATTGTAATGGAAAAAACTTTCCTCTGACTTCATATTAGACCATTATCTTGAGAAGTAATGAGGCTTAAAACCAGTAACCAGTCGGGTTCGTTGTGGGCAAAGCGGCTTCATGGGACCTTTCATTTGCGTTCACCAATTTCTCTGCCTCTCATGCCAATACTTTCTCAATCTTCATCATCGTAACACCGTAATTAGTATCACCTATCTCAACAAAAACGCCTGGCCGGTAAAATCCATTGACGGCCCTGATTTGATTATTGATTGATTTGCAAAACCACTGTACTATTCCCCACAACTGATGGATAAACAAGATAAATAAAAAAAGCCGACATTTTAGACGCTCAAAAAGGCTCAACGTTCAAAATACTACTTTTATTTTATTTTTTATTTTAATAATTTCTTTCTTTCTGTATTTATATATAGATGAATTTTTTACTATTTATTTATTTTATTTTCAGCAAAACATGCTTTTCAAGGAGTTGAACAGGTACCGAGAGTAACATTTTGGATTTTGATCCTAATTTTTTTCGCTTCTGTCCGGGAGGTCCTAGGTTCGAGTCCTGACGGCGGCAGGATTTTCGACACTAGCTTTTCAGCTAGGCCGAATTCAGTCGCTGTCTGGAGGAGAATTCTAGTGCCCGGCTGCTCTGATTGGTAGTTTTCCGTGGTTTCTCCGATCAACACCAGGCGAATGCCGGAGCAGTACCCTACCAAACGGGCCACGGGCCGCGCGCGATCAGTCCTTCCTCTTCCTTGTCCTATCCTCTCCCCTTACACACACACACACACACACACACACACACACTTACACTAACTTGCACTACACTGCCACATATTCCGGGAGGCCGGCCGGGAGCTTAGAGCTTGTCCCGGCTGGGGCGGTGCCCCGCTGGTGGGAGAGTCCTGGTTATGGGGAAACTCCACTAGCCGACGGTAGGTCGGCGCCGGATCTTGCCATCCAGCGGGTGAAGATCACTGCCATCTCCCGAAAAAAACATGCACTACACTAGCGGGACTAATGACCAAAGCATTTGACGTGCCCGGAAACACAAAAAAAAAATCAAATCAATCCTAATTTTTGCTATTTTTCTTTAACCGTCACGTTTGCCTTTTGACGATTGTACGTATTGTTTATTACTACTTTGATTAAATAACGCTGAATGGCGAAGGTGCGCGGGGAAGCCCCGTCACTACGCCAGAGAGGAATCTGACTCCCGTTTGCGGAAGGCAAATCCGCCTCGTGCTGTTGCAAGGAAAAGCGCTAGATTCCATTGGCAACGCATATTTTTCGTATACTCCGTCCTTGCTGTGTATGTTTGTATCTACTGCATGAAACATGAAATTTTCCTAATATTTCTGTTTCCTAGGGCAACACATTGTATTTCTGGAACAATAAAATTTATGTACAATATAATTGATTTTGAGCTGATTTGCCAAATATTGCAACATAAAATGCAGTACACAAGCAGTACTTCAATTTGGTTAGGTAGAAATTAAATATCATGATATTTTATAGAGTTCATTATATTTTCAAAACGGCTTTGATGGCTCAGGGCATCAACTGTCACTGCAGTGTTTCTGACTGCGATATCCTATTATTCGAGTTACGGCAGCGGCAGGATTTTTGACACTAGCTACGAATTCAGTCGCTGCCTGGAGAAAAATTTTAGTGGCCGGCTGCTCTGTTCGGTCGTTTCCGTGGTTTATTGGAGAGATATCAGGCGAATGCCGGAGCAGTACCGTAACAAATGGGCCATGGACCACGCACGATTTTGCCTTCCCTTTCCTTGTCCTATTCTTACCCCTTACAAAAATTAACACTTAAATGTATTACACTACCACACATATCGGGAGAACTGTCGGAAACAGAGCTTGTCTGGGGGGAGGGGCTTGAATAGGGAGCTGAAATGCTCTCGATACCTTTGCTTAACACCTTTAGCTAAGCTGATATTTTATTTGGTCTTTATTCATTTCTCCCTCTTTTATCTCAAGTAGAACTTAAGAATCTGTTGGTATATGTTTCTGCAGATTTCGTTTCTCCCTCTGCACAGGAGTAAACCATGAAGATCAAGGAACGCTCTTTACAATTTTTTAGGTAAGTTTGAAAAAATTTTTCCGACATTCAGGCATTGTGATTTCTTTGTTACTGGTTAGCGCATAATACACACAGGTAATAAAGTGCACCTTCGTATAAGATATTAAATGTTCCCCTAAACCAAATGACATATTAATAGTTACACTACAATTATATTATCAAAATAAGATTTTTGAAAGGTTTCTTAGCACCTGTTCCGCTACTCACTTCCCTCAACAATCAAAAACATTTTTTTTTTCAATTTTGATTTTTTCGTGAACTTAACGCTATTTTATTTGATTACAAAAATAAGTTATATCAGCGTGAGTTATATAAATTATCTTAAGTTATATTATAGTATAATTAAGTATAATTATCATAAGTTATATAATCAAGTATCAGAAAAAATTAAAATTTTCTTAGTCAAATTCAAACGCAAAAAATATTTTTCAACAATAATAAAAATGGTTTTTACTCTATCTTAGAACCCTGAAACAGGGTTGGTGGGTCGGGGACCAAGAAATCATTGGAAAATCTTATTTTTATGCTAGAGTTATAGTTACTCATATTTCATTTGGTTAGAGGAACGTTTTACCATCATATCTGCGGGTACACTTTGTATGTCAACCTTCTGCATATGAAAAAACTCGTCAAAAATTACGTATCTCTTAAAACCAGAGCTGAAGTGAAGACGTTACTCTTCTTTAGGGCAAACACAAAGTAGTGTTTTCCTCCCTCAGTGTTATTTTTGGATGAACTTCTACACGACCCACCCTGATTTGGTAAATGTATACTCTGAATTCATGTGCATGCGTTACATGAGTTATTCTTCTATTTCTACAAGGAGAAATTCACTTGGATTTGTATTGTCTAATAACACTCTCTGTACCATTCTTCTCAAGTTCGCTTGCTTTTGGAAGGCGAAAACTCATATTAAAACGTAAACTATCAATGCGCCAAGTATCGTCCAGAAAAAAACACTAAGCTCTCTTTGGTTTGTCATTTGTATAAAACTTTTATCCAATATATCGAAACCCAAAAAATGTGTTTTGAAATTGATGTGGGAGCAACTAGGATGTACCACCTATATCTTCTTTTGAATAAGGATTACCTGAAGATAATTGGGTCGACAAAAACTCAACTTAAACATCTACTGAGAATTGAGGAATCATTTTCGAAAGATGAACGGCGATGGATCGCGATGGCGATAGATGGCGAAAGATGTAAGCAGGACTAAAGCGAATGCATTGGAAATAGGCGAGGAGATACAGTGATCAATGCTTTCACTTACCAGGTCTGGGTGGCGAGATAATTATAAAACGATCGAAACGCGTTTGTGTCAAGTCTTTTAGTATTTTATATAATATTTTATTTTGTATAGAATTTTTATTTTATTTGGTATTTTAGTATTTAAGTCTTTTACATTTTCCCTGCTTCGCGGACTACCCCACAGGAAAGATTTTATTGTATCGTTACTTTACCGTCCGCGGAAGGCGAAAAAGGCCCACGTGGCGAAATAATAAATAAATAATTGCCAACGCTGGGCTACGGTGGAAGAGCGCCTCTCTCGTGCTGCGCGTATCGATCACGTGTGTAGTCGTGAGAGGGGGTGGGGTGGGTGGGGGAGGGGCGAAGACCGCAGGTGCGTCCGCTGGCGGACGTGGCGGCCGCCCACTGCAAAGAGAGCGTGCCCAAGGCAGCGACAGCGGCGGCGACGGCGCCCAGCGGAAAGGTCAGGGGTGGCAGGACGGGCTGCGGCGCTGGGCTTGGCCCTGGCTCGCAATCGTCCCGGTAGCGGTAGCTCAGTGCATCAACTGATGTCACTGCAGCGCCTCTGACCGGGAGGTCCTGGGTTCGAGTCCTGACGGCGGCAGACTTTTCGACACTAGCTTGTCAGCTAGGTCGAATTCAGTCACCGTCTGGAGGAGAATGCTAGCGGCCGGCTGCTCTGATCGGTAGTTTTCCGTGGTTTCTCCGATCAACACCAGGCGAATACCGGAGCAGTACCCCACCAAACGGGCCACGGACTGCGCGCGATCTGTCCTTCCTCTTCCTTGTCCTATGTTCTCCCCCTTACACACACACTTACACTAACATGCACTACACTACCACCTATTCCAGGAGACCAGTCGGGAACTTTGAGCTTGTCCCGGGTGGGGCGGTTCCTCGCTGGTGAGATAGTCCTCGTTAGGGGCAAACCCCACTAGCCGATGGTAGGTCGGTGCCGGATCTCGCCATCCAGCGGGGAAAGATCACCGCCATCTCCCGAGAAGAAAACATGCACTACACTAACGGGACTAATGACCGAAGCAGTTGACGCGCCCGGAAACACGAAAAAATCAATCAATCGTCCCTCGTTACTGGAACTCATTAATTATGTCAATTACTCATTGACTCACAGGGCACAAACGAGGATCACTAGTTATTTACAATACAAAGTCTAATTATTTCAGAAAAAAATTATCCACGAAAGCCATTAAAGCAAGAACATCTGACGCTATCATTTTGACGGCTACAACATATTCAAGTAATGTTATCTTTATTAAAATGAACAGAAAGCCATTCTGATTACTTTAATATGGATGTATTTATGATTTAAAGTATACGTGAAAATTTCGAAAATATTCATTCAATCGAAAATGTTATATCAATTTTATCGATTTATCTTAAACGCCCAGCAGCCGTCAATTTGACTGATTCCCAATAGCTGATAAACGTTGCGCTCGGTCAATGCAAGGTGCCGGCGTCCTAGTGTTAAATAATATTCAACACAACATTTTGCGTACATATTTTACGTATCCTCAGTGTAAAAATCCATGTCGAATCTGGAAATTGGAATATAAAAGAATCACCTAAATTACAAATGTGTGTTCAATTATATTTAAACCCAGCTGATTAAAGAAAAATCAGAGATGAATGGTAAGACGTAGACAAAATAGATAAACACAGAAAGAGCAAAATAAAAAAAATTGGTAGATCATATTCCACCAGTACATATTCTTCTGATTCTCGAATATTTCCAGATTCGATTTTATATCTAACAATGAGTACAATATATACTATTTTTTCAAAATACACGCGACGACCTGTGTAAAGGCTGACGGAATTTGAAATAATTCTGAATGCGTAGCACTATGAACTTCGTTTGGTGGTTGATACCGTCTTTCGAGACAAACGCATCACGTTGTGCCCTTTGTATTTATCTAATTTATTTATTTGAACGCTTCGAGTGTAGATTAATTGGAAGTAAAATTCGGAGTATTTTTTGTTGTAAATTCGACGAACAAGCAAACAACGAATTTATAATATTAACAAAACGTTAATAAATCTAAGATTGAGTAGTTGGTTTTGGGGGACAAAACCTAATCAGTTAAGATTATTTTCAGCATTATACAATCACTGTGCTATTTTAATTAGTGGAACATTTACTATATCCCGTGACGTGTGGCGGTTCCGTTGATTTGAACGTTACAAGAAAGGCGGATTGAACACTTTTGAATTTGTGCTTCAGATCTTGTTATATATTTTCAAGACAATTTTTAGTTACTGTCTTTTTATCTATTAGCAGTGACGTACAGACTACTGGTTTGCGTTCTGCTTCTGAAGTACAGACTAGTAATAAAAACTGCACGTTAAGTCGACCACAATCTTCGTAACCACATTGCCAAATTTGATAGAAATTACTTTCCATCAATTTTACAGATGCGTACATTTTCAAACTCCCTAAACTCTTATCGAATATTAGTAGAGTAATATGTTTAAAAAAGAAGAATGAACACAGAAATAAAAAAAGCATCCAATTTACACGAATTTATTGCCTTTTACTTTTTCGCCTTAAGAATTCTTCGTAAGAAAAGAAAGTTACATATGTAATCGTGCGGCAATAAACAGCAAAATTTCGCCAGAAAGACTCTTAAAAAATTACAACTCTACAAAATTAGCACATAAATACTATCCCATAATTTTTTGGAAAACAAGTAGTTTCTGCGTAAGTTGCACTTGAAATTTAGGAAAATTTTTCTTCTCAAAAATCTCTTCAAATCGTTTCTGTAAAATTTCTCCACTTAAGTAATAAGGGACGGTAAAAAATATTACGCTAGGCCCATTTTCAGATATTGCTCTTTTTTTTCGGAAATTGCAAAAACGATTTTAAAACTACAGAATTGATGACAGAGATTTTTGTCTCAGAAAAGGTTATTTTATGAAATTGGCTCTTTAAAAGAGGTCAAGTACGATTATTCGAAAAAGCGAGTTTTTGCGTAATTTGCGCTTAAAATTTACGAAAATTTTGATTCTTGAAAAGTCGCTCCAATTTTGTTCTTTTAATTTTATCCACATATGTAATAAGAAACATTAAGAAGATGATAATAAATAAACTAGTGATGCTGAGTAATGGAAAAGACTTTCTCACGCTAGTTAGTATTCTATCTCTTTAGTGTCGACTAGCTTCTGAATGATCTTGATCTCTTTCCAGCTGACATCTTTTGCCGCCGAAAGGACATTCTTACACATTTTTTCAATTTTTTCGGCTGCCTAATGCTAGAACTGAAACAACTATGACATTATGACGGAAGTGTCAATTCCCTGTATTTCCCTGTGGTCGAAGCGGGTTTCGGTGGGAAGAATCGCTGGTTCGAGTCTCTGTCAGAGATAATAGTGTGTCACAATTCTCAGCTGCCACAGAAAATGATTTAAAAATTCAGAAACTTTATTAAAAAGTTTTGAAGAAATTTTAATCACAAATACTGTTAATTGAGTTAAATAAACTAGCAGTGTCTTTGTGATTTTCGTATTTTCAACCTTTAATCAATTTTTCAACACTTGTTCGATTTACAACACGTCACATCAAATGAATCGCTGTCTTTCTGTGGACCTGTATGACTCGATTTAAGAAAATGAGTAATTATATCAACATGATGTTTAAAATTCAATATAACCAGTATCCATGGGACTAACTTAAGATATTCCTGACAGTTCCAAAATTATTATTATAATTATTACTATTATTTATATTTAACTTTATACTTCTTTTTTCTCTCTCGCCTTACAAATTCTTCATAAGAAAAGAAAGTTATGTGCGCCGGAAAATGATGAATTTTCGCTATAATAACTCTTATGGCTGGGCTCTGGTAGCGGAAAAGTTAAAAAAAAAAAAAAATTGAGAAAAGACTACTGGTGCAATTGAATGGCAGATATATTGTCGCACTTCGTAGTATCTTCAACTCCTTAGTCGACTAGCTTTTGGGTTATGCCTTATTCCTTTTCCACTTACCATCTTTGGCCGCCCAAAGCACATTTTTTCACTATTTCTTACTTTTTGGTTAAACCTAGAACTGAAACATACATTTATTACTATTCTAGAAATTTAAATCCTATTTCCCACCAAAATAGCCAACTGATGTCACTGTAGCGCCTCTGACCGGGAGGTCCTAGATTTGAGTCCAACGGCAGCAGGATTTTCGACACTATCTTTTCAGCTATGTCGTGCGAACTTCCTTTCCTCTTCCTTGTCCTATCCTCTCACCTTACACACGCACACTTACACTAACATGTACTACACTACCACATATTCCAGGAGACCGGTCGGGAGGTTTGAGCTTGTTTCGGCTGGGGCGGTGCCCCGCTGGAGGGAGAGTCCTGGTTAGGGAGAAACCCCACTAGCCGAAGGTAGGTCGGCGCCGGATCTCGCCATCCAGCGGGAGAAGATCACTGCCATCTCCCGAGGAAAATCATGCATCACATTTACGTTACTAAGGACGTACGCTGTTCACGTGCCCGGAATCACTAACTAACCAATAACCAATCAAAATTAACAAAGTGGTTAATTGGCGTGTATGGAGTCATTTCTCCGGAGGGAAGGTGCTCTGGTGCCAGCATTTGAGAATTGCAGAAATGTTATTGAAAACCATTGGAAGCAATTCTAATCCCAAAACCCATTAATCAAGATAATCTAGTTGTGGTAAACATCTCAACACTTTCTCACAACATTGCTAACGTTTCAGTAATATTATGTTGCTTCATGAAGAAGTAAAGGTGTTCTGAACCAGCAGAAGGTATTTTTCGCGCAGTGCTATGCATTCTCAGTTGTTATTTTTTTCTGCCCATTCGTTTCACATTTTGTCAATTACTCGGCAGCTTACTGATAGCATTGAAACAGTAAGCTTAATGACTATTGTTGAAATGCCAATCTTCGTGGCCGATGTTGTTAAATTGCAGGTATTGTTTGAGCGGTTCGAATGAAGGGGCCACTCGTTAAAGCCTCGCTTAGGAATAATTAGTTGTCACAATTCTGCACCGCGAAGAAATTTATTCAGAAACTTTATTGAAAATCATTTGAAGTGATTCTGCTCACATATACAATCAGTTAAGGTACTAAATGAACTGGAAGTGTGTGTGTATGTGATTTTCAGTATGGGGCTCTTGTGATTGATTGATTGATTTTTTCGAGTTTCCGGGCGCGTCAACTGCTTTGGTTATTAGTCCCGTTTGGGTAGTGCAGGTTTTCTTCGCGAGAGATGGCAGTGATCTCTCCCCGCTGGATGGCGAGATCCGGCGCCGAACTACCGTCGGCTACTAGGGTTTCACCATAACCATGACTCTCCCACCAGCGGGGCATCGCACCAGCCGGGACAAGCCCTAAGCTCCCGGAATATGTGGTAGTGTAGTGCATGTTAGTGTAAGTGTGTGTGTGTAAGGGGAGTGGATAGGACAAGCAAGAGGAAGGAAAGATCGCGCGCGGTCCGTGGCCCGTTTGGTAGGGTACTGCTCCGGCATTCGCCTGGTGCTGATCGGAGACACCACGGAAAACTACCGATCAGAGCAGCCGGCCGCTAGAATTCTCCTCCAGACAGCGACTGAATTCGACCTAGCTGAAAAACTAATGTCAATAATCCTGCCGCCATCAGGACTCGAACCTAGGACCTCCCGGTCAGAGAAGAAAGGTCAAAGGACCTCCCGATCACAGGCGCTGCAGTGACATCAGTTGATGCACTGAGCTACCGCTCCCGGTCTGATCCTTTGAGCAAATGCTGAGATAGCCGCTTGTTTTGCTTCTGGACATAAATGTAACTTCGTTATCTGTGCAAGTCTTCTAGAGTTCAGTGGGAAATATAGTTATTCAAATTATTGTTCTCCATGTCTCTCGTGGCAGGAAGTATTTTTCTTGACGAATGGCATGGGGAGGAATAATAGCCCAAATTTATTGCCCTGATTTACTCTTGAAAATAGATTTTATTACTTCGGAGCGAATACATTTGTTCGCAATCCTTGCAAAGAGCCTCATTTTTTTCTAGATTCAAAATTCAAGCAGTATATGGCTTGGGGTAGGCATCACAGAAATTGGAAAGCGTGACAGGATTTACATTTTCCAATAGCACATCACACACTGTTTTTAGCTATTTTTAACGTAAAATAAATGTAATAATAAGAGTTAATAATAATATTCGAAAAATCTGAACTGTTATAGCCGTTCCTACTCATAATATTAACCATAATGATGACAACAATAGAATGCTTCTCTTCGTAATGTTATCATTACTGTTATTAGCATCATTGGACGCCTCCAGCCGCAAGGCCTTCGCCCTTGGGCTCCGGTTTGGCTGCTTCGTCCACGGAGAGTGCGCCTGTTGCGGGAAGGGGTGGGGTGGGCGATGGGGAGCGGGCGCCCCAGCGCTCATAGCGAGGACTTGCCAAATCACGGATGTTTGCGCATGAGCTCGCAAGGGACTGGAAGCCGCTGCTGGCTGTTGTGATGCCAACGCCCCCCCTCCGATTGTTTATGGAGCTCTGGCTGCTGCAGGAAAGCGCTGTTGGATCTGCACCCCTACCTGATGAACCGGAAGGCGTCTAAGTAAATAATATTCTCTGCTCAATATTCTGGGCCCGTGGATTAAATGCTCTATAATTGTGTGTTTTCTTGGGAAGAGCAATAGACACAATATAACATAACATGATTGAATAAAGAAAGGTATTTCACGTATTCATATATAAATTTTAGGAATACAATTGCACTTAAAACGAACGGTTTTAATTAATTCTTGATGTAGACGAAAACGTGCAGTATTAGTTCAGGTGACAAAACGTCAAAAGCAAAACTGCTGGGATACTCAAAAGATGGACTTAAGATATTATTTTATTTAATTTGATTTGATAATTTCGCCAAAAAAAGAATGAATCTGTAAGCTATGGAAAAGAACGATAATCCGCGCATAATTTCTTAAGCTCCAAAATCTCTTCCCCACCCTTCTATAATATATAGGTAAATGATGAATAAAAGAAATTTAAATGACATCATACACATGTAATTGTAAAAGCAATAATGTAAATAAATTGCCGTTAATTTAAATATTTACGATGTGAGTGAAGACAAACAAAATTAATTTTTGTAATTTTTGAAAAAACAAACAAACAAAATAATAAAGCAAAATGACGTTTATGTCATCTCGTAGTACATTTATCACTATTCCTAACAAAATCGAAAGAACAAATTTGGAGTCGTTTTTAAGAAAACCTTTTCTTTATTGGTTTATTGTAATTACACATATTGTTCGGAATATTGCGCAAAAACTACTAATATTTTCAAAAAACCTACTTAACTTCAATGAAAGAAGTAATTAAGGAGAAAAAAATTTAATTGAGAGAAAAATCTCTATCTTCAATTTTGTAGTTGGAGGAAGATGCCGAAAAAATTCAAACGTTAGCAATTTTTGAAAATTCAGAGATAACCCTGAAAATTTGACCTATTCCATCTTTATATGTGTATTTTACAGCATTCTTATTGTGTTGAGAGCCTATTCCTTAAGCGAAAGTCATTCCTCTAACCGAGCGTTTTCGTGTTAGAGGCCACAGCTTTCTGACCTCTGTTAGAACTTTTGGGTCATCAAAATGGCCATTCGAAAACAAGATAAAGACAATTCACCAGATGATAATGTAAGACTAATAGAAAAGGGATCACATGGGAAAATTAAAACAGTAATGTTAAAGGACAGTAACGTGACTACTGAATTTTGATCTATGGTGGCCTGAGTATATCAGACAGAATATAACTTCTCCAGAAACAATGAAAGTGAAGAACAATGCCTGAAAAACTTTTAAAATATCGGTGCAGAACTCCATTAAAATGAACAAAAGAAGTGTCAAAGCAAGCACGTTTATCAATGGGCTGGACAAAAGTATATTTATTCTCAAGAAGCCTAAGGTTCGCTGCGTCCTTTAATTGGTCGTCTGGGAGAAATCGAACCCTAGAGATTTCTTTGCCTAAAGGTTTTTTCATATCAATTAATATTTTTCTGTATTTATGTGACTGTCACATCCTAAACTTCATTTTTGGGGTCTTTTTTATTTGAATATTTATTTAATTATTATATTAATATACATAATTATATTTGTAAAATATTCATCACACACATGCTGGTGCATAAAACCATTTACCCCAGACGGAACCAGCTTTTGTGCTAAAAATGAAATTCTGTCAATTTTAGTTAGAAAGTTTTCTGAATTTCATTATCTGATTGGCCATTATCGGCTCAGTGAAATGCTAATGTAATCGTCAAAAATATGTAGTGTGTCTTCATGAAAGATTGTCCGACTTCCATTCATGTATTTTACAATGAAATATTTTTCTGGGGCAGGTTAGTGGATCACAAATTCGGAGCATCATCAAAAATGCTGTGTTGCTGTGCGTCACGACACACAGAAACTACGTACTACTATGTAATATACTACTATGTACGTACCACGTAAACTACGTACGTGATGAAAAAACAGTCTTAATGATTGCACAGTTTTCAAGTACTCAGAATCGCTATAGCCATACAAAACACCCTGCCGAGAGGAAGTAATGCGGAAAAAACACTCCCACGACCCGATTTTTTTCGCCGAGAAAAAACTGCGCACTGGTAATGTATTGAAAAGAAGGTGAATTGGAGGCTCGCCCGCCCCTGCCGCCGCGCTCCGCTACGCCAGATTTGACAACGAGCGCTGCGACGCGCGCGCTATGCCCAGTAAGCTGGCGTATGAATATTTAAGCTCTTCATGTATTTTTATGAAGCATGCGCTTGTGATGCTACGATTTAATACAGTTTTGATTTCGTTGTTCGTCACATGTATTAAAGTAAATTTCCCCTCGTTCGCGCAAACTGTTACAAAACAGGAGAACTCCCTACTCGTGATATATTATGTCGATATGCAATAAAACCTATGTGTTGGAACCACTGTAAATAGGAAACCTACTATTCTGGAAAAATCTCACAACGTTTTGCTATATGAAAATGACTGTGTAAATTGCTTTGTGAAAGTCCACGTCTTTAGGCAATGCATTCGGCGACGGACTGTTCCATTCTTACTATTTTGCCACGTGTTTCTGGAAAATCTTGTCTGAACTATTTTGCCACGTGTTTCTGGAAAATTTTGCCAGAACCTCACAGTGAGCTTACATTTTTCCGTTAGGAAAAACAACACGAAGTAGGTTGAAAACGTCTTTAAACGAATTGAATAAACACTGTGGAGAGACAAAGAAAACCTTCAAATCTGAACGCTTTCACCGTTTTATAAAATGCATGGTTTTAGTTGTTTTTTCTAAATGGATAAAAATGACTTTGCATACACTGAATAATAAAAACAATAGAAACAAAATTTTAAAAAGGTACGTCTTTTTCTGACGGACGTGTCAGTATAAACAGTTCATTACAAACATTTCACACGTAATACATGCACATTATTTTACAATACACTGCCAGATGATATTGAACGATTAAAATTGATTCACAAATCCCAAGTAAAATATTTTCTGATCCATAACTGTTTCTATACAATTAAGGACTATATCGGGCATCAAACAGGGAAGTAATTTTAACTTTAACAATGATATTTAATGTACTATTTGCCATTTGGACTGTATAATTTTAAATAACCTGTAACAACTATTGTAGCTCACCTTGTGGGTCAATGACCCAATCTCAATCATTTTCGTTGAGATTCCCTGATCCAATGAGCAAATGCTAAAATATCCTCTTGATTTGCTTCTGGACGTAAATGTAAGTTTACTAACTGTGCATATCTTATAGAGTCCATTGGGAAATAATGATATTCAAATTTATGTTCTCGAAGTTGACGTGACAGAAAGTCAATTTCTTCAGGAAGGGTGCGAGGAAGGATAACAGGCTAATTCTATAACTGATTTGCCCTTGCAAATAGTTTTATTCCACCGAAGCCAATATTTCCTTATCAATTCTTCCCCAAAACACTCATTTCCTTCTGTGTACAGAATTCCACTTTTATTTGAATTACGGTGAAGAAAACGTGCCCAAAATTCACATCTCCCCGTAGCACGTCACACACGGTTTTTAAATGTTTTTATTTAAAATAAATAAATATACGTAAATAAATAAATAGAAAATTTCACTTTTGAACAGATTAATTGCATTTTTTTAAATTCAACAAAGTGAACAGATTCTCCCTCCCAGAAAATACCAAACATTTTCGCTTACAGTATACTCGTAGACTGTCAGTAATATTTTTCAAGTTGCCTTTAGCTCAATTTTATATTTTCTGATACCGGGAATAATGAGGCCGCGGTCAAACGTTCTAAAGCTTTTCAAAATTCAAAATTTATTGCTTGTTTATCCTTGAAAATAGATTTTATTGCATGGGAGTTTTTGTTTTTTTTCTCCCTTTCTAAAATTCAAAATTTAAGTAGTATATGACTAAGTGTATGGATCACAGAATTTTGAAAATGTGCACACAATTCACAATTCACTTTTCCCCATAGCACGTCATACGCAGTTTTTAACTGTTTTTTGACGTAAAATAAATAAATAAATAAGCTGCTTTTTTCTGAAAACACGCGCCCGCGATCCTTGTTTCTTTGGCCCTGGTGCCCTGTGCGCCGTCAGATGGCGTCTGCGCCCACGCAGTCCCTCTCCCTTCCTGCAGGTTGTAACATTAAGAGAAAACTAGTTTATACTCTGTTTACGACCGTTTTATGTTTGCGAATGCATGTCTTCTAAAATAGCTAGCCTGTGTTGCTGCAAAGGGAGGGAAATGTGAGGGAAATAAAGCGCCAGGTATTGACACACCGGCAATTTAAAGATTGTTTTAATATTGTCGAGACACATCCAAGCCAAACTGTGCTTGAAAACCAAATAACTTCGACTTCTTTGCCACCTCATCCTTCCTACTTGTTCTTCCTCCCTTCTCCTTTCCCTTTCTTTTTTCTCTTCACTCATTTTCCTCCCCCTTTTTCCTCCTCTTTCTTGCCCCTCCCTCCTTTTTTTCCCCCCCTTCCCCCTTTCCCCCCTCTCTCATGCCTCAACTATTTCCTTCCTCCTTTCTCTTCCTCCTTCATATTTGTAACAATCATATTCGTTACATTAAGGATTATATTATTAACTGATTAGCGGAACCCCTTAAGCCGTTTAAAAATATTTTCATTTGTTGAAAAGTTTCTACCATGCAAGTTCTAAATAAAAAGATAATTTAAATACACAATTGTGCGATCTTTCATCCTCTAGCGTAGAACGTTCAAAATTGTTTCTTAACAATTAAAGTTAAATAACAAAAATTGTGTAATATGCGGGTGCCGGGATCCGCCTCACTGGCGTCATATTTAGCTGTCATCACCAATGCATTGCGAATTCCTCAACGCGGTGGCGATTTCAAGAGTTCAAAGGTTGCCACGCGAGGAAGAATCCGAGATGGTCTTTCCTGTTAATCGTGCATTTTATTTGCATTTCGGGAATGTGCTCTAGAGCCCTCCATTCAGACGAAAACAACCGCTCGAATATCGCGAGGCTCCTCGCCGTCGCTCGGTGGAAGGAGGGACCTCGCTTTGTCGGAAGGAGAGCTCTGTTTAACGGCCATGTCCACCGACCGCCTTCTGCCCCTCGGTTATGTGCAGAGCACCCAACGTCGCCGGGCGCTCGCCAGCCGCCGCCGGCAGCTCTGTCGCTGCCGGGCGCTTGGTCGCTGTCCGCCGTGTGGCCTCCGCCTCAGAACTTAACGTCCCCACCCGTAGAGATGGCAAAACCCTAATTGCAATCGAAGAACTTAATCGAACGAAGAACCTCTTTCCATTAATCGTCTAATTGGTCGCATGAAAAGTAAAAATTCGTTGAATAATGGGAAAGAGATTTAATGTGAGAATAAAAACAATACAATTTTTCAAATGAATAAAGGCAAATAAAGGAGTGTTGAAGAATAATAAAAAAAAGTGTTTAAGTGTAAATGTAATAGAGAAAATATTATAGCAAAAACAACAAAATTGAAAATAAAAAAATAGAATAAAGTTCGTCTACTCCTTTTACATTTTTTATTTTAACAAAATTGAAGTTCAAAGACATCTAATACTCTAAAGAGGCCTACGGTATTGGTAAGCTAGCAAACAAAAATTATATTAGGCAAAAAGTTTACATACTAGCGTGAGAAACAAATATAAAATCATGCGTTACAGAGAAAAAACAACGCTTTCAATTATGCCTTTGGTTTATTCGATTGTGCTTGTTAGTTCTTTCTACATGTAAATACAATCGAAATTTTTTCATAGAAAGTAGTTAAACTCTTATTTCTTTAGCAGTCCAAAAACCTTTGTGCAAAAATGTGTTAATTATGCTCTGAACAATATTTAAGGAATTTCTTGTACTGAAATATAATCTGTAAACTATTGTTTTTGAATTGATATTAAAATTAAATTAATAAATAGTAATTAATTATCGATATCTTTCTAATAAAGCTTTTATTCTCGAAGTGCATGACAATGCAGTAATGAAGACCAGAAAACCGGAGCAGCTGTGGACTTAAGAAGTTTCTTATCAACGTAACACTTTGCATACAATCTTCTCTACTACTTTGAAGATCTGACATATTATGATAATTATGATTCTCATATTAACAATATTTATTTAATATATGGCTACAATAATACATTTATCTTTGGAGTCATAAATTAATATTTAATGTGTATTTAATTATCTAATAGGTTTTAGTTGTTTCTGACCATTTCTGCTATCTAATTTAATACTAGAATTTCGTGCGTGGTTGCATAACTATGCTGTTCTTAACAATATTTATTTCATAAGCCCTAACAGTAATATATTTCTGTTTCGAGTAATCAATTAGCATAAAAATTCCTTTTTCTCTTATTTTTCCCTTTTAATTTTTTTAAAGTTCTCTTCGAGGTAATAAATTAGTATTGTATGTGCATTTAATTATCTAAGAGGTTTTAGTTGTTTGTGGTTGTTTATACTAAGTTAATACTTGAATGTCGTGCATAGTTGCATAACTATGCCGTTTTTAACGATATTTATTTTATAAACGGCAACAGTAATAAATTTCTGTTTGCTGTAATAATTTACTATGGAATGTGTGTTTAATTATTCTTTGGTATTATTTGATTGTGCTCGTTAGTTTTCTCTATTATCGTATTACAATATTCTACCTGGTATGGCGATTATGATACAGCCTATGACATTATTTAATGCACGGCTACATTAATAAATTTCTCTTTAGAAGAATAAATTAGTACTCAATGTGTGTTTTATTATCTTTTAAATTTTAGTTGTTTATGCCCGTTGATACTGTCTAATTTAATACTCTAATGTCGTGCGTGTTACATAACTACGACATTTTAAAAATATTTATTTCTTAATCGGCAACAAATATATTTCAGTTTAGGCTAATAAATTAGTAATAAATGAGTTCTAAATATTCGTATTAGTTTGAATCGATTGTGCTCATTTTTAAATTTGGTTGTTCCAGCTTGACAATCACGCCAGGACAATCACATTTATTTCATAAACGGCACGAATAATAAATTTAATTTTGGGGTAATAAATTAGTAATAAATGATTCTTAAATATTTCATTTGGTTTGATGTGATTGTGCTATTGTGGTTGTGCCAGCTTGACTCACCCGGCAATATCAGATGGATTACACCCTCGGAGAAGGAAACGACATTTAGATGTCAACACCCTGAAAGGACAGTTGGGAGATGCCACTTACCTAGCACTCTAGGAGGAAGAGGTATGGAATCTCCATCACCAACAACTGGAGAGGCTGCGTCAGTACTTCCAAGAAAGTGAATGGAAGTAAGGTACATCGAATTGTAACATACATTGGCCGGAACATCACACCATTGAATTTGACTGATGAAAAAATAAATCTACAAAAGCAAATACAGATCAATGAAATGAAAATTAGCAACTGGAAAAAGAAGCAACTTAATGGACGCTATCCAAACCAGATAGAGGGAGAACTGATGATAGTTCGGAGAGCATTTTTCTGAATCGGAGAGTTTAATGATAGCTATTCAGAACCAACTAAAAATTACCGCAAATTCATCATGAAAGAGACCAACGTTCGTAATGACACATTTTGGCTATGTTGAGAACATAGAGAAAATATAGATCATATTACAAGTGGATCTCTCTAGATACTCTCTAGCATCCTCAGAATATAAACAACGACATGACTTCGTAAAATGGTTTATCAGCAACTGTGCCACAATAATAATCTATTAACGGGTAACCTCCCACCATATTATAAGTACACTCCGAAACCAGTCATTGGCTTAAATGATCACAAAATGTACTGGAACAGGACCATCAAAACAGATAGGCATATCATCTAATAATCCGGGCATTGTATGGCATGACAAGAAAAGCAAGATGTATCTGATTGATGTCGCTGTCCCCCTAGCTACCCAAAGAAAAGGAGTGAATTTTTTTAATATCAGCTTCTGACAAATGAGATGTAGGAAATGTGGAGCGACGTGAAAATGGTGACGATTCCACCAATAATTCGAGGTGCCACTGGTGAAATTCCCATGTTCCTGCATGAATCCCTGACCGAACTGCAACTAAAGAAGGGGTTATGCATTCAGGTGCAGAAGATTGTCATACGAGACACATGTAACGTCGTGTGGAAATTTCTGAACTTTGATAGTTGATCCAGTGCTGATTATGAAAGTTGAAACTAGTACATTGTATCTCTTTTTGATGGTAACCGAGATGCATGTGTGGAAACAAGTTGAAATGTAATGTAAACAATCATAATAATAATAATAATAATAATAATAATGACATTAATAATAATAATAATAATAATGTATTTATGCTTATTATCTGTAAATAGCCTATTGTAACTACGCACAGGAAAATCATACAAGTGCCACATTTTAGTGCCATATTAAACATTTCTTTTATTATAATGGAATGGATTTAGTGCAAAAATATTATTTAATTTTCGATGAAAGAACATCGACATCAAACATACAGTTTTTAAAATGGGGTGGGAGTTCCGCAAACTCCATAAACACCCCATTTTGGCCATTTCCCTACTTTTAGAAAATAACGAATAAATATTTTAATGGAATTTTTATCAACGGTTTTTAAGCTCAGGTGGTGACAATATTCATTTCACTATGACAGTGTGCTATATTAGTTCGAATATAGCCAATTTTTCGTCAAAAGCAAGGAAATACATACTTCTCAAATGACCATAGCATTGTAAATTTTTGGGGAACTTTAGTTGAGATTCAAGCTTAATATCTCCACTTCAAGAAACTTGCTTCGAAAAATAGAACTATTCCACTGCAGGCGTGTAAAATTTCGTCTCGCGCCTTCACTGTTGACGTCCCACATTTCAGTCGCACAGATTGCACTTCACCTCACCGTACAGTTTTTGACTGCTTTTTGACGTTCAATAAAACGCCTGCCACGAACGCTGACCACAGCCCATGTGAAGGCGTCCGGCCGCGTTCGCTCCACGCGGTACCCGTTCCCCCCAGCCCCCCTCGCTCCCATCGGCGCTCGGCGGCGCTGGCGAACAGGTTTTTTGGAGAGGCTTGTGCTCCTGAAATTTAGTGGTGGTTTCGAGCAGCGCGGAGCGGAGCATGGCATGGCGAGGCGGCGGAGGGGCGGGGCGGGCAGTTGGGCAAGCAGCACGCGCCCCGGCTTCATTTCTGCGACATTATGAATATCGCATGCATAATTAAACGCGGCGGGCTTCCGGGCGCGGCAGCGGGCGAGGGCGGAAGGGAGAGAGCCAAGACAAGTCCTCGTAGCGGCCTGGTGGCCACGCCCCGCTGTACCGCTCCACTGCCCACGCTGCCCGTGTTGCAGCAGCAAGGCTCGTCCGTTCCCCACCCCACTTTACAGGCCTTTCCGTGAAGCCCCACCGCCCCGTCCTCCGTCTTACCAAAGGCCTACCCCTCTCTTAACCAGGGTTCCTGCTCTTCGCTTTTCCTCTTCTCTCTGAATCGGCGCTGCATTGTTCCAGCCTCTTTCACGCCGTCTTATGAGAGACCATTTAAAAGACGTCGGTATTTCGCACACGAGAGAGAAATTATATAGAATTATGACAAATGATTGCCATGTAAACTCAGTAAAAGAGTAGTTATTGTGTCATAGATGGAATTTCTTCAATGCCGCATATATTTCAAATCGAATAGATTTGCATACTTACGCACGTAAGATTTTTCAAACGTGGTTGTTCAACACTATAATCATATATAATTTTTACACAGTATTTTTATTCTACAACAAAACAAATGACTTTTTATCTCTTCCATAAAAATAATTCATCATGGATATCTCTAACAATTACTGCACAGTAGGAATGATAAAAATAAAAAAAAAAAAAAAATAAAAAATAAAATACTGTAAATATTACTGTCCACAGTATATAAATATTTTAGTGTATATACCTAACACGTGATTAAATACTCATTAGTCCACTTCCGTTTTCTACACTAGACTCACCTCACCGATTCATAGTCAATTGCACATGGGTCCAGCAGTGTGCGATTTCAGGCCCTATTTTCTTCCTAATACACGTAAACGATATGTTCTCGGCGATTCCAAACGGAAGAAGTGTTCTTCTCCGATGATACGAATATTCTTTGCAGAAATGAATCACTAAATTGTATAGTATCAGATGCTTTAAATTGCTTCCATGATAACAAATCAATAGCAAACTGGAAATGGAAAACATTTCCATTTCCAATTTCCCATTTAAAATATACAACTGTACACTCTATTGATTACGAACGATGTGCTATTGACTAGTAATAACATAACACATTTTTCGGGTCTTTCAATTCAGTCATAGCTCCAATTGCCTTAAAGCATTTATGCAACTTTTTGAATTATTTAATTCGCCGGATTAATTAATCAAGGAGGTCCTAAGTTGTGTTCAATGTTCGTACGAAAAACGTTTAACAATTGAATATTTGTAATGTTGAAAAATGAAAACATTGTAATGTATATGAGTCTTTTACTATGTTTTTTACTCCACTTGGCAAAAATTGCAATAGCTCAATGACATCATTTCAGGTTTCTCTGTAGCGTCACTGACCGGGAGAGCCTCGAGTCCGAGTGCCGACGGTGGCGGATGTTCGATTTTAGTTATTTATTTATTTTTTATTTATTTTACGTCAAAAAACCAGTTAAAAACTGCGTATGACGTGGTATGGGAAAAAGTGAATTGTGTGCACATTTTCAAAATTCTGTGATCCCTACACTAAGTCATATACTACTTAAATTTTGAATTTTTGAAGGGAGAAAAAAACAAAAACTCCCATGTAATAAAATCTATTTTCAAGGATAAACAAGCAATAAATTTTGAATTTTGAAAGGGAGAAAAAAAACAAAAAACTCCCATGTAATAAAATCTATTTTCAAGGATAAATAAGCAATAAATTTTGAATTTTGAAAGAATTAAAAGAATAAAAACATTATTACTTCATGTTCATAAAATGGTTTCATTCCATGTACTTTTATTTGAAAATATTTCTGTATCTGAACTAGCGACATCCGCTATATCTAGGACGTATTTTATTTCGGCCAGTCACCCCCAATGAGATTGACTGCGGTTGTTTGTGGTACTCCGCCTGCGAGGTTTCGTCATGACAAGTGCTGCCCAAGACGTGCGAATGTTGAACACAGCCGCAGACGTCCGCGATCAATTTTCGGTTCCGAAACTGTACATTATTTTAAAATACACTGCTGGATTTTAAACACTTAAAATCCATTCAAAAGATTTTGTGTAAAGTAAAATATTTTCTGATTAATAGCTGTTGCTATACATTCAGACACTATACTGAGCATGAAGAAGGTAAGTAATATTGATTTGAACAATATTTAATGTATTAATTACCATTATAATGTGTATTATGGTATTATTACCATTATAATGTATAATTACCATTTAGAAATTGGATTTTATAATTCTAAGTGACTAAATATGCCTGTAACATGTATTGTCCTTCAGTTTCTCAGTAATGGCCCCATCACGATCAGGTTTTTCGTCCAGAGTCTCTGATCTTTTGAACATATTCTCAGATGGTCGCTTGTTTTCTTTCTGGACATAAACGTAGCTTCACTACATGTGAATTTTTTCTTGAGCTCTGAGGGGAATGTAGATATTAAAATAGTATATCTCCATTTTTTCGTGGCATTAAGTCGATTCCTTCACGTAGAACACTATGCACTTTACTTTTGCTAATTGTTTTTATTACATGAACTCAATATTTTCTTATCAATTGTTCCCCAAAACACTCTTTCCATTTGTATTCATAATTCAACACAATATACAAAGACACAGGGCAAATAGAGAGCTCATAAACAGGTTGCACTTATCACAATAGTACGTCATACAGTTTTTAACTGTTTGGACATTAAATAAATAAATACATATATAAACTTTACGGCCCTTCACTTCTTTCTCGTTCCATATTTTACTTCATTTCACACGACACAACCCTTTAATACACGCAATCAGTACAATGCAATAAACAACACACCAAGTTTGAAGGTGATTAAGCAATAATAACCTGAATTGTGGGAATTCTGATTTGGTGTTGTTGACGTTCATATGAGAAGAAATAAAAGAGGTCATCTTCGTCAACATATTAGTTTTATTAATATTAGGGCTTTCGACGGCTTTGCCGTCATCGTCAGTCTACAAATACAGAAAAGTATAACAAAATTATAAATAAATACAAAATAAGATAGAAAAATTAAATTAAATTAAATTAAAATTAATGGATACATTTCATTTTTTTGGTTACAGATTGCAGATAAATTTTTTTAAAAAATGCAACGGGAGGATTAGTAGCAGTTCAAATTAAACATTATAAAATAGCAATAAAGAAAGACACAATAGCAGATAAAATTGCAAATATGAAATGCGACGGGTGGGGAGATTAATACAGATAATAGCAGTTCAAATTTCAGATTATAAATATAAATGAAGAAATATACATTCTCATATTGCCAAAGATTAAAAGATAATACAGTAAAATAAATTAAATAAATATAAAAATGAGGACGGTAGCACGATTTTCGACACTAGCTTGCGAGTTAGATCAAATTCAGTCGTTGTCTGGAGGATAATTCTAGCATCCGGCTGCTCTGTTCGGTAGTATTCCGTAGGTGCTCCGATCAACACGCGAATACCGGAGAAGTACACTGACAAACGGGCCGCATGCAAGGAGCTAGTAGCTTCAAGGCTGCATGCAAGGAGCTTCCTTCCTCTTCCGTGTTCCACCCTCACCCCTTCCTTACACACACATACAGTGACATGCACTACACTACCACTCATGCAAGGAGACCGGTCGGGAGCTTAGAGTTTATCCCGGCCGAGGCGGTACTCTGCTGGTGGGAGATACCTGGTGAGGGAAACCCCCCTAACGGACGGTAGGTCATCGCTGGATTTCTCTAAACAGTTGGGGGAAGATCTCCGTCGCGTCCACAGACAACACATATACTCCACTTACGATACTAATAACCTTAGCACTTGATGCGCCCAGAATAACTAACCATCAATCAATCAATTATAAATGCGCGGGTGGCCAGGAAGCCGTTGCGTCGCCCGCCCAACCTGGTTCGTGCGGGCGAACTGACCTACTGCACACGAAGCACCTTCAGCCGGAGGCGGCCCCTGATGAAGAGCCATCTCGACACTGACAACCCACTAACTATCATGAATTGAGACTGGGAAGATATTTGATCTTCTATAGCACGCTGTTGGCATTGTTTACTGCTTATTATATTTTGGCTCGATGATTATTCAATCATAAGCAGAATCTGTTTGGATTTTGCTTTCCTGGTTATTGTTACTTTGGCTATGTATGCGATTTTCGCTTTTTCATTTGTGAAAGTGAAACTGTTGCTTTGAAGCTTCGTACTTGTACCTTATTTTGTACACCCAAGGTTGCCATTGTTAGGAATACCGTACTCTTTTGAAATACACCCATGAAGTTCATTCTCATAGGGCTACACTCAAACGATTTCATCGAAGAGTAGCAAAATTCTTAGTGCCAAATGTGCATTAAACAACAACCGTAAGCGATACTGCAGAACAAGGATCAATTTTTAAATTAGACCATTTCATACGACGAAAATAACATGAAATATGCTGGGTGCCAACGTCTTCGCAGACCTCTCTGATCGCCAGCCCGCTGGATCCAGCGCGTGGCGCTCAAAGCAGCGGCACGACCAGGGTCGTAACAGTTTGACCGGAACAATCAACACTTCGTCGCGACGGTGTTGATTAATATATAGATAGATTGATTGACCCCTCTGCACTATTGACTGACGCGTACGCGAGGCATTTCTCGTGGCTGAGTTGCCGAGTGGCGTCAGGGCACCTCCCACCAACCTTTCCCTTTCACCCCCACACCGCGCGCGCCTGAAGCGGCCATGGCTGGGGCGAGCCCTACCCTACGCGCAGACCGGCCGCGTGCAACGACCAACAAGTACGGGTATGTGATCAATTTAATACCCAAACATCAACACTATTCTTCTATTAAAAATAGAGATGTTATTCTAAATTATAAAACTGTATGGTGTGTTGTATTTTAAATTCTGTCAATTTAGTACCAAAACAAAAACAATATTCTTCAATGAAGTATACACGTCATATTCTAAATTATAAAACTGTGTGGAGTCTTGTATTTTAAATTCTGTCTAGGGCCCACAATAGTCTGGCACCCACACTGATAGCTCACGAAGAACGTGAGTGATATGAGTAAAATTGTGCCTGAAGTTGTAATACAAGAGGATAGATTAACCTGAACAAACTTAACCACATGTCGATCTGATTTTAAGATTCCTCACGACAAAGTCATTAAATCACTTAAATAATAGTAAATCATGACTGTATCATGTATCCGTAAAATTTAAAGAAAAATCTTCAGTCACTTCGCCAACGCAACACAATATTAAAACGAAGTATTTAAAGGTAAGAGTCAATTTTAGTTTGCAATCTCTCAATTTCTATTATTCGTCAATGTGATAACAAAGGTTCCTGCAAAACACATCTGAAATTCACGGCAGAAGAACAATATTGTTATCATGTCCGCTCGCACATGCCAGTTTGAAGCAAAACGAATATTTTATGAAGTATAGGATTCGAACTTTCATTAATATGTTAAATTTGCATACATACCGAATAGAGTATTTGAAATGATAAATTATTTTAATGCTTATTTACGTCAGAATACAATAGCCAAGAAACATGGAATATTTCTAGTCACTTTGTGCGCATATTGCAATTCTACTTGACACGAAATCACTATACAGGTCACTGTTATCGTCATATCTGATACGTTTAAATGTGCACGAGAATAATTAACTCGATGTTTCTCTCTTCATTTTCTTGCATAGATACTTCAGTTCCTGGCATCGCTTTTCAAACTTGTTTCATAAAGCTTCCCAAATTATCCATCACTCCTTCGATTATTGGCTTTTCCAGGAGCAGTTAGAACTTTGGCGCGGACGGGCACTCGGGACGCAGTGGCCCTGAAGCGAGCATTTTAATTAGAATCTTTCGCACTCGGAGAGGAGAACCTTTCAAAGACGCCGGAATTATCTCAACAGTCAAGAAATCATTGCAGCTTGAGTATTCATTGCCCCTGAAAGACATTATTATTATTATTATTATTATTATTATTATTATTATTATTATTATTATTATTATTATTATTAGCCCATAACATCCCGTAAAGGCAAAGGCCTTCTGCTTTAGCAGGGTTACAGTAGGTTGATATTCAATTTCACTACAGTTCACTCAATTTCACTAAAATCGATTAATAGCACTGTGGATCATCGTCTTCGTTTTGCTGTTCATATCCCAGTTGCCATGTTGTTCTCTCTTGGGCCAGTCTCGTCCTGGTGGAACCAGCTGCTTTGCATAGCTCGTCTGTCCATCTTCTTTTCTGTCTCCCTTGGTTTCTCCACCCATACCGAGGTTCCCAGGTTGTTGTAGTGTATGCCCATCGTTCCTAATGCCATTTGATTATTTTGGCTTGACTGAAAGACATTATTGCCATTTAATAACTGCCCATTATAGAAACAATTATGAACCAATAAGATAACATATTTTGTTTGTGATATCTTACTGGTACTATTGAGTTAGGCAAGCTCGCAATGGCGTGCATGTTTTCCGGCAAGATTCCGGTGAAGACTACATCCAATGAATTGTGTTTCTGAGAAAACGTTCAAATGCCGGTTCAATTGTTTGCGTGTCTAATTTCTTTGCACAGTGTTTGTTTATTGTACCAGAGGGGCAGAGTCTAGATTATAGTGTTCGCTTTTTGGGTAGCACATTGTAGTTTGTCAATATGTTGCTCAGGTGTAAAGTGAGCCAAATTAATGACATTGTGCTCTCCTTGAAGATGGCTGTGACCCATTTCCTGAGAGTTTTTTTGTGGATGTCCAACACACTGGTCATGTCGGCGAACCTCACTTCAGGCTCAAACACATCAGTGACCAAAACAGGATGCGAGTTTCCCACTGAGCAAAGAGGAGATTTGTCGCCTACGCCTATCTGTTATTTTTGGTGAGCTCAGCGGGAATGTTTTTGTTCATTGGTAGGCTAGGTTGCGCTACATGGGTTTCTTTGCATTTGTTGTTTCCGCGATGGAACTCTCGAATATTAAAGGGGATAGTGAGCACTGGGAAATCAAAAGAAACTCATTGTCAGAATCGAATATGGAAAATCTGTCATAGTCATTAATGGTGGTGGTTTTGTGTTTTTGCTTTCGCGGATAGACAGTTGGAAAGTTGCACGATGTGGCCTATTTGTTGCCAAACGTCTATGTTGTGAACGATCTCATCGAGCCTTCGAATAAGTTCTTCTAGTCTTCATTATATGTTTAAAGTCTTTTAAAAGGTCATGTTATATGGAGTGGACAGTCTTTACCAAATAACGGCCACGTCACAAATGCGTATCAAATTTGTGCGTTGTAAGTATGAAAATAAATAAATGATAATCTAATCAAGTGTAAATACCTACATTAATATCATTTAAATTAAATGCATTAAATTTTTTAGTTTGTAAGTTTTTTAAAGAGATTTTCATTAATATTTCAAGTACTCTTTAAACATTTATTGCGTCTTTGCAAACATCTCATAATCCTTCTTGGACATTAGTGGAGTCTCCTCCGTTAACATTTAGTCTTCTTGTCGTCGTCGTCGTCGTCGTCGCTGGACGTTGGTGTCATTTATTCCTTCAGACAAAGGTTCAGCGCAGTTAGTAACCGTGTATCCCAGACGGTCACCCGTCCAGGAATTTCTGGTGTCTCGTGTTGCTTAACTTCCGTGACTTCATGGTAGTAAAGTAATTCGGCTTACAAATGTTGAAATGGTAATCATTAATTGCGAAAACAATGTGTTAATGTGTTTTATGTGATACTACCTCTATAATGCAAACTAATAAATGTAATTTCAAAACTATTAAAAATCTATTGCATGACCACATAATTCAAATTACTCGTAATTGTACTGTGACAATTGTGGAATACCGTTATAAACGAAACTTTGAATATTAATGTTTTTACAATTATCGCTACACTTTCGTTAATAGTTTATAACTTTACCCCCAAAAAATGTACGTAGTGATAAGTACTGGATGTGTTTTATTTCTTATTTTGCTCGGCTTAAAATACTATAAAATATTTTCATTTTATCCGTAACTAAATTTTAAAGCAAAAGGTGCATGAACCATGCAAGAAACGTAATGAAATTAGTTAAGTAATGTCAGTCAAATAACCAGTGAAACTAAATCTTTCTTTCAATTGAACAATAACAGAATCACATCCTTCATTTGTTTCGCTCGCCCACTGATTGTTTTCAGACTTCCTTTTCTTTACAGATGAAGATTGAGATAGATGTGGATGTTTAAGAATTGCTTCATTGTTATTTCTAAGTTTTGTCATACTCTGTTAAAAGCTCAGATGAGTTTGTGCAACGGCAGTGGCCTGATTTTGTATTTTAGGAAGTTTCCCAAATAATAAGTCAGTAAGGGGTATAACTTTGAGAAAAGTAAAAGCCACAAACTTATTTTTTCACTAATCAACAGTTTTAAATAACCGACAAATAAAGAGAGAGTAGTATTTTTTTGTTATCTGAGTGTGAAATGGATTTCATGCATTTAGTCAGGGCCTGTCTCTGGTCAAAAATTGTTGTGGTGCTCGACTGAAAATATCACCGAGTGAGAACAGATTTACGCAACCACGTCTTTAGAATTTCATCTAATATTGATGTTCTCTCTGAACTCTGAAAGATTGTGCATAGACACTGACCACTATCAAAAAAATGCTAATATTTCTATTTCTTGATGGAGCTCTCATCAGCACTAAATTAATCTGATGTGCATGGCAATGAACATACATGTAATCCTTAGAATTACAAATTTTTAAAAGTGTTTTAACATCCTTCGAAATCTAAGACATTACAGATATGCTATCATACGCTTCAGCAATAAGCTTTTGGAGGGATTCATTTATTTTGTGTCGTGTTAATTATTCAAGAATACAAGACAAAGTTTCTTACCATGACGCAGAGAATTAAGAAGAACCTGAAATCTTTCATCTGGTTTATTGGTTAACGATATTTCTATAAACAATTGTCATTTGAAATGCACTCTACATGTAGCTTGATTGCAATTACCGTTAAAAACTTTAGCTTCGTTGATTTCCTTTTCAATTTTATCTTTGCAGGATTCTAACATAATTTATACCACCTCGCTCTGAATCGTTTTAAAGGCTCCAAGAAATACTGTCGCACTTTTCAATGTTTTTTATTAAACCGCGTCTATTTCTGCATTGAAATCAATTATTTCTTTCAAAATTTCTTCATATGTGGCTTTTAAGTTTCATCGTTTCAATAGGGTATGAACGGAAAAGAATTCTTATAACATTTAGCACTTTATTCATTGTTGTATAATGGCAGGAAAATAAATATTGAAAACTCATTTAGAAAATTGTTAGAGAATCTAATTTCGTTTCTCAGCAGCAACAGCAACAACAAAATAACAATACTTATACAATAAGAGATCTTCCACACACTCATCGTATTCAAAACTCGCAATGAATCTTGCAAAACGAACTGAATTCGAAACGAGATGAACTGAATGAAAACAAACTGCACTCTTCAAATGCACATTTTCAATAACGAAACCTACAACCGAATGAAAAAAAATTCGGGAATATCATAAGTAATGAATTCAAAACCGAAAAGAATTGACTTAACTTGTCAACTTTCAAATTCACAAAATTAAGAGGCAGCTAGTTTCAGACGAAGCCAGAAAATTGGTATTTCCGTTACTCGCCGCGTGTGCGGAGTAAGCGGGTGGCTCGTTGCCGGAGGTTATATACAGTATTTCGCTGCTGAGCGAAAACAACCAGAGGGCCCTATGTTAAAGCTAACGCGTGGGCAAAGAGTAAACGCATCGGCCCGGTGGCCGAGATCGCTAAGGCAGTAGTGTCGTAGTGATCTCGGACCGAAGAGTCGCGGGTTCGAGTCCCGCTTCGGGCATGGTTGTATCTGTGTTCGTCCTTTCACCCCTTATCGTCATATCATTTCATCATAGATACCATACCGTTAACACCAATAGTGGTCGCTAATGACCTAGATGTTTATGCGACCTTAATAACCGATTAAAAAAAAAAAAGAGTAAACGCGGTGAAAGAGCTTAAGAGCGTGAGTGATGTATTGATTGGGAGAGCACGAAACGGCGAAGATAACTCTTGATGGGCGCTCTTTGATTTCAAAATATTTTCGCATACATTGATATTGCTGAAATTTCTTGAATGTTCAATGTCATTAAATAGAAAATTTATGTACGTAACATGTAACTTTTCTATTATCTGACGTTTGTGCAATTGCGCACACCATAGCTTTCTACCACTGTATTACTCTGCATTATATCACTGGCTATTTATGCAATGATTAAGGAAGAAAACCAATACTGCTTTGTCAGGAAACAGTAAAGCGAACTAGGTGTTAAAGAGATGATAGTCGCATTATTTGACGCAGTAACTATTAGGTTCTTTCTAGCAAGAATGTACACATTCAATACAATATATTTTTCCCGAAACGTTTAAAACGAAATGAATGCGAGATTTCGCAGATTTGAAGGAGCTATATTTCACACACCATTTTATTCTGCAACCGGAAAACTATTTAAAATTATTATTATAAAAAGACGTGTTCATTAGCATTAAAATGTAGCAAGCATAGAAATAAGAATCAACATCTAGACTCTACCACAGCAGCTCTGGTGAAAAACATCATCGCAGCATCTGGATAATGTCATACCATTTACAGATTTTGTCCTGCCATTGGATTGTCCATTCAAAGTTAAATATACGTTTTGGGCAATACATAGTATTCTAATTATGGCTATATATTCTTTTTATTCTATAATCGTGAAATTCTTACCATTCGTGTTCACTGAAAAATTACTAGAATTATATAAGGGACTTACTGACTAAACGAACAAAACCAGTTTTGTATGTTTTCGCTAAATACTTGCTGCAAACAACGACAGAGGCAAATGCTAGGAGGTAATTAGGCAGGGACAGAGGTTTTATTGGGTAAATGGCATTGTTGTGAAGGAACTAGAATTGGACATAGAATAAACAATATTATACGGCTGTCTCCAGTAACAAAAACTCATACGGACACTGCAATATTGTGAAGAACTCTGGTATACCCAACTGCATAATGTGACGTTACAATTATTCAGAAAAATAAGTTGCTTTCGTTAGTAAAAAATGATGTGTTCGAAAGTGGATACGATAACGGACTCTTTGCGCAATTGGCCATGCTGCGATATCAAAGCAGCAGAGGTCCAATTTGTACTGTCAAGTGAATTTTGCAAACACGATACCATACCTCACACAAATATATTCCTTTCTACAATCGGAGAAGAGGTTTAAGGTTTGGTTTGGGTTTTTCGTGTTTCCGGGCGCGTCAACTGCTTTGGTCATTAGTCCCGACAGTGTAGTGTATGTTTTTGCTCGCGAGATGGCGGTTATCTTCCCCCGCTGGATGACGAGATCCGGCGCCAACCTAGCGTCGGCTACTGGGGTTTCCCCCTAACCACGACTCTCCTACCAGCGGGGCACCGCCCCAGCCGGGACAAGCTCTAAGCTCCCGACCGGTCTCCCAGAATGTGATAGTGTAGTGCATGTTAGTGTAAGGGGAAAGGATAGGACAAGGAAGAGGAAGGATAGATCGCGCGCGGTTCATGGCCCGTTTGGTAAGGTACTGCTCCGGCATTCGCCTGGTGTTGATCGGAGAAACCACGGAAAACTACCGATCAGAACAGCCGGCCACTAGGATTCTCCTGCAGACAGCGACTGAATTCGACCTAGCTGAAAAGCCAGTGCCGAAAATCCTGCCGCCGTCAGGACTCGAACCTACGACCTCCCGGTCAGAGGCGCTGCAGTGATATCAGTTGATGCACTGAGCTACCGCTCCCGGTGAGACGATGTTTAAATCTGACAGACGAACGATGCTACTAAAGAGAATATAACGAGGCTTTCCTTGGCTCTTCTTTTGATTCTTTCGGACGAGAAGCTAGTATCGTTGTATAAAACTGTTGTAACCTACGAGGTTTACTTACTCGTACTTTGTGGAGTCTTCCCCTGTGTAGGCAATTCGCCCGCAGTCGTCGCCGGATTGATGCTGTGCCTTCCTCTGCGCTATGAAGTTCTCACCAAGCGGTATGAACCAACACACGCAATGAATATCTGCGGTTCTAGCAGTACAAAACCTAGATTCTATATTTTCTATTCTTTTTCATCCTTGCGTTTTTCCGTTTATACGGGGGGGGTATTTTTTATTAATTCTCTGCGCATTCCATTTTAATACTGATTTCGTGATTATTTTACGACCGGATGCTCTTCCCTAAGCCAATCACAGGAGATATACACACCCACATAACACGGAACTTTCACATTCTTACATAAAATGATCTCTATTAGATCTCAATGTGCTGTAAGCAAGAAAATCGTTCTCAAGGCTACAATTGAGGGACTCGGTTTGAGAGATAGTCCTATGCCACATTTCCATTGAAATAAGATTATCATACTATCGTCGTATCAAGGCTTACATATTCAAATGTAAAACTTCCAGAGACGTCGGATTGAAATCTCTATGTTCTAAATTCTTAGAATGAACTTGATCTGTCATAGGACTATCTAGAGCCAGACTTTGAATAGAATTTTGGTATCTTTGACACAGTGAACAATGACCAAAACAACATAGGAGGTCGTCGTTGTAGCGTCCAAAAAAGGTTTTTGCACTCTCACAGACATGTGAGCGTATGTCTCGCAAAATTGACGTATTGCAGTCACATTTGTTCATAAGCGAGTGGTGATCCGTTGTCAGCCACAGTTAACGGACTCTACTTATTATTATGTCACTATGCGAATATTTTATGTAACTGATAAAAACGTCTGTTACAGCAAGGGAAGAGGAAAATCTTAATATTGTATTGCAATAGATATTGACAGTGAGGAGGCAAGTAACTGGGCCGGGCATCTTTTGTTAGATATCATTCAAATAAAAGCCACCTAGAGAACGAGAATATCATTTTTCTTGACCAACAATCGCTGAACTCTCGTCCCCACGGCTAAGATCGTCCCAGTATGTGCACCATTAGCTCCGCCGTGAGACCGCCTTCACCCCGCGCAGCCCCTCCCTCCTCGGCCGCCCACTCCCCATTTGTCCGTCGCCCTGTATTGAAAACAACTTCATTGATGTTAGTGGTTCCGGTCGCGTCAATTACTCAGGTCATTTGTCCCCTAAGTGAAGTGCATGTTTTTTATCGGGAGGTGGAGGTGATCTTCCCCCACTGGATGGAGAGATCCAGCGCCGACCTTCCGTCGCCTTGTGGGTTTTCCCACCAGTGGTGTCTCCCACCAGTGGGACACCGCCTCAGCCGGGACAAGTTCTGAGTCCCGGTGGTCCGGTCTCCCGGAAAGTGTGTTAGTGTAGTGCATGTTAGTGTAAGTGTGTGTGTGTAAGTGGTGAGGATTGCGCAAGGACGAGAAAAGGAAGATCGTGCTCGGTCCGAGGCCCGTTTGTTAGGGTACTGCACCGGCATTCGCCTGGTGTTGATCGGAGAAACCACGGAAAACTACCGATCAGAGCAGCCGGCCGCTAGAATTCTCCTCCACAAAGCGACTGAAACCTAGTTGAAAAGCTAGTGTCAAAAATCCTGCCGCTGTCGGGATTCGAACCTAGGATCTCCGGTCAGAGGTACAACAGTGACATTAGTTGATGCACTGAGACATCAGACTCACCTTTGAGAAATCGCAAAATTTCGAGGAATCACCCATTTCGAAAATGCCAAGAGGCTGAAGTAGTATGATCCAGAGGCCGAACAGAGACATGACAATGACGAACGAACAATGACATGACGCCGTAACGTATGTATGATGAAGTTCGCTATACCTAACGTAAACAAGATTTTGTAAACAATTTATATTATATTTCAAGTTTTTTTGCTAAGATGATAACTATGAGAGTGCGCAATCTTAATGCAATAAATTCTAGATACCTAAACAGCACTCGTTTCTCAATTACCGGCACTTAATTGCCTGCGACAGAGCGCGGCAATTGTTCGTGGAACAACATCGTATATCGAAGGAGAGAGAAAAATCTGTTAATTATTCAAAGTACAACTTGTGCAAATATATATTAGTAATTGTCTTACTTACACTGTGGTTTCACATGTAAATTTTTATTGGCGGACATTTTGTGTTTCCTTATAAATGTACGTGCATGTAAATTTACCATCAAAAAATTTTTCAGAAATAAGACTTATCGTAAAGAATATACAAACAATCTACAGAAATAGGACAAAAAAAGCACTTTGTCTCTATGAGTTGGTGCGTCCTTTGCCTATGTCAAAGAAGACACAAACGTACTTGGAAACAGCTGTAGGTCTACATATTGTGACTCATCATGATCAGTATAGTAAATCAATTTATTCTTCATTCTTCCATCTTCTTTCACAGCGCAGCGCCGCATTCTCCCCCCCCCCACGAGCCCCAGGACCTCGCGGCGCCACCTCGCAACCTCAAACAAACGCCCTAATAGCAATTTCTAAATGTACCATTAATCATCCTCGCGGTGCTTGATACAAGATAAACTTGGTCTCTATTTGACACCGTTTGGAGGTAAGCGTGATTTCATGCATAATTAATGGTATCTTCGAAAACTTGTGGGGCACAATCTTTTGCATGCTCCTGAATAATGCGCGGGAGCCGCGGTGGCATGGTGGGGGGCTGGGGAAGGCGTGGCACGGGGCGTGGTGGGGGACGTGGGTGGGCATGGCGGTGCGTGGCGGGAAGCGTGGCGGGAAGCGTGGCGGGAAGCGTGGCGGGAAGCGTGGCGGGAAGCGTGGCGGGAAGCGTGGCGGGAAGCGTGGCGGGAGCGTGGCGGGGAGCGTGGCGGGGGGGCGTGGAGGGCACGCGCGGTGCCGGAAGTTTCCACGCGGCTCGCCTTCGCCTCCTTTCTTGCACGCCCGCACATTCCCGTATTTTCTCTTCCACCCACAGGGCCAAACGAATCAAACGAGGGAACTCGAAAGATGTGAATATGGAGATCGTTGCAGAATTTTACGTTTTGGCAGTGTTCTACGGGTGTCATTATTTATTTTGTAGTAATGCGAGTATCATCGGCCACACACCACCCTTTAACTCAGGAAAGAAAGGATGTTTCCATCTTTTCACAATTTCTTACCTATAGAATGCAACGAAAGCGAGAGATACCATCGTCACGTCGTACTGATAAAGAAGAACAATGTGGAAATAGTGTGATTTGCCTGAGGACTCACACGCGGAGGTGGATTGATTGATTGATTTTTCCGTGTTTCCGGGCGCGTCAACTGCTTCGGTCATTAGTCCCGTTAGTGTAGTCCATGTTTTTTTCCTCGGGAGATGATGGTGATTTTCCCCACGCTGGATGGCGAGATCCGGCGCCGACCTACCGTCGGCTAGTGGGGTTTCCCTCTAACCAGGACTCTCCCACCAGCGGGGCACCGCCCCAGCCGGGACAAGCTCTAAGCTCCCGACCGGTCTCCCGCAACATGTGGTAGTGTAGTACATGTTAATGTAAGTGAGTGTGTAAGGGGAGATGATAGGACAAGGAAGGGGAAGGGCAGATCGCGCGCGGTCCGTGGTCCGTTTGGGAGGGGACTTCTCCGGCATTCGCCTGGTTTTGATCGGAGAAATCACGGAAAACTACCAATCAGAGCAGCCAGCCGCTAGAATTCTCCTCCAGACAGCGACTGAATTCGACCTAGCTGAAAAGCAAGTGTCGAAAATCCTGACGCCGTTAGGACTCGAACCTAGAACCTCCCGGTCAGAGGCGTTGCAGTGCCATCAGTTGCACTGAGCTACCACTCCCGGTGCGGAGGTGGAAAGTGAGCAGCTGGGAGTGGGGAGGCCTGGCGGAAAACCTTCGCTCGGCGAGACGGCGGGGGTGGCGCGCGGGGCGCGGGAGGGAGCAGATGGCCGCGCGGACGGGTGGTGGCTGCCGTCTGCCGCACCGCGTGGGCGGGGCGGGAGCAGATTTTGCCACGAGGAAGGGTCCGGAACGCGCTCGGGGCGGTGGCGGCGTCAGGAAATTGAGTTAGGGCGGTGGCAGAGGCCGTCGCTACGCGGCATCGGAAGATGAGCAGTTGCCCCCGTCCTGGCGACACTCGGCCTCAGCCCAGGGCCGGCCGGTTTGCTTCGCTCGTCCCGACACTCCGCGACGCTGGGCAGGGCGGGGGCTGCGGGAGCGGAGGGGAAAGCGTTTGGGTGCCACCACACAACCCGCACCTCACGCTCAACATCAGACTTCAAAACACGCCTGGCGCGGAAAACTGCCCCCAAAGAGTACACCGCTCTGATCGAAAGAAGTCGCGACACGTCACTTACCGGCCGTTGGGATTGCAATGCGTCTCGCATCACTCAACTGAACCCTCCCCCACGCGGCTCCCGTCCAACCGTCGACGGTTTTCACCATCCAGCATCCGGCGGTGAGAGCAGGGCCCGGAACACAAACACGTAGCCTTTTCACAGGAACACTAATCGAAGCCAATGCGGCTTTTGAACCATAGAATCCTTTCTAACATATCAATATATGCTCAGACTGTTGTTTAATTTAATTCATTTGCAAATGTCCAAAAAATATCCGTTCGACATCCCGATATTCTATACCTGCGGAGTCTTTGATTTTTCCGTGTTTCCGGGCTCGTCAACTGCTTCGGTCATTAGTCCCGTTAGTTAGTTTTTTCTCGGGAGATGAGGGTGATCTTCCCCCGCCGGATAGCGAGATCCGGTGTCGACCTACCGTCGGCTAGTGAGGTTTCCCTCTAACCAGGACTCTCCCACCAGCGGATCACCACCCCAGCCGGCACAAGCTGTAAGCTCCCAACCGCTCTCCCGGAAATGTGGCAGTGTAGTGCATGTTAGTGTAAGTGTGTGTCTAAGGGGAGAGGATAGGACAAGGAAGAGGAAGGATAGATCGCGTGCGGTCCGTGGCCCGTTTGGTAGGGTACTGCTCCGGCATTCGCCTGGTGTTGATCGGAGAAACCACGGAAAACTACCGATCAGAGCAGTCGGCCGCTAGAATTCTCCTGCAGACAGCGACTGAATTCGACCTAGGTGAAAAGCTAGTTTCGAAAATCCTGCCGCCGTCAGGACTCGAACCTAGGACCCCCCGGTTAGAGGCGCTGCAGTGACATCAGTTAATAAACTGAGCTACCGCTACCGGTTGCGGAGTCTTTGATCGAGGATGATCGGCGTGCTGTTGAGCGGCCGCTCAGGAAGCCCAGGGGGTAGATGAGGTGCGCGGAGAGAACGCAGCGGAGCGGGCCCACAGGCGCGTGAATGGGCTCGGCGGCGGAGGCGGTGGTGGAGGCGCGGCCAAGCAGCGCGGGAGCGGTGGAGGAATGGCTGAGGAGCGGCGGGCGACGGGATGCCCGGACAATTGACTGGAGCATGCTAATGACGCTCCGAGAGCCAACTTGGCCACCTGCAGCGCCGCGCCGGGCCCCGCCGCCCTGCCGGTGGCGCCGCCCAACTTAGCTGGTTAGGCGAAGTTGGCGCGCGTACGAGGCACGTTGACGCGCGGTCTACGTCTCGCCACCCCTACCCGCCCCACCCCCCGCCCCGCCGCGTCACGCCCGGTCGCCGCCCGGAGCCTGTTTGCGCAGAGGAAACTGAATTCGACGATAACGTTCCGCCCATGTCTAACACTGGACAATTTAAATTAACTTCTTATCTCGGTCGTCGGGCGAAGGCAGCGGGCGCGCGTGGGCGGGGCGGGGCCGGGAGCGCGGCTGCGTCCATTTCCTCCGCCTCCCCCAAACGGCGGCCCGGCCGGGCGGCTCGACACACGCACACACACTGCGTGCACTGCACACACACACGTATCGGGAGACCTCTGGCGGACGCATCAGCGGAGATCTTCCTCGAACCGACGTGTAGGTCGGCGTCGGATCTCACGTTGCAGCTAGGGAGGAACATCGCCACGTCCAGAGATATAGCTGCACTACGCTCCGGAACTAACACTTCACGGGCCCGGAAAAAGGAAATCAGTCAATCCACCTTCTCCTCCCGGCTAGACAAGGCGCTCCCGCACCGTTGTCCAATGTGCAATGTAAGGAAAAAAAACATGCAGAATTCAAAACTACACATATTGCAAATAAATGCGGGAATTCATATAATTTACGTAATTGGATGAATTCGCTTCATAGGGTTTGAAAGTTTTTTTCCCGCACCACTCAACTCAGTAAATGAGGAAGAACAACAAGATACTCCGAAGACTTGTTGCTTTGCATCAGAAAAACGTTTAATGAAATAATCATACGAGTTATACTTGGATTAAAGCAAAAAAGTCGGTTTTCAATTCATTTTCTCTATTTTGACCGCCAGGAAGTCTATGTGCTCTCCACGCTTTTAAAGTTGTTTTTTTTTTTTTTAAATAATGTATCACTTTCAATATTAAATACAATAATGAAAATCATCAATGGACCTCCAATTCTGACACTCATCAGAGGAGAATGTTTCTCTCGCCCAGAATTCACCGCATTCTAGCACTCTCGTACCACAAAACCACTCAGAGCTTCCAAGAGAAGATCCTGCAGTCTCAAAATACAAAACAAATCCGCGAAAGCAAACACGCTGTCTGCATTCAGGCATCCTTCTGGGCAAAAGTAAAGAATTGGTGAGCGTTACCGTACTAGAGTACAATCAAATTAACAAACATTGCACTCATTTTTTTCCTCCCTAGTTTTGCATCCCGGATATAAATATAAAATATGCCCTCGTTTTTCTTTAAATTTGTTTACAATCGAGGCATTCGGATATACGAGAATTTCTGACATTTTACGAAAGTAAAATTATTGACTTACCACGCCTCTCTTATAATTATGAAACATGGGGTCTCTTTATATAATGATAGCTTTAGAATCCAGAAAATTGACAATGAAAATACATTCGCAATTTATGTTTAAATAGTTTTGTGCAACACACTTCCATTAGCTAATACGATCGTTGCAATTTCGTAAGTAACGTGAAATGTCAGTTATCACTATTTCCGCCCGAACGCCTCAATTGTAATTATGTAAATGGAAATATTTAAGTGGTTAGGCGGAAGAGCAGGCCTTACGGCCTGAGCCTCGCCAGTAATAAAAACATTATTATTATTATTAATTATTATTATTATTATTATTATTATTATTATTATTATTATTATTATTATTATATTATTATCATTATTATATTATTATTATTATTATTATTATCATTATCATAATTATCATTGTTGTTATTATTATTATTATACTGTAGAATCAACCCCTCTCACAAATCAAATTATTTATCATACAATTTCAAATACAAAAAAATTGATGTCAAATTGCTTCATGTTGAACTTCCGGCACAACTTCCGGCCTGAGTTAGCCTCTGATGCAGATACGTCACAATAACCACGGCCACTCTGCTGAGCTTCAAATTCGTTTCTTTCAATGTGTGGCGCAGCGGTCGACGTTTGTGCAACTACACTACATACTTAACATCCTCTACTACAAATTCCCCTTCAACGTGTTTGAGAATAAATTTCAGATGTGATAGTAATTATATGAAATATTGTACTCTCGTTGCTAGCTTATTACTTCGATATTGCTTTCTAGTCTTGAAAATTTTGATACATTATTTACAAACCATCAGCTAACACCAGCGCTAACCTATTTACGTAGTATAAAGAAAGTATAATACTGCGGCGAAAACGAACACAATTTAAAGATCTGACTTGGAGAACATATTTTCTTGCGTTAATTGTAACTTCTGCAATTTTCGAGAATTCAGAGATTTCAACGAAAATAAAATATGCGCCATTGTTCTAAACTTTATTAACGCTACCGAAAGGCAAAGTTTACTAAGAACATGTAATGCCATTTGAGAAAATAATTAACATCTAACCCTCCATGTCAAGTACCCCAAAAAATAATATTATCGGTTTCAAAGTTGTAGTGACTGAATTTCATTTACATGGATCCAGAAATAGCAAATTTGGAGAATATCGTCTGAACGGTTTAAGTGTTAGCGTTGTCCACGGTTTGTTAGGCAGGCGAACCGACGGACGGAGAGACATACATAAACGTTTGGCCGTCAATCGACTTTTCGGCATCTAAGACTTACAAAACCTAGATTCTGACAACACAAGGCTTTAGAGGAAGTAATTTACTACATATAAGAACAAGATTTATCCACTTTTATACTATCACGGGACGACAAAGAGATTTTTCTGTCAAAAAATTGCCGATTTTCACCACAGCATTACAATACTTTCCATTTACTAATTGCATAGTAAAGCGAAAAAGCTAAAATCTCATCCTCGAAATTGTAGTTCTGCATTTTTTTCCAAGCTACAAAGAATCCTACCGAAAATAGGACTGGTCCATTTTTATAAGTTCAATCTCCTCCATTGGAGAAAAAAAATTAACGAAAAAGAATTGGGCCATTTTTGAGAAAATTTCGGATACCCCAATCATCAAACATTTTCAAACTCGCAGGGCAGCGGATGCGGCAAGATAGACCTAGTATTAGCAGTTTTAAAGTAAAAAAATTGAAGTGTTTAGGCGCCAGCGTTGACCACAGACGTACAATAGACCCACAAAGTTTTGCCGCCAACGAATCTTTCGTTACCAAGGACCCACAAAACGTGTATTTTGTGTACACGTGTAAGAAGTACAAGTCGGAATTTGCTGCGCACAGACTCACAAAGTATCCTATTTTTCGGTATAAGAGACCCACGAAACGGATTTTTTTTGTGGAAAAATAGCAGTTCTTGGATGGGGGATTAAGAGTGGTGCTGCAACGGCACGAGGCGATGAAGGATCCGTGTGTCTCATGCGAGGAAACCAACCATCAGGACGCAGCCATCAAACGTCCTATTTTCCACCGCTTTCACGTATTAATTGGTAACATCACTTTTCAATATATCGTCAGAACACGAGTCTGCATTTAAAGTAGGAATATCCAGTGACCCAACAAAATGTGCATAATGATATCGCTTTCATTGCTGCTGAGCGCGACTAATTCATTCTGTGATAACATTGATTATTATATTAGATTGCTCTGTCAGCCATTTTTATTAGTTGTGTTTGTATTCAAAGAATGATTAATGTATTATCTTCAGCGCGATAGGGCACACACGACCGATGCACATCACCCACGCATGTGCCACGTGTCAATTCCCAATGCAGCGCTCAGCGTCAATGGAGGACAATTCGCAGCACAATCGCCGCACAACGCATCATTATTTGTATAATTCATATCTATGAGGGCATAATTAAAATATATTTTCAACGTATCCCGCTTAATGAGTTGAGGTTTGGCCGCTGACGAATGTCGTGTGCTGCTACACATTATCGGTTTCCGTTCTGTGTGGACGGGCAGGCGGGGTGGGGCGGAGCGGGGGTGGGGCGGGGCAGGGTGAGGCACGCGTGTACCGGGATGCGTCCGGGGGGGGGGCGGGGCGGGAGCGGGGTGCGGTGGATTTGCCGAGTGCGGTGTAGGGGGAAGGAGAGAAGAGGAGAGCGGCGGGGCGGATGTGGCGCCGCTTCCTGCGCTGGAGATCTGTGTTGGACGCGGTGCTTTTGTTTGGCCGCGGCCGGCGGTCTTTCTGCCCCTCGCTCGCCCGTCGACGCGCCACGCCCCTTCCCCCGGGCGGCCCACTTCCGCCCCTCCCACAACCCTTCCCCGCCACTCATTGTGCAGGTAATTAAATTGCGATTAGAGCGACCGGGCGCGACCTGCTCGGCTGGTGGCCGTTGGCTACGACCCACCCTGCCCCCCGCCCCCGCCCGGCGGCTGTCTGTGCCTGACCCGCCACGCCCCCCCCCCCGACGAGCATTCATATTGCTAGAGGCACGAACCAGGCGTGCTTTAATATGTAAATATAAGTTAATTTCCTTACTATGACTGTCATTTAAACATAAGAGTAAATAAGACAATCTTAGTATTCCACACTTTTTTGTTGGCACAGAAGTTCTTTTGATGAAGACATTATAAACATTGCTGAATTCCTTACAAAAGCAACTCGGCGCTAAAGCGATAAGCAGCAAGTTGCTGAGGCAACGATACTCAGAGATTCTGTCTTCCTACGAGAGAACGCGCCTCCTGCGTTATCGCCAGTGCACAGTTTAACGTCCACGCGTCCTCGTGAATTAACTTTTCCTGCATCCACCTCATTCCAGATTGCGTGCGATATTTGCCCTTCTTACAAAATAATACATCATTTTCAGTTTGTTTCTGAGGGATGAATATATAAGAGATGAAATTATTTCTTATGATTCCATTTTCTGAAGTTTGTTTCTGGAATCTATAGAAGAATCTTCATAATAGGTATTGACTTGTTACTGATAAATTTTAGAACGCGTACTGTTCAAAGCAGTGAAAAAAGAAAAAAGAAAGTTGTTTCAAGAGACTGCGTATAGAAAAACATATTTGAATGAGTGAGAGAAATATCGCAATTAAAGAGCTCCAATACTTTTTACTACATACAGTAATTTAGATTAGTGTCAACTTTAAACTGTTGATGAAAGTGTAGCTATAATTGTAAAAATATATGATATTGGAAATTAAGTTTATAACTGTATAATGGAATAAATTTTAATTTCTTGTTTGAAATTATCTCAGTACATATACGAGTAATTTTATTTTTGTGGTCTTGCAATAGGTTATGTATACTAGTCTTCAAATTATATTTATTAGTTTGCAGTTTAGATGTAGTATAACAATAAACTTCTCTTGCAATTATTTAAACGCATTTAAATACAAATCAGATTCTCGTAACTTTTATATTTTTTACCTAATGCTGCTAGAACAGCACATACGTTATTGCGTTTCACATTTGAAGTAATCGAAACTTGGAGAATTCAATGAAATGAGACCTGTGCTATTTTAAGCGTCTTTTTCTCTATCCGAGGAAAATGTTTTATAAATTATATTCACTATCACGATAGTATTAAAATATATGTTCTAAGAACATATTTTATTTTTAAAATCTCTGTCATCGATATTTTAATTTAGTCATGTTAATTAATTGCAAATTACCAAAATACAGAGTTTGCCGAAACTTACACCAGCAACCTTTTTGACCGTCCTTGCTACACAAATTAACAGAAGGGATTAAAGAAAAAATAGCGGTTCTTGAGAAGAAGTTGAAAATGTTGAGACTGCATGCAAAGTACCCTAAATACTAAAATATGTTTCAAAAACGCATGGTCGCTAGTTCAATTACATCGATGACAGAAAATCAAATTTGGGGAAAATCGCCTGAACGGTTTAGGCGTTGGGGCTATCAGCGGCGCATGGATGGAGAGACGCACGGAGGAAGGAACAAACGGACGGACGGACATATACGTTTAGCCGTCAATTGATTTTTCGGTATCAAAGACCCATAAAACTTTGATTCTGACTACACAACGTAACAGAATTAATTTCCTACAAGTAGGAACAAGATTTATCTCGCTTTTTCTTACCAGGGTCTGACAAAGTTAGTTGTTCTGTCAAAATAATGCCGATTTCCGCTAGACGAATACAATATTTTCTCTACGTACTTAGTAAAGGAGAAAGAAAAAAAAGTAACTAAAATTTAAAATATTTAATACGTATGATTATAACACTAATAATTTAAACTATATTGTATTAATAATTGAAGATAACTAGAGAATAGTTTTACACATGGGTTTTCATTTTTCTTCTCATACTTACCACGCAACTAGATACGCATTTATGGCTATTACTCGCTCTGCTGTTTTCTACTATCTACACTCTAAAAGCCGAACTACTAAAAGCCGTTTCACACGTAAATAATAGTCAAGAACAACACATTCAAAGGCCGAAGACGTCGTTCACATAGACCGAACGAAACCAATAGGCAATACTGTAGTGGTCCAGCAACATTCATTGCTGGAACTTGAAAATTGTGGGTCCGAGGCAATGCTGATATATAGCTCCCCACCCTAAAAAATAAAAAAGCGAAAGTTGTATCAAGAAACTAGGTGAGTTATTTTATTTATTTCAACAAATAACGAAAATTACGACGCATAAACAAAAAATGGAAATATATTTTAAATAATAGTTGAAAGTAAAAGTATTAAGTGACTGAATGTTATAATTTCCATGGTGAGCTTAAACCATCAAAAAAGTTGTGTTTAAAATTTAACAAAATCACTTATTATATAAAGCAAATAAAAAATATGAATTTTAGTTGCACGTCTTAATGTTAGTGTCATTTAATTTATTTCATAGAATCCTACCTCATAAGTAATGACTATAATTAACCATTTACTGTAAAATTAATCAAATAATGTGCAGAAAAGTAGTTCTAAAAATAAACAATTGAAACAGCATCTGAGATATATAAACATTTAACTATTCACGCTGTATTTTCTCTCAGAAAAACACTTCAACGGGCATGGTCTTCTTCGAAACTTTGCCGGAAAACCTTCACACGGAAGGGAACCTGCATAACAAATCCTTTTACGTTCTCAACAACGTCCTCTCTAAGTCGTATCCCCAAACTCATCTAGTTCTCTCCCTCTTGCGGACCTCCTCCGCCACTTTTAAATTCGTTGGTGAATGTGGAGATTTCAACATCGATTTTCTGGGAGAATCTTGTTTAAAATAGCAATTTCTATTCTTTCATTTTTAATTTAGATATTACAGTGATGTCCTTACAAGAAATTCAGTTAAGTCAAAGAAAACACAACTAGATATGAAATTATTATGAATGGTTTAGGTTACAGCAATCATGATCCTAAATTTTTTATAAACAGAAATGAAGTGTACGCTGTCATTATATAATAGACGCGCGTATAAGTAATTTACTAAATATAAAATACAATTATTAAACTTAATTCATCGTGCCGGCGCACGGTGTGCACCAGTCGCTTTCTTTCGTTCCCTGACGACAATACTTGCATCGTATTGGATTATCATTTCCGTCAAACTATTTTCTGAGTCTCCTGAACACTTCAAATTCCTGTTTCAGATTTATCTTTGCATGTAATTGGAGTAAGCTCTTTGAATTCAGTCTGAAACGTTTTCGGTGCATTGGGTACACAGCACCAGTAATAATGTAAATTTATTCAAGAATGTTTTCTTCTGAATGCAGTCGATGTAGCATTCGATGATTTCAATTCCATGTGATGGCATGAAACGTAGGTAAAACATAGTGTATCGTACTTTTATAATTTAAAATTACTTTTTACATTAACATAACGTGAAAAAAATGACAAAAATTACAATGTAAAATGGATCTTGGTTATGAATTTCACATTGTACATATTAAGAAAGCTGTGAATTTATAGGAACGAAAAACTGTAAAAATAGGTAAGCAAATAGGCATTTTAAAAGAAAAATTGGCATTTTAAAGGAAGAATAGGCATTTCCAAATATACAATTAGCGTTTATAAAAGGCACTATATATTTTTATCATTATTTATGTACTACTGTACTATTTATGTACTATTTATGTTATCACTATTTATGTACGTATCTCAAGATTTCCTTATCTACTTTAAAAAATACAAAACATTGTTACGAAAAGTCATAAGGCAGGCTAAAATCATGAAAACGATCAGGATATTTTGAACTCAAATAATAAAACAAAACCAATGTGGAATATAATAAAAAATACTACCAAATCAACTAGAAAACCCGTAGAGAATGTTGTTTTAAAATATAACGATATACATGTGAACGATCCGGCAACAGTGGCTAATCTCTTTAACCATTATTCTTCGAGAATTGCTGCCGATCTCACCTAGGGTCTTCAGGCACAAAATTCAAAAACTGTAGCAAGTTTTTGAAGTAAACATAACATAGTAACCTTCATGGAATGTTTGCTTTCATCATTGTTCTGACAAATTCTCGTAAAAATCCTTTCTATCATTGATGGACAATTTGAACAAAGAAACTAAATTGCAATAGCTACCTTTTTGCTTTTCATTAAAGGCAAGCTGATACTTTAATGTTGTACAGCATGTTCTTTTACCTCCTATTTAATTTAAACGTCGTAACTAGTGGTGTTGCAACTACACATAGTTTCTTCATTATATCCAAAAATATTTCAAATTTGCAATTTTCAAAAATTCAGAGTTCAACGAAAATGAGTTCATGTGCCATTCTTTTAAGAGTCCCTTGTTCTATGCGTGGAAAAAAAATTTAAAAAAAGGTTTTTAAAATTTTTTTTTAATTTCAAAACCAAAAAAAATTAAAAAAAGTTATAGTTACCTTTTTTTTTTTTTTTCTTTTAGAACAGATTTCGTTTAAGACAAAAATCTCTGTATTCAATATTGCACTTTTGCAATGTTGCAACTTTTTGGAATTTCAAAAATGGAGTCTTCGAAAACTGGGAGCGGCACCAATTTTATACCGTCCTTTGGTACATACGAAGAGAAAATGTTAAGAAGAAATTTAAAGCTGCTTTTGAGAAAAAATGTTGAAAACGTCGAAGTAAAAATAACGACCTTCATGCATTTTGCACGTGATTTATAAGACAAAATACCCAAATACCCCCACTGTGGTGACAGTAAAACGAAAAAAATGTTTTTCATACATTTTTTTATTACGTTTTTATTAAGGATAATAGCATTTTATCCATAAATACGACAATAGGCAATATTGAGGCATTTAAACACAAAATAGGCATTTATAGACCCTGTACAATTCGTATGTAATGCTAAAAAATAGTGAAATACGCAAAAACTGGCAGCTTAGTAATAAGTATACATTGTTTTAAAGCGCATTTATAACCAAATACTAGTTTTTGAGAAATGGATTTTTTCTAAATTAATCATATTTCTTACTTTGCAAGAAGTTACAGGCGATTATCGCCTTTTTTCAAATTTTTATATATTATAGAATTACATTATTTTATATAGTTTATAACACTTTTTCTTTAAATTTATTATTATTCATATTATTATCATTATCATTATTATTATTATTATTATTCATATTATTAGTATTATTATGATCAACATGTATATCAGAGACTTAATTCATTTCGCTTGTAAATTTCAGATAAATAATATAATTAATACTAAATATGGTTTTATGCAATATGTATTCATTTTTATTCAATACCACTAATACATTGCAACTATTTTTTTGTTATAAATGAACAAACAATCTTGCCTTTGTTAGCGGATTCAGTGTAATTCGTGTAATTCGAGTAATTACATGTCAGCAAGGACGCGTGTAGAGAATGGTTAACGGACACAACGGACTTAACGGATTTCATGTTAATGCGTGCTTTCCTCTTAAAAGAAAAAAATTCACAAAAACATTTCACACGATACATTTGCCCAAACAATTTCGACCAGATATTTGTTTCCGAAACATTGTCCAGCGAAATTCTTGGAATAGTTAGTAAACTAACAAATATACATAGCTGGTTTTATAATTTTCCGGATCGTTTATTAACAACTTGTGAGCCGGCATTTATACACCAGTTAACTCACACTTTCAGTGCTTATTTATACTCGGTAATATGTCCAGATATCTTACAAGAAATCCATGAAACTGGTAGTTTAGAAAAGATAAGGTTATATATACTTAAACATTTTTTTGTTAATATATTTTATATTGAAATATTTTATAATATTCATGAATTTAATTTTCTGTATTTGTTTTAGGAATTTTCTTAGGTTACATTGTACATTTTAAAATGTACGTGATTTGATAATTACTATACATCAAACTCTTGACGGAATCCATTTTTTAGTTTGTAAAAATTGCGACACATAAGAAAGAAATGGCAGTGTAGTGTTTAGATGAGAAATTTAAAAATTTCCGTCATGTAAATTTTGTAATAAATATGGAATATTTTAAATACAGAAGGAAACCACAGGAACTATTTATTGGGAAACTATTAATTAACTAATAATAATAATAATAATAATAATAATAATAATAATAATATTTCTAGACACTAAAAGTAAATATATTAATGATAAACTAAAAGGAATGGCGTTTATTTGTATATTGTGAGGTTCCCTTTATATATTCAATACATAAATAAGGTTCCTCAGAAGTGAAATAAATGTTTACGTGTGAGCTTTGATTCATTTTACCTTGGTACACCTGGGTACATGGTACAACCTGTACCACTTACTCTCTTCTCAATGTAAAGCGAAAAGAGAGAAAGACACTTCACTTGCTGCAACGCTTTCTGCGACGCGTTTAGCGGCAAAATTTTACTCCTTGAAGATTCCTCATCGTTTTTGTCTTAATTGGACATTGGTTATACCAATTAAAGTTTTATATTCCTTAGGTTATCTTTTCGTGTGCTCCTTTGCTAAGAGTTAAACATCACCTCCATCAGGAAGCAACTAATGCAAAGGACCTTCGAAGGCAGGAATTCTGAGAAACATTTACATCCAATAATCTAAGATACAGTGGCCATGAGGCAGAAATGTTTACAATTACTAGGAATTTGAACCCTAACACATAAAAAAATGCACGCATGTATATATGATTTATTAAAGCCAAAACAAGCTTATTTGCCGATTATAAACCTGGTGCAGGAATGAGACGGCTTTTTATAACGCTGTTGAGAGCAAAAAATATAATTTATTTTTCTCAATGCTCTTTCTCATTTTAATTCTTCTAAACATCATAACGCACAACCCAGTTTCCATGTTTACTTCCAAAAATACAAATACATTTTAAGGAAAAGCAGAAACTCGTGCAAATCGTGAGAAACGAACGAGAATATTTTGGACTCCAATGACAAAACTAATGCAATATATATAATCGTAAAAAATACCATCACATCATCTCGAAAATTTGAATAAAATGTTGTTTTAAAGGATAATAACAGGAATAAACCATCCAGAAAAATTACGAGTCTCTTCAACTAACACCTTTTAAGAATTTGTCAGAGGAAGGGACTAAAACACACAATTCAACATCATATGATTCTCCAAAACATTTTCGACACGATATAAGTCAGCTTCTGAGTTAATGACTTCCATCTCCATTACGTTTTTTTTTTTCTGTTGCACTGATCCATTCACCAAATGATATGGATCCCTTTTTATCTTCTGGGTATAAATTTAGCTTTTAGTTGTTTTAGCTCTTCTTTTGCTAGTTGTGGTGCGAGTAAACCCCAAGGTATGGGCTACTACTTTATTGGAAATATTCAAAATTCATATCTGTAGTTCATTTACCGATGAATTTCAGTTTTCTATAACTCGCGAGATAAAGTGTAGTTTTCAGATGTTGCTGGACGAAACATTCTGGAATTGAAAAAAACGTGTGCAATCGTGCCTTCAGAGGAACCGTACGCTGAAAGATATCATATTTTGAAAATACACTGTAGCCAATTCCATTCTTTGCAAGAGTCGTGTGGTGCGACGTGGTACTTTCACTCACCTTGACGGGCGACGCGGGGCGACGCGGGGCGACGCGGGGACGGCGACGCGGGGCGACGCGGGGCGACGCGGGGCGACGCGGGCGACGCGGGCGACGCGGGCGACGCGGGGCGACGCGGGGCGACGCGGGGCGACGCGGGGCGACGCGGGCGACGCGGGGCGACGCGGGCGACGCGGGCGACGCGGGGCGACGCGGGGCGACGCGGGGCGACGCGGGGCGACGCGGGGCGACGCGGGGCGACGCGGGGCGACGCGGGGCGACGCGGGGCGACGCGGGGCGACGCGACGCGGGCGACGCGGGGCGACGCGAGGGCGACGCGGGGCGACGCGGGGCGCGCCGGGGCGACGCGGGGCGACGCGGGCGACGCGGGGCGACGCGGGGGACGCGGGGCGACGCGGGGCGACGCGGGGAGACGCGGGGCGACGCGGGGCGACGCGGGGCGACGCGGGGCGACGCGGGGCGACGCGGGGCGACGCGGGGCGAGTGTCTGTCGCGGCGAGCACTCCCCGCTCCACCCAGGTAGGGCGTTGGCCGCGCGCGTTACCTCAAATGAAGACCACCGCCGCCGCCGCCCACGCACACTTTGGTGGATTTGCGGGGCTTAGTTGCCAGCGCTTACCGCCCCCGCCTCCGCCCCACCCGCACCCATCCCTTCCCTCCTGCGTGCGGAGCACCGCCGCCGCCCAGGGCTGCCTTTGTGGAGGAATAATCCCGGCTAAACGACTGCACGCAATATAAAAATAAATTCAAAGTACATTTTTCTTAGGAGAAACTTCACGGGTTTCACAATTTATAACAAGCAGAAGGAAGCCTTCGCTGATACGCCTTCACGGGCATGCTTTATATTTACATTAATTTGACTTATAATTAAAATTTAACCGTTCCAGTTAAGTATCCCCACACGCACCGCCAGCACGGACTGGAGCGGTGAGCGGTGAGCGGTGAGCGGTGTGGCGCGGGCGGCCAGGGCGGCTGCGGGGGTGGGACGCTGCGGGGAGGGGGCGCCACGAGGCTCCCGCGCCAAATGCGCGCAAAGGACGGTAGAAGTGCTATATAATGTAATTTTCCTTGGGGAAGTTACAATCTGACGATGACTGGCATTCCAATTAAGGCAAAATTTTAGCTGCAGGAAAGCAGAGCATCGCGGGAACGAGTGGGCAAGTTATCTAAGCGGCGGCGTTCGGACCGCCGGTGCGGCGCGGGGGGGGGGGGGGGGGGGGCCGGAGAAAGGAGGAACAGTGCGTAGAACAGAGCGAGTGGAAAGGGACTGGAGATGGAACCAGACATGAGGGTGGGAGGATCCGTGGATGATGCAGTGACGACGCGGGGGGGAAGGGGCCCGTCAGGGGCGGGAGGATGTGAAAGGTAGCAGCGACGAGGAGGACGTTCTCCTAGTGCGCGCTCCGGTGGCTGTTTAGTTGCACTCGCTCGCACTCGCCCGCACTCGCACGCCAGTCGCCCACGGCGTTCCCCGTGTGCCGTGCGTGACGCCCTGCGAGGGCGAACGAAGTCCAGAGAGGTCGTCAGCAATGCACTCTGGCTCGCTGCAGCCCCGAGCAGCGGCACGGCGAGCTCTCCCTGCGATCCGCCTGAGGCGAATCGCTGGAATGCGACTCATCCACAGGGGCTCATGTGGATAAACCACTTTCTCTACATCGTGACCCGGAGCGGTGGCTCAGTGGATCAACTCATGTCACGACAGCGCCTCTGATCGGGATGTCCTAGGTTCGAGTCCCGGCGGCGGCAGGATTTTCGACATTAGCTTTTTAGCTAGGTCGAATTCAGACGCTGTCCGGAGGAAAATTCTAGCGCCGGCTGCTCTGATCGGTAGTTTTCCGTCGTTTGCCCGATCAACACCAGGTGAATGCTGGAGCAGAACCCTACCAAACGGGCCATGGCCGCGCGCGATGCTTCCTTCCTGTTCTTTATCCTATCCTCTTCCCTTACACACACCCTTACACTACACCACGACACATGCCGGTAAACCAGTCGGGGACTTATAACATGTCCCAGCTGGGGTGGTGACCGTTAGCCGGCGGTAGATCGGTGCCGGTCCTGATCCCTCAAGCAGGGGAAGACCACCGTCACCTCCCGAGCAATAACACGCAGTACAGTTACGGGACTAATGATCATAGTTGTTCACTTGCCCGGAATCACTAACAATCAATGTACTTCGTGTTTGACCGCTTCCGTACACACACGTACTTCATATACACACGACTGCAGCTGGGGGGGGGATCCATCACCACCAAGTCACATATGGGCCGCACAAATTCGCATCAACCATGTTCCTAACAATCGGGATCGTGCGCTCACCGCGATGAAGAGAAGAATCGGGGGCTTCATGGACCCGGGTTTAAAGCCCCACGAGGTCTCTTCGCTTCGTCGTCGGTGACCGCTATGCTCATGAGTATTGGAGAGATGTGAATGGCAGAAACAATTCCTTCCTTTCTCAATTCCAATCTTCTGAAACGTTCGTATGGCGAACATTTCAAGCTTTACTTTCAAAATAATTTTGATCAGCGCATGAACCCAATGGTTTTGGTACTAATCGCTACTTAGCACACCACGGGCACAAACACATCGACTCACCATTTAATTAAGGGAAAGTAAACCTCTAAAGGAAGATGTCAGTGCTCAATATATCTAAACACAATATTCCTTCCATTTAATGCCATACTTCTCATATTGCTTTAAAAGACCGAAATATATGGCAAAAATTTTGACGTTCCGCTACTATAAACACACACACACGCGCGCATATATACATACCTTGATACCTTATTAATCAAGACAATTGTATAGACAGAAAAGTAATATCTTCACGCACTTACTGACGTAATTTCGTGATAGGCACATTGCAATTAGGAAAGATCGCGAAACACGGCTTGTCCCATCCGTCCGCTAGTTAACGGATGAAATAGATGTGTTAATGAAGCAGTGAGATGCAGCCTTTAATGTATTTGGTAACACAAACAAAACGACAGACTTGTATTGAGAGTGAAAATCGTTACGTGCCCTAGATTTAAGCCGCACGACATTGGATGAATGGCACCCGCTCATCACTCGAGCATTGCGGGATGTGACCCTTCCCTTTATTGGGAGTAATAATCTGGAGCTGAGTAAATCCTAATTAGGGAACGGATTTCCATGTAATTACATGTTTTTAAAGGAACTAGATACTTGCATTAAATAATATTTTTTAGAGTTTACAAGACATTCTGAATGAATTCAATTATTTTTATTTTACAAATTTTTACATATTTTCGTACAATTACATATTTTGTATATATATATATATATATATATATATATATATATATATATATATATATTATCTATTACTAAATATTTCGTTACATTTTAATACATTTATACGTCGAATCGGAACATTTCAGATGCGCGTTTGCAATATATATTACGGAATCATTCTTACAAATCAAATGAAATGCTGCTGCTCTTCTATGACCTCCATAACTTTGCCATGAACTGTCAAACTTACCCCTCCCTCTCGCTTACTGCATTCTCGGAGTCAAGGATGAGCAGGTTTTTTGGGAAAAGAAAAGTAATTTCAACCACGTATTTTCTCATGTTTCGAACAGAATATTCGTTACTCCATCGAAAACTAACAAATATCTTTTTACAGAAAATTGTTTTCCGCGTTGTTCGATTTCGTGGAGGAGTATTCCCTTTAACCCCCTCCCCCGGGATCCATCACTGACTGAACGATACTACTATTCACGTGAGCATTTCCTCTCTTTTGTAAATATTATAATAAATACTACAAATTTACATGTTCTAAATTTCGAATCAAATTCTTATGTGTGGTGAAGACGTGTAATTATATCTGTAGGGGTAGAATCAAGTTTGAGTCACTCCGAATCCTTGTTAAGAACTGGTCGGCGACGTTTTACGCTTGGATAATGTTTGTATAGAACAATTTTAAACATATTAATGAATTTTTATTTTACCTATTTCCTTGTTTTCTTAAAGTTTTGGAAAAAATAAGTACGTATACATGTATATATTTTGAATTTTTATTACAATAAATTCCGTTTCCTAATCCTAATGATAAGAAAGTACAGAGGATGGGAAAACATCAGATTGGCCTTGCACAAACCTTGGATTAGGTGGATGCCAATCCTTTCCGTACTGCCACTAGAGAGTAAGATTATACTTTCATTCCATGAACTGAGAAGTCGAATACGCACGTCACAATTCAGCACCAAAATTGACATATTCGTCAAAAATCAGTCGCTAATCAAATAAAAAAGAGATATTGTTTTATGACACGAATAAACCTGCTTTCAAATATATATATATATATATATATATATATATATATATATATATATATATATATATATATATATATATACACACACGTTGCGTTATAAGATATTAGTAATGTCCTTACTATTAAATACATTACTCGCAGACAATGAGTTAATGCCAAACGAAAGCTTGAGGTAGCGAAAAACTAAAAATGGCCAAAAAAAGACAATATGTTATGACCCTTTACCAAAGATATGTCAATAGAAAGTATATTTTTGCAAAAAAAACAAAACAAAACATTATCATTATCAGAGACCCATAAAACGATTTCCTGTCAATAAATCCACACAATTTCCTGGATTATTACATCGCGTTTTCTGCCGGGGGCATGCGAGAAAATTTTTAAAATGCTTGAATCTTTTGGATATCGCGTTATGTTGCCCATACGGGATGATAGAAATAATTAATGTAGTTTTATAATAAGAAAGTAACCCTGAATCAATTTTCAATTAAATATTGTTATTTATTTTCATGGACACTACAGTTATTACCTAGGGTATTTGTCTAGAGTTTACCAATGAGCTCCTTCAAGAAAGGCTGCTGTAATAAGATTTGACATTCCGTTACATTCGTTTAAATGTTAACTATATTTGGATTCCACGTGCAATCAAACGCAATTAAATCACATCAAGGTATTGAACGTGTTTATTATCCCCCCACTTGAATACAAGCCAAAGAATTTAATTTATTTAATCCTTTCACCACATTGACTACATAAATAATTATATTTAAAAGCCCAATAAAAGGGATGTGGCAATTAGTAAAAAAAAATTGCAATTGAAAATATACGTACTGAATCCAATTTCAATAGGGATTTCAGGTCCTTATGAGCCTCCAGACAAACGTGCTATCGTGTTTCCCCGTGTCTTGACGTCACAGCCGGAGCAACACGACGTGACGTGTAAAAAAACATGCGGCACCTGGAGGTGGACGCGCGGAGGCGGCGACGCCCGTTCCGGCAGCGCGGAGCTCGAGGCTCTCGGGCGCTGCGGCCGGGGGCGGCAGTGCCTTCGCCCCAGGGCTCGTTCTCGCGGTCGCCCGGCCCTCGCCCCCGCCCCCACCCCCGCGCGTCGTCGCCCTCGCCCCCCCCGCCCCCGCCGCCGCCACGCGATCCGCACGCCACAGTTTGCAAAGTTAATAAAAGTTGCGCGCCGGTCGCTCCCGGAACGCAGCGGGCGGCGGAATACGGCTCGCCTCGGTGTGGCTGGCGGGGCGGGGCAGGTCGGGTCGGGTCGGGGCGGGGGGGGGGGGGTCGGAACGGGTCGGGGCGTGGCTGGCGGGTCGGGGCAGAGTGGGGTGGGGCGGAGCGGTGTGGTGCGGGGCGGGGGGGGTGGAGCGGGCCGGAGGGGTGAGGCGGAGTCGAGGCGGGGTCGGGTGGGCCGGGGCGACGGTCTGACGCGGACGAGTAGAGCACGAGGTATCCACGCACACATTGCGGCCTCCTCAACCCAAAGCTCTGCTTGGTCACACCAGGAAGCGCTACGCGAACTGTTCAGTTAAATCAGTTCCAGGTTTCTACATCGTCAACTCACGTTTACTTCAGTTTCTCTATGAATTATTACTTGTTTCGTGTTCTAATTGGATTAGAAATCGTTGCATCAAACAGAATGATTATTTTATGAACAACATGGCTTAGAAATGAGTTCCTTGTGATACACTTTGATTCAGTCAGGCTTTCCTTGTCAAGTCAGATTATTTCTCTTACTAAAGACTTATCTGAAGTAATTGATTTAGGGAGAAGAGTGCATGCAACAGTTATTAATTTTGCTAAAGCGTTCTGTGTAGTGGCATTGATATAGAAGCTTATTGATGCTAAAATTGACAGGCGGGTAATAGCATGTGAAAGTGAAATTCTTTGCAATAGAAATCAAAAAGTTCGAATTGAGTAGCATTTATTGGAAAAGGATAACATAACTTCCGGGGTCCCTCAGACCAGTGTCATAGTCATATAAAATTAGAACAAGAATACAAACAACGGACGTAGGTAAATTCTTTTTTGTAAACAGAACAATCGTAGATTGAAATGATTTGTCTGTACAGAAATTGAAAAAAATAAATTTAGCATTTGGATCTGTGAGAGGTGTCTATAGTTCGGTTGGTTACAAAGGGACCAGGGAAAAATCCAAAAACAATTAAACCGCTACGACTGTCTGCGAAATGCAAATAATTGATCTATTATTCCGCTACTCTCGTTGATTGATTGATTGACTGATTTTTTCGTGTTTCCGGGCGGGTCAACTGCTTTGGTCATTACTCCCGTTAGTGTAGTTCATGTGTTTTTCTCGGGAGATGGCGGTGATCTTCCCCCGCTGGATGGCGAGAGCCGGCGCCAACCTACCGTCGGCTAGTGTGGTTTCCCCCTAAACCAGGACTCTCCCACCAACGGGGCACCACCCCAGCCGGGACAAGCTCTAAGCTCCCGACCGGTCTCCCGGAATATGTAGAAGAGTAGTGCACGTTAGTGTAAGTGTGTCTGTGTGTGTGTGTGTGTAAATGGAGAGGATTGGACAAGGAGGTACTGCTCCGGCATTCACCTGGTGTTGATCGGAGAAACTACGGAAAACTACCGATCAAAGCAGCCGGCCACTAGAATTCTCCTTCAGACAGCGACTGAATTCGACCTAGCTGAAAAGCTAGTGTCGAAAATCCTGCCGCCGTCAGTACTGTAACCTAGGACATCCCGGTCAAAGGCGCTGCAGTGACAGCAGTTGATGCACTGAGCTACCGCTCCCGGTGCTACTCTCGTCCTGCGCGTACCGACTACATTCTCATACTCAGTGTGTGACACTGCTTATCCCACAGTTCTGTGCAGAGTGTCACAATGGTGTCATAAGCTGTGACAAGTCATGCATCAGCAAGCCTCCAAGAAGAGGCCGTCCCCCGTTAAATATTTGCGATTTGAGTGTTGCGTTTTATCAATGTTTCATATCATTATCAAGTAAAGGACTGTTATAATATATATTATGTATATACAGTGGTCGTCGCCTAGTATCTGCTCCAGAACATGTATTATATGGTAACTTTAGCCGATTGATAACAATAGATGAGAAATTCTAAATCACGTTCATCCAATGAAAAATAAGCTTACTTCTGTAGTTTATTATTTATTTATTTATTTATTTATTTATTTATTTATTTATTTATTTATTTATTTATTTATTTATTTATTTATTTATTTATTTATTTATTTATTTATTTATTTATTTATTTATTTATTTATTTATTTATTATTTATTTATTTATTTATTTATTTATTTATTTATTTATTTATTTATTTATTTATTTATTTATTTATTTATTTATTTATTTATTTATTTATTTATTTATTTATTTATTTATTTATTTATTTATTTATTTATTTATTTATTTATTTATTTATTTATTTATTTATTTATTTATTTATTTATTTATTTATTTATTTATTTATTTATTTATTTTACGTCAAAAAAACAGTTACAAACTGCGTATGACGTGCTATGGGGAAAAGTGAATTGTGTGCACATTTTCAAAATTCTGTGATCCCTACACTAAGTCATATACTACTTAAATTTTGAATTTTGAAAGGGAGAAAAAAACAAAAAAACTCCCATGTAATAAAATTTAATTTCATAAATAAGCAATAAATTTTGAATTTTGAAAGGGAGAAAAAAACAAAAACTCCCATGTAATAAAATCTATTTTCAAAGATAAATAAGCAAAAAATTTTGGCTCTTATTACTTAATTTGAATAAATGTATTTCCCACTGAATTCTAGAAGACGTGCACAGAAAATGAAGTTACATTTATGTCCAGAAGCAAAACAAGGGGCCATCTCAGCATTTGCTCAATGGATCAGGGAAACTGGACGAAAAACCTGATCGAGAGGGGGGTCATTGACCCGGAAGCTGTAGTACAATAGTTGTTACAGGTTGTTTATACTCATTTATACAGTCCAAATGGTAAATAATGCATTATGTATCATTGTTAAAATTAATGTTACTTTTCTTGTGATGCTCAGTATAGTCTCCAATTGTATAGAAACAGTTATGCAGCAGAATGGGGTTTAAACACTTGGGATTTGCAATGCACTTGGGATTTAAACTTTTCTATTGAATTTAATCGTTTAATGTCATCTGGCAAAGTGTTGTAAAATAATGTACATGTATTGTATGTGAATTTTTTGTAATGAGCTGTTGATACTGTCACCTGATGAATATGATTTCATTTCATTTCATATTGCGGGAGAAACATTCCTTCATAATAAAATGCATTCTGGCCTTCACAGCTTGCCTTTAATAAGAAAAGAGAATTTATTACAATAAAGTCATATTAAAATGTCAGGCATTGTTTCTAATTTTTAAAATTCCTCGATTAAGTTCTGGTTTTTCTCTGAGAGCTCTATTAATATTAATTTCGTACTCGCAGAGTTTCTGTAAATCAACTAGTATGTACCATATCACTATATTTCTAATGTCTGCCTCATTTCAGCCGTTGTTTGAGTTTTTAAGACTGTCGCTACTAGTGAACCTGCAAAAGTAACGATTGTATGTAGGAATGTCGTCTGAGTGTAATTGAAATTGTTTCGAAATAAAGAATACATAACACAACTTATGATCACAACAAACGACGTTTCCTTAATGTTGTATTATCAGTCAGGGGTGGATATTATAAGAATGATGATAACCAACGAACAACAATAACTGTCCACTGTATGTATATTTATTAATTAGGTGTTGTGTCACCATTTGCTTTCAGGTTCATCACTGAAAATCTGCTTTACCGAACTTCGCGAGTCACAAAAATTATTGTAAGACACTTATTGCAAAACATAATATACTTCATCATTCAAAGTATCCCTGCGTGACAGTAGATCCGCAATTGCCTTCACAAATTCACCCCGAATGCAAATCAGCATGGATAACTTCCGTACCTAACCTCACAATGGCCCGGTGCACTGGACTGCACTGACGCGATCGTCAGTGCAGTTTAGAGCGCCCAGAGTGCGCCCAGGTTCCATGTGATTGTGCGAATGGAACATGCGCTTCTTTGCACTGGTGCGCCCCAACGATCGAATGGAACACGAAAGCTGCCCTGGGTGCGCACTGAGTTCGCACTAGTGCAACGAATGGAAACGCTAGAAGACCATAAGCCGAGATATGTAGCGCTTCCCTTCTGTCCTTGTGACTGATTCAAACTAATATTTCAACAGTATTTACAATGATGAGTTTGAATTAAATTTGGAGGTAGTACCAGGTAAGTCAATAAGCATCTGAACTCAATGTTTGTAATTGATTACAACAACAGTACGAAATTTTCAATGAGACTACTTTTCAACAGAAACACCGTGCTTTGCTATGTACTGCAATGTCGATTGATCAACAACACATGTTTCCTCAGCTGTAGGTCGGAGGGAAAACCTCAGTCTCTGCATGCATCTTCAAATGAACTAAGCAGATGGTAATTAGTCTTGACAACATTGGAGTTGTATTTAGGATGCTCTGTCATCTAAAAAACAACAACAACAAAACAACGGATTTTGAAGCGTTCGGATGCGCGTTCTTTTGCGACAAAATAATGTTTTTCGGCAATCCATCTCCGCGTTCTTATATTCCGAACCTGACTAACGTGTATATTATTTGGCACTTCATCAATAGTCCGCCTTCAGTTATTTAGAATCAGGGAATGGATTTGCTCAATAGTATGATCAGTTGCGGATGACGTGGGATATCTTGTTCCTTTCTCATCTTGTATTCTTGGACTGCTATTGAATGGTTCAATCCACTTGTGCCAAGGTAAAACATTGCTCCCACATTGTTCTCAACGGCTTCTTATAGTTTCAGCTGCTGATATACAATAAAAAAACAAGAAATAGATACGAAATTCTGTTCGTTTTTTATGCAAATGGAGTATATCAATCAATTGGTCCGCACGATAACGTCCTCTACAAAAATTTCTACTCATGGAAATGTCCATTTGTATAAAAGATCCTTTCATTATAGGACCAATACTGTTTCTTCCAAAGTACAGAAATGTCTAGTGGCATACAATGTCCATTTTAATTCACACTCAAGAGATTTGATAGAGAATATGAAGTTTTATTGACGAAACTGCCTTCTTTCTTGACTATGACATATGGAAACCAGAAATTTAATTTCAATTTTTCTTTACCACAGGATCAGCATACAGAGTATGTGCATATTGTCTCACATGGTCGTTCTTATAATTTTGGTAATTGTTTACTATTTCTTCAATGCGCTTTTGTTTTGTGACATATTTCTTATTTATGAGATGTAGAAGATTAATGTATTCGCTTTGGAGTTGTAACATTGTCATTCAGTTTTATATTGTTCGTTTCTCACATTTTCAAAACAAAATATTCAATCTTTCACCTTTTATACATTTCTACTTGTTTAACATTTTGACTTTTAGACATTATTCACTGGAGTTTATTGTTGACATTTTTGCTGTCGACATTCCTTTTATGGACATTATGCCGGGTACATTATAGTAATGACATTCGTCAGTAGACATCACGTTTATTGGACGTTATGCAATAGACACCATGGTGCGAACATTTTTGCTGTGGATTGTGTTAATTGGACATAGTCATGTAAACAGATTGACCTGAAATCCAAACGGAGCCATGACTACGTTGAAAGAACTCAAGCGAACATTCAGTGATGACTCTGAAACTAACCGTAAGCAATGTGAATGGTGTCATCTTAAGGTTAGTGAGTGTTGTCAAGGTGTATCGTCAACGCTGAGATGATTAGAACGAAAGTAAACATAGTTCTTGACTTACGTTCTTAGTTACCTGTCTTTGCTCTCAGTTGACGTCTACTTAACTTTGAAAAGAGGGGTTTTTGTTTTTACAGTTAATATATTGCGAATTTCATTTTTACAGGAAAAATCTAATCTAAAAATTTTGGTTCAGTTAACGTAATTTACTATTGTTTACACTTATTTAAAAATGTCAGTGTGTTTGATACAATACAAGAGAATATTTAGTTTTGAATAAATTTCGCGAATAAAATATCTGGATTTCTTTTCAAGAATTCTTAATCACGCTGAATATCGATACTAACAAATTACGTACTACTTCTTTCCCATGCATCACATTCAGTTTAAACTTTTATTTTTGCAATAGATAAATATACAATAGCACTTGATTTAAGGAGTCGCAAAGCAAAGGAATGTAAACGACAAACGTACATTTTTGTGTATAACCAGTGCAAAGTCTACATCATATAGAGAATTCTAGAGGGTTATTGTACAGATATTTTTTTTTATATTCGAGTCCTGTATGCATGTGTTAGTATTAATATGAAGCATTTCCGATGCTTCAATTTGGCATACGATATGAAAATACATCCCACGCTTACTAACACCCTTTTACTACCAAGCACTTTAACTCATTGCAACTTAAACTCTTTGCAACGAAATAAATGTTTTGCTATAACGAGAAGGGTATGAAAAATAACCAGCTTGATATACATGTGTATTGAGACGTACCAAGTATAAACTGAATTAACATTAAACGTTGGCTAATTATGACTTTTCTTATAGTAATAAGAGATCTGGAACAAAAAATTAAACGTTTCAATGTCAATGTCTTCATAAACCAAAACAAAAATAGAAAACGAGTTATCAATGTTGTAGCAAAAAGGTTTATTGCATCAGTTTTTATGATCCAAATCATAAATCTTGCCCGATTCATCTGTTGATTCCAGTATTACTTCATCATCGGTGTTTACTCCCGTTACAGTAAATGCAGATATTGCAGATTGTTCTATTCAGTTTTTTCCTTTAGTTCTTTATATACATATTTACTTAACGCAAAAACAGTTAAAACTGTGTGACGTACTATGGGGAGAAGTACAAAATGTTTATGGTTTTTTGAGCCCTGGGATATCTATTCTAACTCATATATAGACATTAAGTTGAATTATGAACTTATGTACCAACGAGCGATTTTGGTAACCATTGATATGAAAATGTTTGCTCCCGGATAATAAAACCTATTCGCAAAGGCAAACCAGCTACGGTTGTAAGCTATTATCCCTAGTACTTTACGAGAAGGATTCGACTTACTGCTGCGATAAAATGGAAAACGATTATTTGAATACCTACATTACCGAAAGAGATTAAGAAAACACATGCACATAGTAAAGCTACATTGATGTCCAGAAGCGAAACAAGTCGCTGTTTCTGCATTTGCTCAAGGATCAGGGAAGCTGGACAAAATGCCTCAACGAAATGAGTGTCACTGACCCAGAAGATGAGGTAGTACAATAACTGAATAATTGTTATAGTCTTATTTAGCCTTTTATAATTACACAGTCTAAATGCTAAATAATATAATATTAAGATACAATAATATATAAAATATAAAGGTATAATTGTTTAAACTAATAATGTTTTCTTTTTAATTTTCTGTGTAGACTAATTGTATTCAAACAGTTATTAAGGAAAAATATTTTACTTAGCATTAATACTTGTGTATCGATTCTAATTGTTTAATCTCATCTGACAATGGGTGGTAAAATAATGAACAAGTATTACGTGAGAGACACGGCAACAGTAGAATTTGTAGCTTAATAAAAAGAAGCTTACAAGAATCACGTGGGAGGTTATTTACTTATTATTCGTTACAATTATTTTCAGTATTATATTTTTTTTTGTTGTCTAGCCATTATTTCCAGCGTTTTCTTTGTTTATTTTATGTTTCCATGCTTCAAATGATTATAAAACTGGTGATGGATGGCTGACAATAACTGCAGATATTGTAAATATTTGTAGTTCTTCGCTGTAATTTTTAGAAAATATTCATGGAATGGATTCAAAGTAAATGCTCTCGATCAAGCAACTTAGTTTAATCGTGTCATATTTTGCAAACGCAAAATATTCATCGAGCGAAGTTTTATAGTTGACTGTAAACGAATCTTCCTTTGTGCGTCGAAGCCAATTAAATTGGCTAATGACGTCTACACTCTTTGAGATGTGATCATAATCTCACTGGAAAAGACATCCTAACGACTTTGAAATTTCACAGTGTTGCAGCAACAGTGAACATCCAATCATCTCCAACAAAAAAACACACTGAAGAAGTTTCTTAGAGTTTTCTATAATTCCAAAATCTCAATCGCACTCCATGTACGAATGTTCATCTATTCGAAAATGAAAACTCTGTTTAGAAGCAAACAGATGCATGTTAACTTGCACCCCACCAACGAAATGATTCTAGTTACTACTATTTCCAAAAACACGATGGATAGAAGCACATGTCAGGGCTATGCTATCATCGGCTTTGCCACCAAACCATGGTGTTTATCCTAGCATTTGCATTAGTTAACACCAAATTTTAAATGTCATTTACATTCATTTTCTTCTCGGTTCCTCATTTGTTTTAAATGTATAAACAAATGTGCTTTAATTTTTGTAAACAGAGATTGAAATGAAGGAAGAATTCGCACAGGAAAAACGGAATCAGTACCAATTTCAAAACATTCTATCATTGAGCAATGGGGAAGTCAATTTACAACAAGATTACATAGGGAATTATTCTCAATTTCTTACTAGAAAAGAATACCAAGGAGTGTGTATACTTGTATACATTTTTATGTGTGAATATTGTGTGAAAAATATATAAGTCATGTTACTGTGTTTTCGGAAATTTCCTGACAGATTTTAAATAATGTAGAGACACTTTAATTATTTGTTGTTAACAGGAATTCGTATAAAGTAGAAAACGCCTGTCCTCATTAAAAAAAACAACACGTTTCACATCTATCAAAACCAAACACTTAACGACAACAAATAGTGTATTTACATAGGTGTGAATGGTTGCAATACAAATACTCACCCGCTTATACACTTGAGACACGCCTCTGACCGGGAGGTCAGAGCCCTGACGGCGGCAGTATTTTCGACACTAGCTTTTCAGCTAGGTCGAATTCAGTCGCTGTCTGGAGGAGAATTCTAGCGGACGGCTGCTCTGATCGGTAGTTTTCCATGGTTTCTCCGATCAACACCAGGCGAATGCCGGAGCAGTACCCTAACAAACGGGCCACGGACCCCGCAGCCGACGGTAGGTTGGCGCCAGATCTCGCCATCCAGCGGGGGAAGGTCACCGCCATCTCCCGAAAACAAGCATGCACTATACGTACGGGACTAATGACCAAAGCAGTTGACGCGCCCGGAAACACGAAAAAATCAATCAATCAATCAATCAATTGAGACACGCAAGTCCTACTAAGCCTATGCTTGTCTTCACTGGCTTCCCGCTCATGACAGACTCCACCTCCCTTCCCCTTCACAACTGCGCAGACCTCTCCGCAACTCCACCGCACCATTTCACATCGTTTCGGACATTTTCCGAATTAATGTTGATTGCAATTATCTAGAGCGTTGAATTTTTGTATATATGTGTGTTTGAGGTACACGCGGATATGAAATGCGTTGTATAATTTTGTATATAATGCAATTCTGTGCACAGTGCAACATTTTGTCGCATTTTCGCTTCGTGCATTATCGGCTCGTTTTGTAGTTTCGCGTTCACATTCAATTACGCGTGGACTGTTGGCTGGTCAGACACATTTCGATGCTTTGAAGCGGTTGGATGGGGTCAGGTTGGAGGGGCGGTACGTAGAAAAGAGGGGAATGGGAGGGAAAAAGCAGAGAAAGGTTGATGCCAAACCGGCAAACGACAGAAACAGCAGCACGATGAATCAACATGTTCTTATGTCATTGAGAAATATAAAATAGGAGATGAAACTCTCGCTCTTTGAGAGTATGGACTCAACAATGCACTAGCGTCGTTTTTGTGCGGGAGCATCTCTTGAAATGTACACGCGCAATTTTACAGGAAAGTTCAGTAATTTGCGCGTCAGCTACTTGTGCGTGTCTTCTACCATTGATTCCGTCCAGGAAAGCGCCCTCTCGGTCAAGAGCAAGACGCCCAGGGTAAGCCAAGTGCGTATGGTGCCATTTCGTTTGCGAGAATTGTTTGTTTGTTAGTTATCATGTGTTTTTATTTTTTATGTATTTATTTATCGTCGCATCGACATCAAGGTCATTAGCGATTAAACAGATAAATACATTTTACAATTACAATGTGAAATTTAGAAGCATGCTATCAAATGATGTAGATCACTATGGCAAAGTTTTGGGCACCACGATGCGCCAACGTTGGCTGTTGGGCAGAATTTAAAAAAAGGTTCAGGTTCCGTTTCGAGCCGATATATATAATATTCGTACAATTCGCTTTTGTAATCTAAAAGTCTGGGAGTGAATAGTTATTTCCCTAGAATATTATGCCTTGTCTCAGGCGGGAATGAACATTAAAGAAACGAACAATATGAAAACTGGCTGAATTTGAAAGAATATTGAAATAGCACAGTGAACTTAATTTTGTGTTCAATTCGTTTAAATGGACGTTCCATTTGAAGTTTGACTGAACTGAGAGACCTAATTTTTTTTTACCTTAACATCAGTCAATGGCACACCGTTCATTTACAGTGGAGGTCAGAATGATTTTTTGAAATGGAAAATTGCATTGAAAGAGTTTTCTTTTCATTTACCGTCAGTTTGGTATTACGGAACCAGTCTCAAACTTTTGATATTGTAGCATTTACGGTTTCTTTATTTGCAAAGAATATATACATCATCCGTAAAGAGAACTGTTCATCAATTTCGAATCGTCGAGAGCATATCGTTTACGTAAATTAGGAAAAAATATGCCTAAAATCCATTTCTGCGGAACTCTAAGTAGTACAATTGGTTATGAACCGGAGAGGTGTTAATACAATTCCAGTTAGGTATGTCTACTCTTTGAGACCGTTGTTTTAGTTACGAATATAAACAGATTGCAATACCACAAATTCCTTATGTATGTCATTTTCAAGGTAAACTGTTATGATCGACGACGTCAAACGCTTTTGAAAGATCTAAAAGTATCCCAATAGGTGCTTCATTTTGGTCAATGGATTGCTTGATTGTGATTCAGGGGGCGTAAACTACTAAGGTCCGTAAGTGTATTGCGTGTTTTTGCTCGAGATGTGGCTGTGGTCTTCCCCCGCTGGTCTTCCTCCGCCGGCGCCGACATTTCGTCGGCTGATGGGGTTTTCCTCAACCAAGTATCTCCCACCAGTGGGGCACCGCCCCAGCCGGGACATCTTCTACGTCCCCGACCGGTATCCCGGCAATGTGGTAGTGTAGTGCATGTTAGGTAAGTGAGCGAGTGCAAGGGGTGAGGATAAGACAAGGAAGAAGAAGGAATGATCGCGCGCGGTCCGTGGCCTGTTTGTTAGGGTATTGCTCCGGCATACGCCTGTTCATCCGAGAAACCACGGAAAACTATCGATCAGAGTAGCCGGCAGCAAGAATTCTCCTCCAGACAGCGACTGAATGCAACCTAGCTGAAAGCAAGAGTCGAAACTTCTGTCGCCGTCGGGACTCGAACCTCGGACCTCCCGGTCAGAGGCGTTGCAGTGACATCAGTTACATCACTGAGCCCCCGCTCCTGGTCGTCCATGGAGGAAGCGACGTCTTTAAGAAAATAAAATATGGCTATTCTCGTAATTTTCATTTTTTTAATCTGTGTTGGCAAGATAAAAATGTTTCGTGATTACTGAGAAAGGTTTAAGGTAGGAGAATATTTAATCTAGGGCAACACTATTAATTACATTTGAAGGTGATTTTGAAAGCAAAATGTAATGACGTCAAGATAACTAAGTTTAAATAGGTGCTTTATGTTGATCCATTTTGAAAATAAAAGAAAGTAAAAAACCTATCTGTAGATTGTGAGATTCTAAATCCAGAAACTCCGAAAACTCTCCTTTTTCACGAGAAAAGGTTTCATACTTATGAATAAATGATTAAAAGTTTGGAGAAATCGGCCAAAAGAGAAATTTACTCATAATTATGAATTCAATTCTCGTTGCTTTTTTGTAAAAAGAGCAACGACAAAAATCTTTTCCCTGTTTTTAATATATCTGAAAAAATTCCCGTGTATAAAGCATAGAAAATGTGAGTTAATAGGCGTATCACTGCAGGCACACATATTTTTAATAATCAATCCGACAAAGCATCTAAGCCAAACGAATATTTTATTATTTGGTTCACCGGCTATTGTGAGGAATTCACTGGAAATATTTCGAAAACAAACCTCTTGTCAATAATGTTTTGGAAAATATATGATGCTGGATATGTTGTTTTAGTTCCTTTGTGAGAGCAATAGATATTCTAGAAATGTAATGGTTGAAAAGACTTGCACTATTTACCAGGTCTCTTAACTCTGTAATTATCTTTTCAAACAACATTCTCAGTTATGTTTTGAAATGTTTGAAATTGTTGTTATGTTTTGAAACGCAGTTTTTAACTGTTTTTATACGTAAAATAAATAAAAAAATAAAATAAATAAATAAAAAAATGATGTCTTCGTATTTTTTACCTTCTTCCTCATTTCTGAAATTTTGTTATTTGTGTTCAATTTATCATTATTATTTACATTATTTTTTCGTACAATATTACTACCCTTAAAATATTTTGTATATTTGGAAGGAAACATGGAAAATTGGTTTTACGTTATAATGTATAAAAATAAAGAAGGAAGTGATGTTAGTTTTCACTTCGTTTCCCTCGTTCTGCAATAGGACCATGCAGGATAACACTAGAAATCTGGAGAAAGTTTAGTTTATTATGAGTTTACTAATATTCTGTAAAGCAAAGAGCATCTATTAGAATCAAATCGCACTGTAATGAGGCTTCAATAAATTCAATATAAAAAAGAGATTTAACATTAATGATTAACAATAATGATACATTATGTGAATATTGTGCCTATACTTGCCTGGATATTTTTCTGTTGCATTTGACTGTAAGTTGCTATTTACGTATCTTGTTTTCACTCCCGAGTGCGTGTCCCAGCAGTGACAAGGAGTGAGACAAATGGGGTGACAGGTGAAGAGGAATGAATAATGCGAGAAATAGTTCAAGTGTTAGGTTCAAGTGATAAGGAGAGAGTGGCCGACAGAATTCAGTGAGAAGGAAGAGAACTAATAGAAAGGAGTGTGGATGGACCTTGTGCAGGTAATATAATTATTAAATTATATTGTAAATATATAACTATTTTTATTAAATCAAGAATTAAGCCAAGGCGCGTTCCGGAATTTCAAATTTTAAAAATCAAGCACTTACTACACATTTGTTGCTGCTGACAACAATGAAACTGATAATTTAAAACTTTACAGCAATCTAAATTTTAATATATTCAGCAATGAGTATTGATAATCTCTAATTAAGGACCGGCGCCGACCCGAACGTCTGCTAGTGGTCGATACCCTGTCTAGGTATCTCCGGTGGTGGAATACCGGTGCGTCAATGGAGAGGAGGGGACAAGGAAGACAAAAGGAAGATCGCACACGGTTCGTGGACCGTTTATAGGGTTCCGGTATTCGTCTAGTAATGACCACAGAACCCATGGGTAAATACCGTTCAGGGCAGTGAACAGCTATAATTCTCGTCCAGACAGTGTCTGAATTCGAACTTGTAATAGAGCTTGTATCGAAAATCCGACACTGTCGGAACTCGGCCCAAGGATTTGCGATAACTCAGACGATCTGGCGTTGACGTTCATTCGAGCTGCGGTCGCGGAAAGCAAAGACGCAAGCGAGAGCAAAAAAAACTGATGGCAAGCAATTCGACTAATGTCGGTAGCACCAATGGCCAAACTGGCAATGATGAATTTAGAAGACATGCAGGAAGTGCAAGGTATTGTATTAAGTGTATTGTATAGTTTGTATTTCATTCTCTTGCAGTTTTTTTGATAATGAATATTGTTCTAAATTTCACATTGTAATTGCAAAATGTATTTATCTGTTTTGTCGCTAATGACCTTGATGTATATGCGACGATTAAGTAAATAAATAAATAAGTAAATAAATAAATGAATAAGTAAATAAATAAGTAAGTAAATAAATAAATAAATAAGTAAATAAATAAATAAGTAAGTAAATAAATAAATAAGTAAATAAATAAGCAATCAAATAAATAAGTAAATAAATAAATTAATTAAGTAAGTAAGTAAGTAAATAAATAAGTGGGTAAATAAATAAATAAGTATGTGCAGATATAAGCTCTATCCTATATTTAGGTACCCAAAAGTATACTGCGTTTTACCAGTTTTAGGCATCGTTTGACACCCACCTGCAAATCTGCTTCACTGTGCTAAGGATAATACTAAGCAGACAGGAATTTCTGTAGGTATAAAAAACATGGAATGGGGAAGACAAGGTTTTTACAGTCGGCCACACACGGCTAGGTTGTCAACATATTTTCTGCAACTATTCCGCTGGAAGGATTTGCGGGTGACTGTCAAACTGTGGGACTTCTATGATTCGGGGTTAGAAACGTTGATCGGTACGATGCATGTGTCAATTCTATGTGACGATAATGTGCGGAAATAGTGCAACATATTCTGCATTTCCACCAAGACATTTTTTCATGAAATTTGTGTTTCCGTTTTTTTAAGACGGCCCGGGGAAATTTACTTTTGGGATGCGCCTAGATAAAATGTAATACCATCCCCCACAATATGTAGTCTCGTTAATTCAACAAGGATGAGAAAAGGCGTTACAGAATGCAGTAAAATCTGAGCCGAATCATTCGCGGCCAAAAATGTACCCTTTGTCGAGTTTTCCATTTTCTTTAGCATTGTCTGTTTCAGACACTCTCGTGATATTGATATTTCTTCCTCGAAAAACTTGAGTAACTTTATTACGTTTTACATATCTGTACATATTAACAGACGAGAATGCCAAAAATGAAATATAAATAATTAAATATTCTTAGTTTCTGGATATAGAGAGAACAAATATCATAATTTATGCACCAGAATGTAACTTTTTCCAAGACACTCAATGTTTTCTGCTTTTTATTTTTTCCACTTATTAACACATTTTCAATTGTGTTCTTTGAAGTTGAAAAAACTCTGTAGGAGTACAGGATTATTAGCAGAGAGTGCAAAGTTTTCTTGCTATAAAAGAAATTGCTGGGTTTCAGAATAAAAATGCAAAAGGGAATTGTTTCGTTTACCATCTTCGCATGGCATTAAGACTCTGGCGGAGGGTTACTTTTCCCGAGGCGGAGCAGGAAAGTGCGCAAAAAAGGAGACAGAAGACATGCCAGAAGATCCTCTCATTCCCAAACAGATTCCATTTGAGGCTGTATAAAATGACATTTAATGTGAGAGGCGGAAACATTTTCGGATTAAGACAGGTTTCCTGCTTGTTTTGGGTGTGACTTTGACGGATTTAACTCTATTTCGCTGTCACGTGGCATCGTCTCATCACTTCATACTACACTTCCCGGCTGCACATCCCTCCCATTGCAATCTCCTCTTTGCATCTCCTCATCCACCTCCTCATCCACCTCCGCATACTGTCCAGGAAAGCAACCCACGAACGCGCCCCGTGCCGCCGCACACTGGTTTTATCGCGGCAAAAACCTGGCCATAATTGCAAAATTCAAAGTGCGCGTTTGGAATTCTGACTTATCAAATCTCGTTTGGAAGACATTGGAGCATACTACTTCAGCTTCAGAAATTTATTTCAATCATTTTTGTTTTCCCACACGGTGTCGTAAAGTTACCGTTGCTCGAATGGCTCGAATTCGTTGATTCTTGCCAACGATATTCGTGAAATTAAAAAAAGGGTTTAAAATTTTTTTTAGGATTCTTTTTGTATATCCGAATATAAGACACTTATGGCTGTAAGTTAAGTATATTTTTAAGAAAAAGTGTATAATATTTTTATATATGATGAAGAAAAAGTGTATAATATTTTTAAAGCGACTATACTACAATGCTACGTAGTAAGATATAACACTAGATCGCCCTGATGGTTTCTTCGATGCCACAGGAATTGATTTCTTGGAATATTTTTTTTACTTCTCCTTCAGATAATTACTTTTAGTAGTAAAATTAATAATATAAACTTTTGGAGGGATTAAACAATAATAACCCAAGCCACCGAGCACTTTCAGATTTTTGGTGTATTTTAAGGATTCTTCTTTTCTTGACGCAACAAACAAAACTATGGGTAACTAAGGTGTAAGAGTGAATTCAATGTGGTCACCTCAAAGTATTGTTGACTAATTATTGATTCAATTATTCATAATTAAATATTAAATAAAATATTGTTTATTCAATAAGTGCCGACGAAATTAGGTCTGTATACATAGATATTGGGTTCCCAGCAGATGGGTGATATTTGTTTGAATATATATATATATATATATATATATATATATATATATATATATATATGGTGTGTGTGTGTTAAATAAATCTTAATGAATCAACAAATTAAAAATGTCTTAAATAAATTTTACTTCAATCGATTTCTTTTTCCTTAAATCCGATTTCCTTTTTGAAGCAGCTATTTTGAATTTCATAGCAATTTTTATATTTAGTGACTTCAAAAATAGCACTTAACCATATTTCTGCGCATATTTGCTTCATTTTCAAGCTTCAAGTCTGAATTTTGATATTTCATTCCGATAATCGAAATCCTTAAAATTTTATACATATTTCTACGCACATTGGGCTCATTTTTATGAATCAGTTAGCCATTTTGAAGCCGCCATTTTGAATTTTGAAATTTCATTATGACATTTGAAATCAATGACCTTCAGAGCTCCATATGTATATTTTTATATGCATTTTTCTTTGTTTTTAAGTGAGTCGATCCGCCATTTTGAAGGCGCCATTTTGAATTTTGAAATTTCGTAATGATATTCTAATTCAGCGACCTCAAAAACCCCTTGATACCAATTTTTACGCAAATCCACTGACATTTGCAATTATGACCAAGTTTTAGGCCCGATTCAACCAGTGTGCGCCGCCTTCCCAGGTTCGGAACTCTCGCATGTACCCACCCTCCTCTGTTTTTCCATTTCCATATTAAGCCTGTAATATATATTTTTCTTCAAGACCCTCTTGTCCTCCATCACTCGTTCTGTTTTGTCTCCTTGTAATTGGTACACTCAAGTAAGAGTTCTACATAGTTGATTTACACCATTAAATTATTTTGAAATTGTAGATTGGTTGATTGGTGTTTCCAGGCGCGTCAACAGCTTAGGTCATTAGTCCCGTAAGTGTATTAGATATTTTCCTCGGGAGATGGCGGTGATCTTCCGCCGCTGGATGGCCTGATCCGGCTACGACCTACCGTCGGCTAGCGGAGTTTCCACTAACCAGGACACTCCCACCAACGGGTCCCCACCCCAGCCGGGACAAGCTCTAAGCTCCCGAGCGGTCTCCCGGCATATGTGGTAGTGAAGTGTATATTAATGTAAGTGTGTAAGGGGAAAGGATAAGACAAGGAAGAGGAAGGAAAGATCACGCCCGTTTGATAGGGTACTGCTCCAGCATTCGCCTGGTTTTCATCGAAGAAATCACGGAAAACTACCGAACAGAGCAGCCCGCCACTGTAGTTCTCCTCCAGACAGCGACTGAATTCAACCTAACTGAAATGCTAGTGTCGAAAATCCTGCCGCCGTCAGGACTTGAACCAGGACCTCGCGGTCAGGGGCGTTGATACTGTAGAAAAGTGGAGAACTGAGGACTGATATTCTCAGTTCATACTGGTCTGAAACATGGTATTTAACATTCATTTTCTTACTAGCGTACCCGTGCGAAAACTCTCGCATGTACCTACCCTCTTCCCTGTTTTTCCATTTCCATATTAAGCCTGTAATATATTTTTTTCTTCAAGACCCTCTTGTCCTCCATCACTCGGTCTGTTTTGTCTCCTTGTAATTGAAAACACAATACAAAATATTTAATTTTATTACCAAGCAGAGAGGCACATCTGTGTAATTCAATGCGTAGAAAATTAGTTTAATTTCACATTCAGTTGCAGTTTCTGCAAGTCTCTGAGCAGGTAGGGTAATATCGAGAAGCACCGTACCAGCAAAAATGTAATACAATGTTGAAGATGATTTAGTCCTGTAGATTACGATGTGAACAAAGCTTCATTGAAGCATTTGACCTTAATATATTAGTTTTTAATACCCTAGAACGCTCCGTTTAGGAGTTATTTAACGATATAAATTGAGAAATGTAGCCAAGTAATGCGGGTTGCTTTTAACATGAATATTTGGATGTTTTGTTCTGCAGCGCCGTCTAGTGGCATTGCAACAAAATTAACAGCACATAAACTTTTGGGTGAAGAAACACGGAGGTGTGCCAATTTTCATGGAGATCGGTCACACCATGTCGGCGTTTACTGCACTTACACAGAGTAAGTCACGTAACTTAAGCACACCTTGTAACTTTTAAACGGTTGAAGTTATTGCAATGCAGTTTTCACGAAAGTATATGAGGCACTGAGGCTATATGATATGTATATTCATTTATATTTTATAACTTGTATTTTGCGAGATATCTGAGGTAATTTGATTTTTTCAAACGAAACTCTACAGAACTTTATTACAAAATACAAAATCTTATTTTCAATTCTTCAACTCGTTCAATCAAAGAAAGACAAACAAATCTAAAAATGCGAAGGAATGGGAAGCAGAGTTTAGAAAAAACATTGCAACGGTTTTGTGAACATTTGAAGTACGTTTCGTATCATCAAATACTAAATCCAGCTTCCCTTCCCCGAGCGCGCGTTTGCTACTGGATCACTGCCTGGCCTTTTGTGGCGGACTGTTACATTCAATATATCCGCTAAACTTTAGTCGCAAAAAAATTAAAAGTACTCAAATACGCATCTAACGTGTATCATAGCATAACAATATGTGTATCATTGAATTCGGCTTTTATGTACGTCATGATAGACTGAAAAAATATGTTTTGTTCCATTTGAAAAGGCAAAGTTACCTCCAATATCCCGTAAAATACAAGTGATAAAATATAAATGAATACCCGTATCAATTAGCCCCATTCCCTCATGTACTTTCGTGAAAACTGCATTGCAATAATTTTAACCGTTCCAAAGGTACAGAAGGTATTAAAGTTACGTGATTCATCCTGTATATATCAACATCCATTTATATATATATATATATATATATATATATATATATATATATAAGACTGGGAACTGTTAAAGTGGTTGAATTTTGCCACAACCAGAGAGAGCCTGCTGTCAGCTGTCGGCGTGGAACGTCCAAGGAAATAATTCCCATCGAATCGTATATTTTCAATATTACGGGTCGACTACTAACACCTCTTGAAAGAAATCTGCTAGGTCAGATATTTATATTGAGAAAGTTGCATTTGGAAGGGGAAAACATAGAGGTTTTGCCATAAATGCGTCTGGATTGGTCTCTATAGAACTTTAAACCCAACCCCACAAGAAGGGTCCGGGAAAGAGGAAAATGGATTACAGAATTGGTTACGAACGATAATTAATAAGCGAAATATGAAGAGGATATGGTTGTGACTAGTGAAAATAAGGATTGCAAACAGACAAGGTAATAAATACTTTGAGTGAGAGCAACGATGTCAAGCATAAGTCGGGCGAGGGCCTTTGTTTCTCAGTTAGTTTAATTGCACCATCGGAAATCACCCGATTGCTTCCGGAAACAAAACACTGGCGTATGCAAATTCCTGAAAATCAATGCATAATTTCACGTTTTCAAAGACGAAAGGAACAATACACATTATTAATATTGGATCATTTTATTAAGCATTCCCTCTTATATTTCGAAACACGATGTAATTACTTAGAGCCACTTTCCGATAACGGCAAACAGTGGGAACAATAGCAGTCTTTTGCAGTGGTACAAAAGGGGATGGGAACGAAAATCCGAATAAAAGCGGGAAATACTCCTCGGTGCATGCGGTGGTATTCTTCCCCACTGATGTTCCGCACCTTGCCTTGCCCCAGCGCGCGTTTCCCTCTTGCCCCCGCCTCATCCTCTGCCAATGGCTCTAGGCCGCCGACAGTCCCGCGCGCCCGCCGCGCCCCGCCCGCGCCCCGCCGCGCCCGCCGCGCCCCGCGCGCCCCGCCGCGCCCGCCGCGCCCGCCGCGCCCGCCGCGCCCGCCGCGCCCGCCGCGCCCGCCGCGCCCCCGCGCCCGCCGCGCCCGCCGCGCCCGCCGCGCCCGCCGCGCCCGCCGCGCCCGCCGCGCCGCCCGCCGCGCCCCGCCGCGCCCGCCGCGCCCCGCCGCGCCCCGCCGCCGCGCCCGCCGCGCCCCGCCGCGCCCCGCCGCGCCCCGCCGCGCCCCGCCGCGCCGCCGCGCCCCGCGCCGCGCCCCGCCGCCCGCCCCGCCGCGCCGCGCGCCCGCGCGCCCGCCGCGCCCGCCGCGCCCGCCGCGCCCGCCGCCGCGCCCGCCGCGCCCCGCCGCGCCCGCCGCGCCCCGCCGCCGCCGCGCCCGCCGCGCCCCGCCGCGCCCCGCCGCGCCCCGCCGCGCCCCGCCGCGCCCCGCCGCGCCCCGCCGCGCCCCGCCGCGCCCCGCCGCGCCCCGCCGCGCCCCGCCGCGCCCCGCCGCGCCCCGCCGCGCCCCGCCCCACCCACTGCATCTCGCTCTCTGCTCAGAACCCCGCCCACTTCCACCCGGTCCCCGCACTTCTTCCCGCCGCCTCTATTATCAGCGCTCTTCTCTGCCCTCTCCCCATATGGGCAGAACCGTTCGCGCGTAATCCCCACGGAGACTGCAAACTTTCTTGCGTTAATTATCAACGGGGCTTTTTTTCAGTCGTTTGGAAACATCGGGAGCAGGAGCGCGATGAAGCAGAGCGAAGAGGGGAAGGGAGGGGTGGGGCGATAAAGGTGGAGAGAGCGGAACGCGCCCAGCCCGGACGCTGTAGCTGTTGTGAGTGGCCCCCCTGCTATGGGCGTACCTCCACTTCAACCGATTTTCTAGTTTTGTACATCAATATTGAGATATATTTTACATCTCAATATTGATATTTATATTATATGGACAATATTGTTCATTTCTGCTCCTCATTGGGCATGCCACTGAGATACATTTAATATAGTTGATAATACTGTTCTAATAATTAGCATGCCCCACGTTGGGCATGCCACTGAGATAAATTTAATATATTTAGAACTGACATTAATTCAGTCTTACTCTCACTAATTCATTCTCACATCCGACTAGCTTAGCTCATACCCATTCCTAATGACGCCAAGATATTTTAAACACATATTGTCAAAGTTCGATTCAGCTCACCTTCACGGTGACGGTCCGTTCATACGAAGGGGAACAATTTCTGAAGATTCCTCAATCAATTGGCTTGCGATTGCTTGCAATCTTTAATCTAGTAATAAACCTTTTTATAACAAAAAATGAATAGCGCTGCGCGGCCACGTCGTGTCCCTGCTTCGCGATGATTTTTTCCTCTTCCACTATATCCTTCTGCTATATTTCCTTTCTTTTTGGTGGCCATAATATCCCACACTTTCCCCTTCTATATCTAACAAAGATACTCCACACTCAACACTCGAAACTTCGAGAGAGCAGCTTCGTGGTGTATCTACTTGGTGTCCCTCAGTCTCGTTCTTCCCCTTTTTTTTTTATTGTTTCTCCCTGCCACCTCCCTCCCTGCCTTTGCCTTTTTAATAGTATGTATACGTGGCTTGGCCTGCAACTCGTAACTTACCCCTTTTTCTATAACGTTCCTCGACTTATTTTCACAATGGTTCTTTGGTAGATTACAATATAGTTCTAAGATTTTTCTCCATCATTATGCGAAATAATGGCATTTCAAATTCATTAAACAATATTGTGAAACCGTTGAATCATACCTTGAACATGATTTACTTTCCATTTACTTCATGCCAAAAAACGTAATAGATATGGATGTATAATATGGAAAATTGTTTTAGAGCCAATCTGCAGTTGCGACATATACACGTGATTGAAGACTTACGTAAATTAAATGATTTAATTGGATACACCACGTCCTCATCAGAAGGCAAACGAAGATTGACACACCAGCTGGCAATGCTAACAATTTCAGAGAATCGTGTTCCAGGTCCTCAGCCTTCGTGCGAACACGCTGAGCAAGATTTCAGTGCGGCCATAGGTCAATTATACTGGGCCCTAATAAACACTTAGTGAATGGTCTAAAAAGCGTCATTAAAATTCATCTTCAATTTATCGCAAAACGTTAAATAATCACCGTGTATTTTTAGTGCCATTGAATTTTCTTTTCGCTGAATGAATTAAAAAGATAGAAATAATAATCATCTACATCCAAACCTACCAAATGGAGTGTAACTGTATTCCACATTATTGTGGTAGTGATTTTAAGTAGCATATCTTCACAATGGTTTATTTATATTCCGACGTCATTTATGTAAGACGCCTAGTGTCCGGGAAAATTTGGGACAAAAGGAATCCCGAAGAAAAAGCTGCTTTTTCTTGAATCGTCACATGATATCACAAAAACGCAACGAGTACAAAGGACTCCCAACGACCAAAGAGGCGGTCGTTTCTGTCCAAAGAGATACAACGCAACAAATTGGATAATTAAAAGTAGGATAAAATATTGATAAAGCGTCCGACGCGGCTTAGGTGGAGGAGGAGGCGGCCAAAGAAGGGAGCGGCAGCGGTGCGCCGGGCGGGGGGAAGGGGGCGGGGCAGGGGGCGGGGCTGGGGGTGGGAAACGGAAGAGGCAGGCAGGCGAAAGGCACCGGATTATATTTGTTAAATCGACTGGCTCGGCGCGCTGCGGGCGGAGATATCTGCTATTAATCGTATTCGGGGCCCAGGAGGCGGAGGGGCGGCGAAGCGAAGGCGAGGCGAGGCCAGGCGAAACGAAAGGGGGGGGGCGGGGAAGGGAAGCGGCGGTGACAGGGGGGGCAGAAGCAGAGGTGGTCGTCGCATCCGCCTTGGAGCAGCTTCTTACCTCAGCATCAAATTCACTGCTTGGTACAACAACATGCAAATAAAACACTATCCGAATTTTGAGGGGTTATGGAAAATTAGAAACGATTTTAAAGATGTTTTGAAACAGAATGCGACGTGAGCTCCGTGCCTTTCGCTAGTCAACCACGGCACAACATCGGCAGCGCTAGGAACGTTATGTAACGGCTATCAACCGGCGTGAGATTCCGTAAAGGATTTCTTCGTTCAAGTCGAAGGGCGATGATCATATCCACCGGATCATTTTTTGTAAGACGTGCATATTAAAACACGTTCTTACCGCCTTCAATGGCTCAGAGCATACATTTTTGATACCCAAATGCCTCTGAACGGCAGGTTATAGGGCTCGAGTGCCGTCAATGACAGGATTTTCAACACGAGCTATGAATAGCTTTCGACCAGCTGCGCGCGATCTTTCCTTCCTCGTACTTGTCCTATCGTCACCCCCTACAGGACCACCCGACAATACAGACTTTGTCCCGGCTGAGACAGTCCCCCGCCGGTGGGAGATACCTCGTTGGGGAAAACTCCGAAAGCTGATGTGTAGTTCGGCGCCAGCTTTCACCATCCAGCGGAGAAAACATCGTTACCCTCTCGTTACGAAACATTGATTTGACTTACGGGACAAATGACCATAGCAGATGACTCGCACAAAAACACGAAATATTCACTAGTTAATAATCCTAGAGAAGTCTCTTTTAGGGATCTCCTAAATCAATGTTTATTTTGAAGAACACTGAAAACGTAACTTACACACGGCGCACTTTACGTCTGCAGTCTATGATTTAGCTACAATTGTTTTTCCTCGATATCATTATTGTAAACAATGTTTCCATTGCAAAAATTAAATTTTGATTTATTTAAATTATTTTAATTATTACTTTGATTTTTATTCATTTATTTATATTATTTTGATCATGGAAAACATACTGTATCCCTGAAATCCTATGCTTATATAAATAGGATATTTTCAGAGAACGTTGGTGTTACAATTAACTATTTGAATGATTGAAGCATGTATTCGATCTTCCCATCTCGTCTTTCGGAAACTGTTTCGAAACAATTCTAGTCATCCTGCATGCTATCCAAGGCAATTGAGGACCTGACGATTAATGATAGCAAATTTTACCAAAACATCGATGTTTCGATACGATGTTCAAAACATCGATGTTTTAATTACAGACTAATAAACATCCTATTTTCCTATCCATTTTTAAATACAGTACGTAAAAGGGATATATTTTATTCTTTGGATACGGGCATGTTAGTAGTATGTCAAACCTATTATCGACTGTAAATAATAAAATTAATAATAAAGAACATCGTGTTTTGCTGTCGATTTCGCGTTTCACTGTCGATTGAGGCAATGACTGGTGATGACATACATTGATAACACGAGCAGCTCCCAAACTTCCTCAAATTGTACCTACAAAATGTGCAGCGTGATAAAGAGGATGACGGAAAACAACGATATTGCTGTGAATTGTTGCAACTCTACAACGTGCTTCAACTCCTTTATTAAAAAAATATTTAAAAAATTTAAAAATTAAAAGAAATTTATCATTTTGCGGATGTGAAGAAAACATCGAAAGCAAAATATCGATGTTAATATATCGATGTTAATATATCGATGTTCTGGTGGAAAATATCGATGTTTTAAAAACATCGATTTTTTGCCAGCTCTATTGACGACAAATAGCGCGGGCGCGGCGATGAAGCAGCCGTAGAGCCTTTATTAAAAAAATATTTAAAAAATTTAAAAATTAAAAAAAATTGATCATTTTGCGGATGTGAAGAAAACATCGAAAGCAAAATATCGATGTTAATATATCGATGTTTCTGGTGGACAATATCGATGTTTTAAAAACATCGATTTTTTTGCCAGCTCTATTGACGACAGATAGCGCGGGCGCGGCGATGAAGCAGCCGCAGGGCCAGCGGCGGAGCGCAGTGGTTTCCGCGCAGCGGCAGCAGTGAAGTCCCGGAACGTCCGCGCTGGGGGCGGGGTCGCAGCCGGGAGGCCGGGCCGACGGGGAGACATCGGGTGAGAAGCGGGATAAGGAATGGACGGGGATCAACCGAGGACGGAGAGCGGGGCTTTGAGAGGACGAGGCGAAAAGGAGAAAGGACGGGGGACAGCGCGGCAAAGCAGGGAGGACGGGGAAACAAAGGGAAAGGAGCTCAGGGCGGGACGGAGAAAGACTAGAGCAAGTCGGAGCAGTGCTCCGTGGGGTGAGACGGGGAGAGACGGCAAGGGGCGGGGTGCGAGGCGGAACGGGTCGGCAGGTGCGTGCGCTAGGTGAATCTCTGTGCTCCGCCGAATTGAGTTTCCGGACTTCGATTCTTCCAATTATGTGGATGATTTATCTCAATTCCTCAATTTCCAGAAGTCGGGGAATGGTAACAGCAGCGCTTGGAAATTAAATGAAGACGGCATCACTATCAATATTTACATAATACCCAAAGCATTTGGAATTCAATACCACAAATTGTACATATGTTAAACCTTTATTACTAAATCAAAATCAAGAAGTATACTACGAGAGCAGTCTTATAATAAAATAAAATCTGTAAAACATGTCTAAAAAGAGGAGAGATGCTACAACACCACATATTTTCTCGCATTAATTGTAACGGCCCCCCAATACTATACATGAATCAGAAAAATTGTTTTCAACCAGCTATTTTGTTTTCAGCGCCGAGACTCGAAGTCAGGTCCATCGAGTGAACTCGCCGAGCACTTTACAGCTGCTTCACACAGTCGCTCTGGCGTACTCACTTGGGCTGACTGTTAAAAATCTAATTGTCTTTCTTAACACGAAATTTTCAAAAATTCCAGAAGTTCCACAAAAATTAGACCTGCGCCATTCTTTCTGTATCTCTTGTTTTATCCGCGGAACAAATTTGAAAAACAAACTTGGAGCGTGGTTTGATTTTTTTTATAAATTGCATTAATATCAAATAGATATTGCACGATAGATACTCGTTTTTTCATAAAATTGTACATGACACTTTTTAATGTACTGTTTTTCAAAACAGTTTGGGCAAGCCAACCAAGGGTGGCGAACTTTGCTTGCTCCTTTGAAATTTGGGACAAGGCTGGCTATTAGTACGGTGTCCCTAGCCAGTTTTTCTGTGGTGGAGGAGCCAAACGAAGGTATCCCTTAACGACCAATCAGTACATTTCGACATATTTCCATTCCTTTACCTTTCCTACCTGATGTGAGCTTATTAAAGTACTTTTATCTGAAAAAAGGAAAGAAATAACAATAACTGATTTTTCGATTATAATCGAAATATCATTTTTTCTTTTTTTAAAAACAAATGTCGTTCTTGAAACATAATAACTTGTAACGATAATTATCAGAACCGACCACACACAACTGATACATACCTAGGTACATACGTTACAGACAAAATCCTACAAACCTTGTGTATCTTCTTACACAAATCCATCTGTATACTATATTTGTTTATGATTGTAAGTACTTTATCCAACGGAGACTAATTTACCTAGAAGAGACTATTTTGGACCTATACTAATCTCAAGATTTTTTTAAAAAAAGGCTATCAACTTTTGTAACAATATTAATATTTTTTTAAATGAAATAGAATTTAATCCAATGTAATAAAGATCAGTAATCAGGTAATAATGAAAAGTATAAGTTTAATAATAATAATAATAATAATAATAACAATAACAATAACAATAACAATAATAATAATAATAATAATAATAATAATAATAATAATAATAATAATAAAAGTATACGTTCATGCAAAAATATAATCTGCATGCATTTGTCGCATAGGGGGAGGAACCCAAGAGGAACCCATCTTTCTTGTAGATTTGGATCCTATTCCCGTTTTTAACAATTATGTTTAGATAAAAATTTCAGTCAATGGTATTCGCTATTATATTTTTTATGTAATATGTATACATTATTTTGGCCCTAATCATTGAACAGATATTGCTATTATCACTACTACTATGTCGATAAAAGTGGTACTTTTATTTTCCCAACTGAGATCAGTTATATCACGGTGAATGTGAACAATGGCAATATCTCATATAATCTATCGATCCCAGTAGACATAGTATAATGTGTTCTTAATTACTATTTGCGGCTTAATTTTGTAATATGGGTCTCCGATGCTTTCCAATGTCAACCATTTGTGTTTTATGGTATATACTATATTCTTTACATTGTCCGTCTTTTTTTCTGCCAGAATGCTACAATTATACACTTTTTCATATGCATTGAGAATTTTAATTGACAGCTTCATTTTTATGTCGGCTATTGAGTTAAAGTTATAATCTATATATTGTTTTAAATATTTAAGGTAAGGAAGGTAAACTATAATAAGATAACTATAACAAGAACCATAAAGTACCATCTTCCATTGATTGCTATATCGTTAATGCTGCGATTTCTAGCCATATATATATATATATATATATATATATATATATATATATATATATAAGATGTAACACAGACAAGATGTCCACTGAAAGTGAAAGCCCGTTCTTCCACAGGAATATTATGATAGGGTTACATGAGTGAGTAAGTAAGTAGGAAAGAAGTAGTACTCAGTGCATTCCAAAATAGATGCAGAATGGGATTTTGTGATGTCCAAATGGTGCGTTTGGGATTTTCCTCAACGAGGCTTTTCCCATCAGCGAGGCACCAACCCACCCAGGACAAGCTCTAAGCTCCCAACAAATGTGCTGATTTAGTACATGTGAGTAAGAGCGTGTAAGTAAAAGGTGATGATAGGACAATGTAGAGGAAGGGAAAGATCGCGCACGGTCCGTAACCTGTTTGTTCGGGTACTACTCCGGTATTCGCCTGGTGTTAATCGGAGAAGCACGGAAAACTATCGACCAGAGCAGCCGGCCGCTAGGTAGTGTTAAAGTCCTGCCACCAACAGCACTCAAACACTGAGATCTCCCAGAGAGAGGCATTGCAGTGACATCAGCTGATGTTCTGGGTCACCATTCAAGATATAAATATGAGCACAAATATAAATATATACATTCATAAACATCAAGAAATACTAATTTGCTTACATAAATGCGCGTACATGTAGATTACTTAATCTCAGTCTGTATGTATTAATTAATTATTTTGTGTTTCCAGACATGTCAACTGATATCCTCATTAGCTCCAAAAGTGTGTTGTATGTTTGTATCGCAGGAGGGTGCGGTGTTCTCCCCCACAATATGGTGAGATCCAGCACCGAACTACACGTCGGTTTGCGGGGGGTTTCCCCAGTCAGGTGTATCCCACCAGCGAGACATCGCCTCGACTGAGAGAAGCTCCAAGCTCCAACCATACAGAGTTCTGCTGTGCATGCAAGGATGTGGAAGTAAGAAGGCGAGGAAAGAACAAGGAAGACGAAGGAAAGGTCGCGCTCGGTCTGTGGCCAGTGGCCCAAATGCTCCGGCATTCGGCAGGCGATGATTGAAGAAACCACTGATAATGTTCGATCAGAGCAACCGGTTTCTAGAATTCTCCTCCAGACAACGGAGGCTGAATTCGACCAAGCTATCTAGATAGTGGCGAACATCTTGCCACCTTGAGTCGACCACTACGACATTCCGGTCAGAGCCACTACTGTAACATCAATTGATGCCCTGAGTCATCGAAATCTGCGGTGTTGTATGTAATTTATATAAAATGTGTGGATATTAAGAATGTTTCTTTTATGTATTTATTTAAGATAAAACACAATTCAAAACCGTCGGACGTTCAATAGAAAGAAGGGTATACTGTGCAGACTTTCTTTAATTCTGGGAGATATCCCCTACCTCATATACAAATTGAATTACGAATATAGGCGCGAACGAGAGTGTTTGGCTAGAATTGTGAAGAATATATTCTCTCCTATGTAATTAAAAGTAATTGCAAAGGAAAATCTACTGCAGATTTAGTCTATTTCTCCTCATCATGCCCTTCGTGATGAAATTGACTTACTACAAAGAGGACATAGAGAACGATTATTTGAAGAACAATTCTCACCACTGCACTCTATAAAACGCGCATCGTTATCAAATCTACAGCTATTTCATATATGTAATCTAGGTTACTTTACAACACATGTGGAATTATACAATTAAAAAATATACAACTGTAACTACTAACTAAAATCTATTCTGCTGCATAACTGTTTCTATGCAACTTGAGACTTCATTGAGCATGAAAGAGGAAAATACTAGGATTTCAATAACGATATTTAATATATTAGTTACCATTTGGAAAATTCGACAGTAAAATTCTCAAAGAATAAATATGTATGTAACAGATATTTACCTGAGCTTCTGGGTCAATGACGCCCATCTCCATTAGGTTTTGACCAGTTGCCCTGATACTTTGAGAAAAATCTGAGGCGATTTCTGGTTTGACTCCTTAATATGAATGCTGCTGCACTATCTGTGCACGTTTCTTGAATTCTCAAAAGAGAATGTAATAATCGCACTCGATTTTTTGCTGCTGAAAGTCGATTGCTTCACGAAGGGCACTTAATATGCAAATGAGTTAGGGTGGGGATCCCGGAGCTCAAGAATATGTGCACCGATTGTACGTCTCTCCATGATACGTTATACACTTTTTAATACTTCTTGTGTTAAAAGAAAGAAACATATTTTCTAAATGATCGTTAACATTTAAAAGAAGATTCTTTCATAAACTGTTTATTTATTTATTTATTTATTTATTTTACGTCAAAAAAACAGTTAAAAACTGCGTATGACGTGCTATGGGGAAAAGTGAATTGTGTGCACATTTTCAAAATTCTGTGATCCCTACACTAAGTCATATACTACTTAAATTTTGAATTTTGAAAGGGAGAAAAAAACAAAAACTCCCATGTAATAAAATCTATTTTCAAGGATAAATAAGCAATAAATTTTGGCTCTTATTACTTCCTGCCGCGACAACATGGAAACGATAATTTGAAGAATTGTGTTTCCCACTGAATTCTAGAAGACGTGCACAGAAAATGAAGTTACATTTATGTCCAGAAGCAAAACAAGGAGCCATCTCAGCATTTGCTCAATGGATCAGGGAAACTGGACGAAAAACCTGATCGAGATGGGGGTCATTGACCCGGAAGCTGTAGTACAATAGTTGTTACAGGTTGTTTATACTCATTTATACAGTCCAAATGGTAAATAATGCATTATGTATCATTGGTAAAATTAATGTTACTTTTCTTGTGATGCTCAGTATAGTCTCTAATTGTATAGAAACAGTTATGCAGCAGAAACGATTTCACTTGGGATTTAAACTTTTCTATGTAGATTTAGACTTCGGCATTTTCTGAAAATATATTCCCGCCCTTGAGCAAGTCATTTTTTACAAAAACCACTGATTCGTAAATAAAAAGACACGGTAACGGTAGAATTCCTAGATTAATGAAGAGAGGCTTACATGAATCACGTGGGTGGGATTTTGTTATTATTCGTACAATTCGTTTTTGTAATCTAAAAGTCTGGGAGCTATAAGATGTATTTCCCCAGAATATTATGCCATATCTCAGGTGGGAATGAACATTCGCGAAGTATACACAACGAGCAGTATGAAGGCTGACTGAATTTGCAAGAATTCTGCACGCGTAGCATAATGAACTTAATTTTGTGTTCAATTCATTTAAATGGACGTTCCATTTAAGGTTTGACTGAATTGAGAGACCTAAAAATTTTGTTGCCTTAACATCAGTCAATGGTACACCTGTTTTCTTGGAAGTATTGGTTTTGGTGTTATACACATATCTGAGAATAAATGGACTAAGGCTGTAGTGGGGGCGATGATGACCACGTTCTGCTTATGAGCATTTGGTGGAAAATCTGAAATAACGGAGGTACATATGAGACATTTGCTGTTATTAATAGTCAAGTCATCTTTCCTTGGTGCTAGAGAAATACACGAAATCTCTCTGACAAACACACGTGTACGATGAATTGTACCTAAACTTTCCGCAAAAAGAAAAAAATAGTTTTATGATATCAATTACTTATCGTCAAGGAAAACCTCTGAACGAACTAGCAGGACAAAGTTGGTTCTGTTTGCAGTCCTATTAAAACAAAATTATGTTTTAATTTTGATTGTTAAACTTGGTAGTCTGTTCATACGTCCTTCTTGAATTTTTGTGTTATAAGTTGATATTTCCCAATATACGTTGCAGGAGAGTAATGACATAGAATGCATTGTTTTCAGTCTGGTCGGGCTCTAAAATGCTTTTCATATGCTATAATGGATGAGAGTTTTTTTAGATAAGAGAATAAAGTGGCATAGCCCACATTTTTTATTACAACATTGCAATACGGTGATCTCAAATTTAATTATGTATAACGATATTAGGTATGTGCTGTGCCCACACTTAGTCTATCGTAGTTTGTTCATATAACTGAAACAGATGTATCTTAATCTTCCTCCTGTTTAAAATGTCATTTTGTATGGATCTCAAATTCAGATCTGAAAATCAATACCATACTGGTTTAAGATATCTTGGGATTTGAAACGACGCATTCAGGTGTGGCTGGGCAGCAGAATGGCGTTTGAAGTCCTCTTCGCACAACAGGAAATTGATTTTCTATATTGTTATTGTTAGTGATATTCTCATCGTCATTGTTGCTGCAAGGCTTCAGCGTGGAGTTTGTGGAATAGTATAATGAATACTGCGGATCTGGCAGCGATCTCATAAACGGCGACAAGAAGGTCGGAGGGGCGAAGAGTTTCCGTCGCCCGTTGATTGGGCGCTTTATGGCGCGGTGGGCACACGCTTCCCCACACGGCATCAACAATGCGCTGCCCTCTCGAATGAACCTGCGGCGGGTGGTGCTCGTACGCCAGATATAAATACGCATTAGACGCCGCCTTCCTCCGAACATGAGTGTGCACAGGCGGAGCGTGGCACGGCGGCGGGGCAGGGCGGAGCGGGGCGAGGCGAGGCGGGACGGGAGAGGCGGAGCGAGGCGGGGCGGGGCGAGGCGGGGCGGGTGAGGCGGGCGGGGCTTGGCGGGGAGGGCTCGGCGGGCGGGGCTCGGCGGGGCGGGGCTCGGTGGGGCGGGGCTCGGCGGGGCGGGGCTCGGCGGGGCGGGGTTCGGCGGGGCGGGGCTCGGCGAGGCGGGGCTCGGCGTAGTACGGCCGGGGCGGGCGTTGGGGGGCGTTGCGGGGTAGGGCGGGGTACGGCGGGTTGGAGCGGGGAGGGGCGGCGTTGATTGCAACAGCCAGTGGGCAATCTGTGCACCGCCCCGGTCAGGGCGCGCTTTACGACAGGGTGATTTAGAGCAGCGTCCGAAGCCTCGACGCCACGCCACCAATCAGTTGCCCCAGCCGCGTCAGCTCACAGCCCCCCATCCCACTCCACCCGCTGCGCACGGCGGAGCCTGGCAAAGCCACGATGCTCGAAGGACTTCTTCATTCCAGCCAGCCTCTTTGGACATTTTAAAATATAACAATATTTTAATGTTGTTTGATGTTTGTTTTGTGTATTATTAGTAGTTACTTAGAAAACGCTACCACCGGAAGTATTCCATATATTCCTAAGTAGCAAAATAAATATTCTATTCTATTCTATTTACTCAACAATTGGTGTGGCTTTGTTTGCTTTTACCTGGCATTGCTTACGCTTCCATTCAGGGTGTTTTCAACTGTTCTGATGTTGTATACGCACGTCCTTTTCGACCATCTCTACGACGACCATAAAATAAACCGTTGAAACAGATTCTGTATTGCATGTCATTGCACATTCATTGAAATTCTCATTGCAAGTTTAAGATTCATTCTTTTTTAATCAAAAGGGCCACAGTCCATTCACTTACAATCCTTAATCATGGATTGACCTTTACACATTTTCAAATGTACACAGAAAGATATTAAACATTTTGCGCGTGAATTGGCTTGGAGATTTTGTAAAATACTGCTCTGTTGACGTAGACTCGGAAAATTTATAAATGCCTATTTTCTGTTTGTGTCTGTAATTATACTTTTCCCCTCTTAAATCCAATATTATTCATTCCCATTAACATTTCATGTATTGCAAAGAATAAGTCAGAAGCATATGTTTTAGAAAATAGTAGAATATGCATCTCATGCTTTGCCATTAGTACATGTCCTGTGGAAGCCTATGACAACTAGATTTCTCTCTTGTATGATTTTTCTAACTTGAATTTTCTATGCTTATCAGTTTATTTTAAATCTCAGACCTTCAATGACATGAATCAAATAACATCCTACATATTTCAGTGTTTAAGAAATAATAATGTGAATAAATTCTAATATTTATTGAAATGGATTTATAATAACCTGAAAAAACATGCGTTTTCTATGGGTTTTTAGAATGTTGAAAACATCCAAGTAGTAAAGGCAATGTTAAGTTGGTGATTATTAACACTGATTATTTGATATTTTCTTTACGGGTAGTTTATAATGGTTAAAGTTTTTCAACGCTTGAACATTAGATACCGTGAATGGTCCGTTTCTTTTTGATAAACCATTATGTCTTCCCAGAACAGATAGTCATACAAAATTCATGGTTTCCGGAGTTTGATAGAATGGAGAGTAGAGTCCGACAAACCATCTCCGAACTCTGACTTTATTTGTGGGATTGAAACTGAAATGCGGTCTGAGTTGGGAAGGTATTATAACTTGACCACCATGTTCGTTCTAAGTATTTTCACTGAAAAATGCTATGGCATTGACATTTACTAAAGTGTAAACATAAAACGCTAAATCTCTTTGATTTGTTTTAACATTTTTTTTTGTTTTCTTTTGGTTTCTTTGGTTTCTTTAGTGGTTTAGTACTTCCTAAAATGCAAAATATTTACTGGTCGATGGACAGTAATTCTGGACGGAAAACCCCGCTCAAAAATATTTTTTCGTCAAGACGTACGCACAGGCAAAATCTGTACTTCGGCAGGGAGATGTGACATACGAAAACAAACTATCCCCCTCTCCCTGAGACAGCGTCCTTTCTACCCCTTGGGATTTGGCACCTATCAGAGACCGTGTTTCTACTGGTCAACGCGACTGGTCAACGCCCCCTCTGACCTCTTCCTGGCCACGGGATGTCCAAGTTTGTCGGCGCAATTGGGAAGATATAATTTTGCCTATAAATTTTTGTGAGGGTGAATGTACAACACAATTATACTGAGAAACGATGATGAAAAATTACATGGTAAATTGACAAAACGTGGAGGCTTAAAAGATAAAAAGTATTACTTTTATGTAATTACGATTCTTTTGCTGTTTATCTCTATTTTTATTTAATACTTGCCGATATGCGATATTGATATTTACCTATACTAAGGAAATGTCCCCTCGGGTTACGTACGTTTTTGCTAGTTACAGACCCACCAAATACAAGGAGTAAACGGAATAAAAAAACACCTTCACCACCGTTCACCACACAACAAATGCCGGGTCGTACAGCAGTTTACATACTTTCCGTATGGCGACCATGCGCATCATATGAGCACATGGATTGGGGCTAGCTTTCCTTCCTGTGCGGTATCCATTCTGGGTCACCAGTCCGAACGACGCGCTCCAAATTGCCATCTACCGTAGAGATATCACGTGATGTTAGATCATAAATACGTTCACATCGCCCAAAATTTGTTACTTTTCTGAATTTTCATCGGAACGGGAGTGGTGGTTCAAAGCTTATGTCACTGAAGTGCCTCTGACCGGAAGGTCCTAGGTTTGAGTCCCGAAGGTGTCAGGATTTTCAACACTAGCTTGATAGCTAGGTAGAGTTTTGTCTGGAGGAAAATTCTAGCGACCGACTGCGGCCTCCTCTGATCGTAGTTTTGTCGCTTCTCCAATCAACACCAGGTAAACGCTGGCGGCGAACCCTACCAGACGGGCCAAGGACCGCGTGCGATCTTCCCTTCCCAGTCCTTGTCCTATCCTACCCCTTACACACACTTACACTTACAAGCACTACACTACCACATAAGCCTGGAGACCGGTCGAGAGCTTAGAGATTGTCCCAGCATGGGCAGTGCCCCGCTGGTGGGTGATACGTAGTTAAGGAAAACCCCGCTAGCCGACGGTAGGTCAGCGCCAGATCCAGAGGGAATATATCACTGCTATCTTCCGAGGAAAAATCATTTACTACACTTAATGGACATATGACCTTAGCAGTTGACGCGCCCAAAACCCAAAACACTAGTAATAAATCAATCAATTTTCATGGGAATAAGCTCTGTCCTTACTTACCCCGGGACGCGAAATGCCTCCGTTCGGCTTGGTAAACAATTTCTCTGGTATCGAAGGCTTCCGCGGCCAGTCATGAGTACAACAGTCATTACTGTCCTGAAGAGGACCGCGATATGTCGGTAGAAACCGCGGCACCCCCGCCTTCGACGCGGCGTCACCCGGACAACCCAGATCACAAACAATTTCTCTATTGATATAGCGGCGCCCCACCGCTACGAAATATTCAATAAAGAGTCTGCATTTATAAATTACGTACTTGCTCCATCTTGATCGGATCGGCGATGTGTGTGGCCGCAGTGGTGAGCTCGCCCACGCGCGAGTGCGGGCAACGCTGGAAGCCCAAGCCGAGCGCAGCCCCGCGCGCCTGAACGCTGCCTAACGCAGCGTGATTATCCCGCCCTGGGCGAGCCACCACCAACGGGAAATCTCGTCGTAGGAAGACGGCATGCCGCCTCCTCATCAGATCATGAACTAGGAGGCCATTACAAAGAATGCGCATAAAGCGCTAATACGCTTCAGATGAGGGCCGCGCAAGACACTGAAGCGTTTGGACTAATTCAATTCTAGAACTTTATGCAACTATTTTTGTTGTTTTTATTGCACGAGTACATGCTTTGAAAACGAGCCACGTTTTCAAATTTTTGTATAACAGCGTTATAAATTTATAAGAGAATCAAAGTTAAGTTTTTTTTAAAAAAAAGTTTTATTGTGTCCAAATTTTTATAATATTGGAAGAAGAAATATTTTTGATCGTGTTTGGGCATATGGAATTTAAGAAAGAATTTGTTCTTGAATTTGGCCCGGCATTTTATCCAAATATTTTGTTAAAATTTTAGTAAATTCCTATGCGATAAAAATTTATCACGCTCTTGCAAAGTTAGGTAGTTCTCTTCCTTTCAAGCCAAATTTCAGTCTCGATCGGTTAGTTTCATAACGAACAAAAAGGCGAGTACGGGATGCAAAAATCACACGTTGGTTGGGAAAAGTTTACAAAACATAAGGAAAATTACTAACAGATGTATAACAGATGAGGCATATAATAAAATACTGGAAAATGTAGTGACAAGCAATACATTTTCAAGGAAATACATTAATTTTTGGAGAACAAGAAATGCATAGTTTCTTTACAAATATCCGCTGAATAAAGGTCTGAGAAAGATTTCTTGTGAAGAGGATAGGGAATATAAGTAAACAATAAAATAGAAGAGACTGCTATTTTTGAAACTTCACCTACGCCACATAAATTATGAAACCTAGAGATATCTCGGTAGCTTTCCTCACGGAAAGATCTGTAGAAAATATGGCGGTGAGAAGTTTGACAACTCTGTCGTGCCTCCATTGCCACTGCGCCCAGCGCCGCCCCCGCTGCCGCCCTCGTTCGCCGCCCGCTCGCCGCGCGCCCGGCGCGCTCGTCGCTGGCCCCGGGCGCGCCGCCGCGCAAATCTGGCCTGCGTGCAGCGCGCGGCGCAAGGCGAGTGGCGGCGCGTGCACATGGCGGGTGGCGGGCGGCGCGGGCGGCGGCGGGGCGGCGCGGGCGGCGCGGGCGGCGCGGGGGCGGCGCGGGGCGGCGCGGGGCGGCGCGGCGGCGCGGGCGGCGCGGGGCGGCGCGGGGGCGGCGCGGGGCGGCGCGGGGGCGGCGCGGGGCGGCGCGGGGGCGGCGCGGGGGCGGCGCGGGGGCGGCGCGGGGCGGCGCGGGGCGGCGCGGGGCGGCGCGGGGCGGCGCGGGGCGGGGCGGGGGCGGCGCGGGGCGGCGCGGGGCGGGCGGCGGGAGCGGCGCGGGGGCGGCGCGAGCGGCGCGGGGCGGCGCGGGAGCGGCGCGGGGGCGGCGCGGAGGCGGCGCGGGGGCGGCGGTGTGAGCCCCGCGGCCTTGAAGCACAGACGAGGAGGATCAACTCTGCGATTCCCAATGCAAACTCGTAATTCCAACAGCTCTCAGCTGCGAACGCCTCCTCGCCTCCGCCGAATGGATTCATCCCCCGCGGTGTTGGCTGCGGCGCTAATAAAGAGAAGGCGCGGCGCGGGGGCGGGGCGGAGGCGGCGCCGTGTGCCAAGGGGCTGCAGGGCGCTGGAGCTGGTGAGGGAAGGCGTGTTGCCCTGGAGGTCGGCGACGGGTTGCGGGCTGCGTTGCAATTTGGCAGGGGGCGTTCTGGGCGGGCTGTGCGTACAGGCGGGGGAGGAGAGGCTGATGTGGAATGCGTTGAGGGCGCCGTGGATGGAAGTCCGGTGCTGTGGATCCTACCAGATGAGAACGTGGCGAGGAGGTATTGCTCGAGGAAAGGAAAAGTTTTCGACAAGACTAAGGCGGCACACCCATCGCACCCACTCTGGAACCTTTCGTCCACGGCATTCTTAGATTTTGCGGCTCAGATACACGAGGCTCGCTATTCTAGCGTCGTGTGATTTAATGCGAGTGGGTAATGAACCCTTTTAATTAACATGTATTTAATTTCTCAACACAAACCTCAATCTACTAGTTTTGTTATATTTTTGAGATAGCAAGAAGAGGTAAAAACAAATATAATAAAATGTAAACCAACATCATACAATGTAAGTGCTGCACAATGCTGTCAGCACTAAGAAATGCATGAATTGTATATTGTAAAGACAACGGAAAGTGCTGTTGCATTCGTCCCTTCTGGCTTCACGAAGTGGGCTGAATAGACAATGTTTAAATAGAAAATGGTTTCTAGCCTATCGGAAATACTATAACGACATGTGTTTTGCAAGGATGGATGATGGGGGGCCATGAGTGAAGAATGGGACGCGCCTAATTGTCTCGTAGCCTTGAGAGAGTATAAACGCGCTTTAAGCATACAGTGATTTGGTAACGCGGCATAATTCACTGACATAAAATTTCACCTTTTAGGAAAATGTTATGAGATGAAATTTTATTTGAAAATGGAGATATCCAGCATAGAGACCTGTTACGATAAGCATATGAGCAGGAAACCGTGCAAAAAAGGTGAAAAATGAGGAACGATCGAAGAGGAGAAGCTCAAAGTACATCCGTCAACGAGCCGAAGGGACACACAACAATGAAACATTTTGAAAATACTGCACTTTGGAAGCGTTCAAATGAGTGCGAAAAAGAGTCTTAGCATTTCAAAGGTCACAACTATCTGGACACTCCACGATGACAACGAACCCATTCACACACGTCGCTGTTAGTGAAGGAGTTTTTTCTTCTATCATGCCTTGGTCTCCGCTGAATTCATCTATTGGTTATCTCGGGCTTCTGATGAACACAAGGCTAAATTGGCACAGTCACATCTCGTCCAATGTAATCGAAACCAATAGAAGGTTAGCTATTCTACGTCCCATTCCCAACCGTGACTCTTCTTTAAAAATTCATTCCGCTTTAATCATTTACAAATCCATTCTTCGCCCGATATTAACTTACGCATGCCCTTTTTGGATTTCAGCTGCTCCATCCACATTAAAGAAATTACAAATCTTCCAAAACAAAATGCTAAGAATAACAGTAAATGACCCCTGGTTTGTCAGCAACAAGACCCTTCAAAACGATCTTGCAATAGAACCGATTACTACCTTTATCACGAAGCTGGCACATAATTTCTTCAATAATCTAAGTCATGTGCAAGGTGCATTCACCTACGAAATAGGAACCGATCAACCCTCACTCTCCCGCCTAAGAAACAGACTTCCATTCCACATTTTCCTTCAATATCTCTCTGACATTAGATAAGTTAAGAACATTTCTTACATTTATCTGTCCGTCCCGTAGTATCTCCTATCCAAACCCTAATATTACTCTCTAACAAAATTTCCTCGCAATAACTTTGAAGTTATAATCATTACCAGGGAAGTAACACGAAATTACCCCGTTCACGCTTTGCTGATACAAAGTTGCTCGCCCAATCAACTGACGAGCCTCGCGGCTGAACGTTGTAATGCCAATGTAAAATAAATAGGAAGGAGTTTTTGTCCAAGCACAACCTGACAACATTGTTCCGATCACCATACTGCTGTACGTGATCCCACCAGACTTTTTTCTGTTGCCAAAACTGAGTTTAGCTGGAAGGGAAGCCGTTTGGGATTGGTGTCGCCTAGGTAATAAACACTATTTCTTTATTCGCACCTCTGGAAGCCACAGAAGTGAAGCAGGCACAATTAAAGCGTTGTGCTGATGATGGACGAATTGATTTCGATGAACTGTAAAGAAAGAACAGTTAACAGCAATGTTTTTATTTTTATTGAATTGTTTCCGATCGGCACGAAACTATTGCCTCCACGTATTCTCTAGCGTGAACAGATACGGATGGCAACACACTAAAATGATTACACTATGCAACATGGTTTTTGATGATCATCTAATTTTCGGTATTCCTGGTCCATCTTTACGTACTGATTTCAGATCTACTTTTAGTTTTTTTTCCATCTCGTACAATTTTCGAGTGAGACTATTTTGTGCTGAAAAGGAAATTTTCGCAAAGGGCAATTTTATTGAGAGGAAAGGAAATTTTATTTTGGTGAGTAGAGGTAGTTGGCCACACTTCGGGGGTGGGGGCGTACCCATCTGGCTGATAAATAAGAAATTGCGTGATTGTTTACATGTAATAATGCTCTGAAGAGCTGTAGTATTTTGTTCGTGCAGTTTCTTTGGAAATGAGTTTGCGTGTGTTTGAATATCCCAAATGTGTTCTATGTCGTATTGTAGCAGTTACTTAATCTTTTATGCAAAGACAGTACATTAATACATTCGTGAAGAATGTCTATTACGTCTATTACGCATATTTCAGCATCAGACTAGGCGATTAAGACAAAAGCTGGGCACCACCCAAGGTACACCCTACATATCATGAGAGTCTGAGACTGTGGAAAAATTGTAGGATAAATGAATGACTTTTGCAGTTCCAATGGCTTGGAGGAACCACAAAATCACGTACACGATTTTAATTTTTGAATGGTTAATGTTGAAGATCAAAACGCAAAAAGAAATGAATATCCTATCATTCCTTTCGCCTTACGAGCAATTTCGAAATACGAATCCCTCCATTTTAATTCCATCGACAATTCTTGAAGGTTATTTGACAGGTTATTTGGAGCAGCCCAGCAAATGAAAGAGAGAATGTTAATAATTACAATCCGAAAGAATTGCACCGAAATTATTCAGTCGAAATGAAGTTAATGATTTTGTATTAAAATATAAGGATATAAATGTGAACGATCCGGCAACAGTGGCTAATGTCTTTAACCAATACTTTTCGAGAATTGCTGCCGATCTCACTAAGGGTCTTCAGGCACAAAACTCAAAAACAGACAGTTCACCCAAAATTTTAGACACAATGTTCGTTTCCGAAACTTCTTCCTATGAAATTCTCAAAATAATCGGTAAACTAAAAAATAAATATTCGTCCGGTTTAGATGAATTCCCGGATTCTTTGTTAAAGACTTTTGCGTATGCCATTAAACACCCGTTAACTCACATATTTAATGCATCTTTATGCACTGGAACGTTTCCAGATATTTTCAAAACAGCTAAATTAAGCCGCTTTTCAAAAAGGCAACAAAAATGAAATTCAAAATTATCGGCCCATTTCTCTTCTATCAGTTTTTTCAAAAATATCAGAGAGACTTTTTTTACGTACGAATGGAAACCTTTCTCACTAAACACGACGCGCTTTCAGATTGCCAACATGGATTTAGAAAATCAAAATCAACGGAAACAGCTATATTTTCTTTTCTTAAAGATGTCGCCTCATCATTGGATCAAAACGAGGCACCTATTGGATTATTTTTAGATCTCTCAAAAGCTTTTGACGTCATTGATCATGACATTTTACTTTCCAAATTACCTTCATATGGAATTCGTGGTATTGCTCTAGATTGGTTATGTTCGTACCTTAAACAACGATCTCAGAGAGTTGAAATACCTTACTGGAATGATGGAACATTACGTACGCACCTTTCCGACTCTTTGCCCGTTGCATGTGGAGTTCCTCAAGGACCGATTTTAGGCCCTACTCTGTTCCTACTTTACGTAAACGATATGCCCTCGACGATTCGAAACGGAAGAACGGTTCTCTTTGCGGATGATACGAACATCCTTTGCAATAAAGAAACCGTAAATAGTACAATATCAGATGTTTCAAATTGGTTCCGAAATAACAACTAAATAGTAAACGAAAAGAAAACGGTTTTAATGCAGTTTTCTATTTCAAATAAACAATTCTGTGCTCCATTGAAAATGAACAGTGTACCATTGACTGATGTTAAGGTAACAAAATTTTTAGGTCTCTAATTCAGTCAAACCTTAAATGGAACGTCCATTTAAATGAATTGAACACAAAATTAAGTTCATTATGCTACGCGTTCAGAATTCCTGCAAATTCAGTCAGCCTTCATACTGCTCGTTGTGTATACTTCGAATGTTCATTCCCGCCTGAGATATGGCATAATATTCTGGGAAATACATCTTATAGCTCCAGACTTTTAGATTACAAAACGAATTGTACGAATAATAACCAAATCCCACCCACGTGATTCATGTAAGCTCTCTTCATTAATCTAGGAATTTTACCATTACCGTGTCTTTTATTTACGAATCAGTGGTTTTGTAAAAATGACTTGCTCAAGGGCGGGGAAAATATTTTCAGAAAATGCCGAAGTCTATTACTATAACACTCGACGTAGAAATCATATTCATCAGGTGACAGTATCAACAGCTCATTACAAAAAATTCACATACAATACATGTACATTATTTTACAACACTTTGCCAGATGACATTAAACGATTAAATTCAATAGAAAAGTTTAAATACCAAGTGAAATCGTTTCTGCTGCATAACTGTTTCTATACAATTAGAGACTATACTGAGCATCACAAGAAAAGTAACATTAATTTTAACAATGATACATAATGCATTATTTACCATTTGGACTGTATAAATGAGTATAAACAACCTGTAACAACTTTGTACTACAGCTTCCGGGTCAATGACCCCCATCTCGATCAGGTTTTTCGTCCAGTTTCCCAGATCCATTGAGCAAATGCTGAGATGGCCCCTTGTTTTGCTTCTGGACATAAATGTAACTTCATTTCTGTGCACGTCTTCTAGAATTCAGTGGGAAATACAATTATTCAAATTATCGTTTCCATGTTGTCGCGGCAGGAAGTAATAAGAGCCAAAATTTATTGCTTATTTATCCTTGAAAATGGATTTTATTACATGGGAGTTTTTTGTTTTTTTTTTTCCCTTTCAAAAATTCAAAATTTAAGTAGTATATGACTTGGTGTAGGGATCGCAGAATTTTGAAAATGTGCACACAATTCACTTTTCCCCATAGCACGTCATACGCAGTTTTTAACTGTTTTTTGACGTAAATAAATAAATAAATAAATGATTTAACTCGAGATTTGAATCTGGCAAAAGATGTCGCTGATTTGCTTGTGTCAAGACTAAAAATAAAAAAAAATCTCTGTTACAATGAGTAATCTTCTTTTAGCACGGAAGCAGAGAAAAGGAAGTAATAAAATTCTTTAAAGAAGAACAGTATGATTTTTGTGCTATGATATTGAGAGTGTAACAAAATTCTTCAATTTCATTTACGATGCAAGTCAGTGAATATTTTAGACTTGCCAATATGCAGCTTCAAATGGATACTTTACATAATGGACATTTGTTTGCCTCAATACATGTTACCCATTACGCACATTTTAAGGTATCTTATGAAAATATCAAAGTTTTGTTGAAATTTGTGAGCTATGAAAAACTCTTGGACAATTTGTGAGAATTTGAAAGTAGTTGAAATGTTATTTGCTCAACAAACTGGCTGTGCAAAAATTCCAGGTTTCATTTGTGAATGGGATAGCCTAAGACCAGAACTGGAAGATAAGAGACGCTCAAAATTATAATAATCCGACCAGGTTAAAGAACGTAACGTAATCAATGAACCAACCGTTCAATCAAGCAAGATATTTCTACCTCCACTTCACGTGAAGCTTGGTTTAATGAAGCAGACAACTAAAGCACTTTCAAAAGATGGTGACTTCTTCCAATACTTGGTAACTAGATTTCCGAAGGTATCTTATGAGAAACTTAAAGAAGGGATCTTTGTGAACGCGCAGATTAGATATTTAATGAAAGACAATTGTTTATCAGTACAAGGAATCCAGTGGGGAAAAGGACCTGGATTTTGTTCACATACGTTTTTAAGTTTTTGGGCAGCAACAAAGTTCAAAAATACAAAATGATTGTTAAAACACTATAGCAAAATTTCATGGAATTAGGATGTAAAAAGTGTACAACTTCTTTTTCTACATTCTCATTTTAATCTTAACCTTCGAACGTTGGTGATGTCAGTTAATAACGAGGAGAAAGATTCCACCGGAACGACGAAGACACGGAAGAGAGGTGAGGACCAGGGAAAGTGGAATACTATCTCGATGCCTGATTATTTTATGCCAGAAGCAGGCGGCATTAGTGAAGGGAGACTATCAAGGAAGAGAAGTTACATTTCAGTTCTGAAGAACTTGAAGGAAACTAAATGATAAAGAGAAATTAAATTATCTACACCTGTATCTTTTGTATTCGTAATATTTAAACTGTTTTCATAATAAGTATATAAACACCATTGTTCACTCTAATAATATATATTTGAATTCTATGCAACCTTACCAAACACCGAATTAATTTTTTAAAGAATAAAGTAATTTTCCTTGTTAAAAACAATGCGATATGAGTTAAAATTTCAAAAGCGAATTGTACAAAACCTTTACGTGCTACAGAAAAACTAAAATCAGATTATAAATCAGAATCACCTTTCTGTCATGAAACATCGTTCCAAAGGTTATAAAATGAAGCAGAATGTATTTTAGTATTTATTTAGTCAAGAAACAGTAAAATCTGTATGTGACTTATGGGGAAAAGATCATCTGCGCACACTTTCTTGAGTTCAAGAATCCCATCCCAACATTTTAACTAAAAATAGCTGAAAGATAAGAATTTTTTTAAATTAAAAATAATAATAATAATAATAATAATAATAATAATAATAAATTAAAAAAAGTGCGCTATTTGCATCATTTCAAGAACCAGACATTTTCTTTTTTAAGTTATAGAAAACTTACTTCCTACGATAAACGAACTTCAGATTTGATTTTGCAATATTGCTAACAAAACAATAACTCACCCTCAGCTTTACTACCACCCCAAGCAAACGGAGAGTGTTATCTACGATTCGACCAGCAGTTTTATCTTGAATCTAGGCTCCATCCACATTAGCACTAAAATTACAGATTATTCAACGAACCTCGTGTATCTTCCGTGCGAAGATTTCTGTCATAATTACTAAACTAATCACGATTTAAAAAAAAAACTTATATTTTTTAAATATAAAAAATTGAGGAATAAATTGCATTGAAAAGAGGTCTGTGACTTTATTGGAGGTGTACTATAGCGTACATCAGTATCAGGAGGGAAATTAAAAATTGTTAATGAAACTTGTAAAACCATAAAGATGACCAAAATGTTTTGCATGGCCGTGAAAAGTAATTTGAAGCATAGTAAGCGAATGACTTCGTACACGCGTTTATAGTATTTTTTTAAACAGAGCATGTGCAAAAGATACGACGCAGACGATTCGCGACATTTCGCGCAAGCTTTGTAATGTTGCGCACTCTATTAATTACAATAAACTAGTGATATTTTAGCAGGACATATTTTCTCACCTTATGTATAAATTTTCAATTTTCATAAGTTCCGAGAGCTCAACGAAAATTAGACCCGCGCCATTATTTTATGTATTCCTTGTTTTTTAATAAATTTTTATAAATTGGATTAATGTCGAGTACAAATTACGCAAAAATTACTCGTTTATAAAAAAACTGTACGTGACATTTTTTAACGAGCTATTTTTTCTCAACAGACTTTGTCTCAGGCAACTATTTCTTCAACATTGTAATTTTGAGTAATTTAATTTAATTAAAGTAAAACTTATTTAAATGTTCGAAAACACGGCGAATTTGATGAAAACGGGACTAGCATTATTTTTTTACCGCCCCTTAATACATATGAGGAGAAAGTTTAAAACAAATATTTGAAGCTGTTTTTTAGAAAATAAATAATACATTACCTATATTTCGCGCAAAATTACCCGAACACTACACATATTTTCAAAAAATTGTACAGGTACTTATTTTTTTTAATTTTAGCGTCTTTTTTAACGACGTCCCTAAACGGTTTGCTAACCGTTTTTGAGCGTTGAGCGCTTAATATGGAATAATTCTCCGTTACTTCATATACATGGACTATATAATTATTTTAAATATGTGGATTATTCCTCCATTATAGTACGTGTAGTCACAGCCAGTGCGTCGTTGTCAACAGGACTGCAACTAGGTATCATTTCCGCATACGTGCCTCCTACATGTGCCCCTGCGTCACTAGTCAGTGGCCAGAATGGGGAAGGAAATGAAATAGAGTTAGGGTAGGGTGGGAGTATCCCCAGTGTAGGAAGCAAACTCGTTTTGTTGAAACAAATTTCACATGAGCTTGTCTGGGAATCGAACCCGGACCTCCTCGGTTAAAGGCGAGCAACTTCGCTCGAAACAACGAGAGCTACCTTCCTTTAAACAACAAGTTTCATTTAGAAAATCTCTAATCTTCGATATTGTAACTGTAGCAAGACACCCAAAAAAAATTGAACTTTTGCAATTTTCGAAAAATCACGGATTACCATACGATCGTGAGACCATCACCATTCTTTTAACTGTTCTTTATTTTATCCGAGAACACGGTTTGATAAAAAATTGGTGCCATTTCAAAAAAATTGAAAATGTTCTTCCAGACATCATCTAAAGTACCCTCAAAAATCAAAATATCCCTTTTTCATTTAGAGTTCGATCGGAGAATGCCAATTTTCGAGAAAATCAGCCGAACGGTTTAGGTGCTAGCGTTGACCACAAACAGACGAACTGCCAGATGAGGACGAACGGACGGACGGGCAGACAGATGGACGAAGCGACGGACGAACAGAGTAACAGAGGGACCGTCCCAGATGAACGGACGAACAGACAGAGACAGACAGACAGAGACAGACAGACAGAGCGACAGACAGAGACAGACAGACAGAGCGCAGACAGAGACAGACAGCAGAGACAGCGACAGAGACAGCAGACAGAGACAGACGGCAGAGACAGACAGAACAGACAGACAGGACAGACAGACAGGACAGACAGACAGGACAGACAGACAGGACAGACGCAGAGACAGACAGCAGAGACAGACGCAGAGACAGACAGACAGAGACAGACGGCAGAGCAGACAGACAGAGAGACAGACGAGACAGAAGAGACAGACAGACAGAGCAGACAGACAGGACAGACGCAGAGACAGACGGAGGACAGACAGACGAGAACAGAGCAGAGACAGACAGAGACAGCAGAGACAGAGAGCAGACGAGACAGACAGAGGACAGAGACAGACAGAGACAGACAGAGACAGACAGACAGAGCAGACAGACAGAGACAGACAGAGACAGAGACAGACAGACAGACAGACGACAGGCAGACGACAGACGAGCAGACAGACAGAGAGCAGACAGACACAGACGAGACAGCAGCAGAGACAGACAGACAGACACAGACAGACAGGACAGAACAGACAGAGCACAGACAGGACAGACAGACACAGACAGAAGACACGAGACAGACAGACACACAGACAGACACAGACACAGACAGACAGACAGACACGAGACAGACAGACAGACAGACAGACACAGACAGACAGACACAGACGACAGACACAGACAGACAGACAGAGACACAGACAGACACAGACAGACAGAGACAGACAGACAAGACAGAGCAGACAGACAACGAGACAGACAGACGGAGACAGAACGACGCAGAAGACAGACAGAGACGGAGACAGACAGACGAGCAGGACAGACAGACAGAGAGACAGACGGACGAGACACGACAGACGGAACGAGAGACGGACGAGACAGACGGAGCAGACAGACAGACAGACAGAGACGGAAAGACAGACGGAGACAGAGACGGACGACAGAGACAGAGCAGACGAGAGACAGACAGACGGAGACAGACAGACGGAGAACAGACGACGAGACAGACGGACGAGACAGACAGACGAACGGAGACAGACGAGAGACAGACGACGGAGAACAGACGACGAGACAGACGACGAGACAGACGACGAGCAGACGACGAACAGACGAGAGAGACAGACGGACGGAGACAGACGGACGGAGACAGACGACGGAGACAGACGGACGGAGACAGACGGACGGAGACAGACGGACGAGACAGACAGACGAGACAGACAGGAGACAGACGGACGAACAGACGGACGGAGACAGCGACGGAGACAGACGACGGAGACAGACGAGACGGAGACAGACGGACGGAGACAGACGGAGAACGAGACGGAGAACAGACGGACGGAGACAACAGACGGACGGAGACAGACGGACGAGACAGACGGAGGAGAGGAACGAGACAGACGAGGAGACAGACGGACGGAGACAGACAGACGGGAGACGAGACGACGGAGAGACAGACGGACGGAGACAGACGGACGGAGACAGACGGACGGAGACAGACGACGGGAGACAGACGGACGAGAGACAGACGGACAGGAGACAGACGACGGGAGACAGACGGACGGAGACAGACAGACGGAGACGAGACGGAGCAGACAGCGGAGACAGACGGAGAGCAGACAGAACGAGGACGGAGACAGACGGAGACAGAACAGACGAGAGAACAGACAGGACGGAGACAGACAGAGAGAGACGAGGAGCAGACGGAGAACAGACAGACGAGACAGACAGAGGAGACAGACAGAGGAGAGCAGACGGAGACGGAGACGAGACAGACGGAGAGCAGACAGACGGAGACAGACAGACGGAGACAGACGGAGACGGAAGACAGACGAGACGGAGACAGACAGACGGAGACAGACAGACGGAGACAGACAGACGGAGACAGACAGACGGAGACAGACAGACTTGCCGTCAATCTATTTTTCGGTAGCAAATCGAACAGAACGTGGATTCTGCGTATATCATGACTGAGACGAAGTAATTTACTATATACAGGAAATGATTTATCCCCTTTTTAGTTACTAGTGATCGACAGTAAGAGTTTGACGAAAATTTGTGGCTTTCCGGCGCACGATTGCTTTCTCACCTTATGAAGTAAAGGCAATAAATATAATTCACCGACATTGATGAAAGAACAAGAACAATAGTTATAAAACACGAAAGGGACATCAGTTTGCGATGGTAAGTCAGACGAAAGTACTAAGATTAACCGACATGATAGCTCTCCATACATTATCGTACAATTGAGAAATGAGACCATTTTGCGTTTTACATAAAGCCAACTAGCCGTGATCCACAAGTGCTGGTTTCAGAAAGTGCATTAATTATTAGAATGCATTTAATTAATATTAATGCATTTAATTATTATTATTATTAATGATTTAATGCATGCAGTATTTGCTGCTAATAAATGGATCGGGAATGTTACATTTGTCCTTTAAATATTAGAAGAACACTGAGTCACGATATTGACAAGCGTTTAATAATAAAACTATCAATCCAATAAGTAGCCCATGAATTTTATGAAATCAGCGTTTAGTAATGATATTCAAAGAATTCGTTATATCCATTGGTGCAATAAATTGCTCCTCTCAATAAATATCGCACTTCCTCACAATGAGGCATTTGTGTCTCCTTTCAATGACTAATTATATCATGAATGATTATAGATACCAGAGATACACTTCCTAAGGTTTGTTTCTATAGTTTGATACTTGACTAACATTTCTATAATCCTCGTCCGCAGAAATGCATTTCGTTCATTTTAATAAGCCTTTCCACTGATATATCGACAGTTTTGAAACATGCGTGCTTTGTCTCATTTGTTCGAAATGGTTTGTCAAAGTCACTTGTTATAGAGGATATTTTTCTTTTAAATGCTTTTTGCTAACTGTGATGTAAAAATTTCCATGTGAAATGTTTTACCCGGATATACCAGTATCAAGCATCCACAAAACATGGATTTTGACTATTAGAAAAATTTTCTAAATTTAGCAACTGGATTTATCCACTTTTTCGTTACCAGGGTCTTGTAATAAGAGTTTTCTGCAGAACTTGCTTTTTGCCTTTATTTTTTGGAACAGCATTAAATAACTTTCTCTCTAATCCGTAACGAGAAAGTAAAAAAGACAAAAAGGGAGTTTTACTTAACTAATTCAAAAATCTACAATAATCCACATTACTTTTCTTTTGTTATCGGAGTTTAAGTTATCCTGATCGTGTTTCATGATTTTAGCATGCCTTATAACTTTTCTTATAATTTTTACTATTGGAAGTACAAGAGTAAATCATGAGACACGTTAAAATAATTAAAAATGAACAAAATATTGTTTTTACACGATTTTTAATCCCTCGTGTTAAACAAGAATTGTTTTTTCGTTAAATGTTTATTTTCTTTTTTGAAGAGGAAATAACGTTTTAAAGTGAAATGAAAGTGTTCGAAGGTTCACGAAGTTCACGAAGTGTTCAACGATCGAAGGTAAAAATTAAAATGAGAATGAAGAAAATGAAGGTTTACACTCATGTTACATCCTCATTCCATGAAATTCTGCAATAGTATTTTAACGATGGTTATGTCGTTTTTCTTATGAGATGAGATAGAGTGGAGTGACCTGGCCGAAAAAAATTGGTTGTCTCTGATGATACTGTGATGATCTAAGAACTATTTAAATCTGTTGTCTACTATTTTTTCAAGTATCTTACATATGTTACAATTATTACACATATTAAAATTATCATAGGACATGAATTGAAGATCAGCACTTCGTTATTTATAAAACAATTTTATGATGAAGTGGGTAGAGCCGAATAGGGCCATGCAATGTGCCCCCAACATGAATCGATAACTGCGATGTTCATATATTTCAGGGGGAAAACTGAGCTATTTTCATATGAATTTGACTTAAAAATTACCGTCAACTTGATCTATTTTCCCCGTCTCTGCAATTTTGTGAGCCTCACACATGCAATAGAAGCAGAGAATAAATAAAACAAGAAAAACATGTTTCTTTTATTTCTGCAACCGAGTGCCCTAGGAAGCTGATTTTTTGTCTACCTTTGCCATTTTGTATTCTTTTATATGAGCATCGCTGTTATCAATTTGGTTTGAGGGCACTTTTCACCGTCTTACACTTCCAAGACCGTTTTCGTAACCCATTTCCCAAAGAAACTGGATTGTCATGAACGTCTCTGGTATCAGATTGCCCCACAGTAATCGAAGAGTGTAGGAGACCAGCTGGGGCGGCGCTGGGAGGTGCGTGGTTGGGAGAGCGTGAAGGTGGCCGGGGCGCTAGGAAGAAAAACGGTGGCCTCATTCGGCCACCAGGCCAGCACACCGCGCCCCGCCCCCGCCCCTAGTAGTTGCCACTAACAAAGTCTTCATCTCAGGAAGCCTACTTAGCTCATGGTTCATTCTAATTCCGCAGCCGCGCCTTCGTTAACCGGCCCATAAATCCTTCTCAGGATTTTCCTTTCCCGGGTAATCAGTCTTCAGGTGCCTTAAGACAAGAACCTCAGGCTAAAGGAGTTACAGCGGGCAGAAAATCCTCGCGCCTGCAGAATTTCGGGAGCGGCTGCGGCTGGGGGCGGGGCGGGACAGGGCGGCAGAGAGTACGCTGCAGAGCTGGGAGAGAGGGCGGACGGCGTTAATAACCCCGCCCGTGAAACAAGGTGCGGGGCAACCCAAAGGAAACCGTTCGCTTTATGGATGGAAAATAGTTAGCCGAGGCGAGGAGAGGAAAAGAGAAGAGAGACGGGATTCGGGGCGAGATGGAGGGCAGCTGCTAACGAGGCCGATGGCGATGGCGGCAGCGGCGGCGGCGTCGCCGGTGGTGGGGGCGGGGTTGGTGGCGGGGGCGGGGTTGTGGGAGGGGCGCGGACAGAAGGTAGGGCAGGCTACCCGCTTCTTCCACTCTCCATCCCCGATGGTCTATCGTTCTCATCTCTAACCGTCGTCAAAGCACATGATCACGCGTAGTGTCCCTCTTGAGTTCTACAATGTTTCCAGTGTGTCTCCCCGTTCGGTTGTATGAATTAAGAACGGTAGTACTTCGACTGGATTGGCGGATTTACGTAGTTTTCTTGGTTGCTGCTCATGGTCATTCAGTCCGGTTTTCAGCACACACTTCTTGGCGAGGAACTTCTTCGCTGAAGGAGACCGGAGATGCCTCTACCGCGTCACGTGCCCAGCGCAGAAAACGAAACGAAGCACAACACGTGACTAGAATTTCAATAGAGTGTTCCCAGATGATGCATTTATTGTTCATTATGAATTCCCATTGGATATCACCTTGTTCTCCGTGAATACGAAACGGAAATTTGCACAAACATATACTTTTTCAATTATTTTAATTTTTGTGTTTTCAGTTGTTGCTTTATACGCTATCAAGTAAAATAAAAACGATACTTAGCGTATATGTACGATGTATTACAATGCCATTTTTTGTTACATAGAGATATTTTGCTACTTCGCAATTTGTTACAATTTGAAAATAAAAAAACATTGTTGATAATTTTCCATTCAGTTTACGAGTTTTAGTCATTTTAAAAATTCGCAAATCAACAACTGTATTTATATAATCGTTTATTACAAGAATTGTGGTATTGACAAGAACATAAAAATAGTCTGTCGATATTGAATTCGGAAGAATACGATTTTTAATTTTCTCTTGCAATATTTTTCAATAAAACCTTTTTTTTCAATATACGACTTAATGTCGACCACGTCTTCCTCTTATTTGAAAAAATAAATCTAAGAAAGCATTACATACAATTAACATGCAGCCTTCCGATTTGTGGGATCAAAAAATTCCCAAATCAAAAAGTTATTGTATACTCGAATGCAATACGCCATCCATTTCCACAGCACGATCTGAACATCTAACGCGCCGATTCGAAGCTAACTGCACTAGACGAATGAATTTTGTAAACGTGGGAAGGAAACCAAGCCAAGATAACATATGAGGTCTGAGAATAGAGAGTCACCAGCAAAATAATTCTTTTTGCAGTTCCATTGCACGACGAGGTTTCATCTCGCGTCGTAGTTTAGTGGAAATGCTATGGAGGAAACGATTATCGTGCGGACATCCATCGCGAAGTCTGTATTTATCGTTGGAAAATGAGTACGTGGAAAACTTTTTCCTCTCCAAATAATATACTCCAAATTAATGCCATCATAACTTCTGTAGCTGGGATGTATTTTTCTATACACATGACATGAATAAAATTAGAGTTTCTGTTCAGACGTAACACAATGTGAAGATTTTTCTCCCGTTTTCCCATTAGCAGTTTTGCATAGAACTACCAAACCTCAATTCACACTACAGTCTCACACGTGTGGAATGGTGCTACAACTGTACATTCTTTTTGCATTATTTCCGACATTTGCAATTTTTGGAAGTTCAGATAGTTCAACGAAAATGGGGCTTGAGCTTCCTCTTAAGCGTTACTTATTTATCCGTGCAATAATCTGAACGTTTTTGTGCGAAAATGATTTTTAAAATAAATTAATTAACTTCAAAACGAAATTATGCAAAGCCACTCGTTTTTTGCAAAAAAATGTACATGACCTTTTTCAAAGATCTGATTTTTTTAGTACGAATTTAAGAACACATGTAAAACAAATATCTGTATCTTCACTTTTCTGTCACGATGTTGATTTCATCTATCTTTTCTTTAACGATGTTGATTTTTCTGCTATTTTCGAAAAATATAGAGAGATCACCGAAACACTACACTTCAAATTTTAAAAAAATTTCGTAACAAGAATGACAAAGGGTATTCTATAATGGGTATGAAAACTTCTATCGCGTCCCATTTCTTAGTCACAGAATTACAATATATATATATATACACACACACACACATTTTATGTCTCATTGTCTCTTAAAATGAAGCATAATTTCGGTTGTAATGGACCAGAAATAGTTTTCAAATATTTAGGATTAACTAGTAGCGCCACAAACGCATATAGTTTCTCGCATTAATATTGATTACCCGTTACAAATATTCTACTACATGAACCTGCAAAAGTGTTTTTTAACTAGCAATTTTTTTCGCGCCGAGACGCGAACTCAGGTTTATCGAGTTGAATTGTTCTGAGTGCTATCGCTACACCACGGAGTGGCTTAGACGCACTCACGTATATTTTTGATTTCAATTGATTTTTTCGTGTTTCCGGGCGTAAACTGCTTTGGTCATTAGCCCCGTTAGTGTAGTGCATTTTTTGCGGGAGATGGCGGTGTTTTTACCCCGCTGGATGGCGAGATCCGGCGCCGACCTTCCGTCGGCTAGCGGGGTTTCCCCCTAACCAGGACTCTCCCACCAACAGGGCACCGCCCCAGCCGGCACAAGCTCTAATCTCCCGACCGGTCTCCCGGTATATGTGGTAGTGTAGTGCATGTTAGTGTAAGTGTGTGTGCAATGGGAGAGGATAGGACAAGGAAGAGGAAGGACAGATCGCGCGCTGTCCGTGGCTCGTTTGGTAGGGTACTGCTCCGGCATTTGCCTGGTGTTGATCGGAGAAACCACGGAAAACTACCGATCAGAGCAGCCGGCCGCTAGAATTGTCCTCCAGACAGCAACTGAATTCGACCTAGCTGAAAAGCTAGTGTCGAAAATCCTGCCGCCATCCGGACTCGTACCTAGGATCTCCCGGTCAGAGGCGCTGCAGTGATATCAGTTGATGCACTGAGCTACCGCTCCCGGTCACTTGGGTAGAGGCTTCAAATTTTAATTGTCTCTAGCATTATTTCTAACACACATTTTCCAAAATTCACAGCCGGTCGGACTGTGTCACCTCCCCGTTTTGCCGTCAATCGATTTTTCGATATAAAGGGAAACCCAGGATACTCGATTTCATATCTAACTTCATTGATAGTTGGCAAACAGGGGCTTGGTAACCATATTGCAACTCAATTCCTCAATTGAAATTATTTTTACTACCCAGGAAACCATCAGATGTCTCTGGAAATGATTCCCTTGCTGCTTGTAGGAGTAATAGAGTTCGTAATAGAGTTACTATTACTCTATTACTACTCTCTGTTACTAGTACTCTATTACTTCGTAATAGAGTTACATAAGTAATCATATTCATTAGGTGTCAGTGTCTACAGGTGACCAAAAACTCTACATACCATACATATACATTATTTCAAAACACATTGCAAGACATTAAACAATTACAAACGATACACAATTATAAGTGCTACGTAAATCTTCTGCATAACTGTTTCTATACAATTAGATGTTATACCGACCATCAAAAAGAAAATAGTAGTTGATTTAACAATTATATTTAGTACGTTATTTAACATTTAGATTACAAATTTAAAAGATTACATACGTGTATAAAAAGTATTTTGTCTCAGTTTCTGGGCCAACGACACCCATCGCGAACGGATATTTCGTCAATTTTTTCTCATATTTTGAGCGAATGTTGAAATGTTTCCTTCTTTTGCTTCTGGACGTATATGTAATTTCACTATCTGTGCATGTCTTCTAGAGTTCAGTAGGAAATATTTCAATCAAATTAGGTGCATGTTCTCGCAGCAGTAAGTCGACTTATCCATGTAGGTCACAATTACGTATAATAGCCCTTACGATAGCGTATAATGATACGATAGCGATACGTACGATAATGTATAATGTGCAGCTGATTGCCTTTACAATTTCTTTCGGGGAAAATAATATTTTACCAATTCTTGTCCATCTGCATTGAAAATTTGTTTTGTATACCGTCTTCTGAGGTGAATTTGTACCAGGAAACGACGTTTTTGTATTTGTGAATCCGAAATATTTTTTTATAATCATTTACAAATGTTAGGTAACTCCAGAGGTATGTTTTTACATACAAGCCGTTTATTTAATTAATTCTTTTATATGGTAGGAGAGGAAGTTTGTGTGATACAATGTCACACTCCAGTGTAGGGTGACATTGTTCGCATCCGTCTTTCTTATGAGAATGTAAGCAAATTGGAAAGAATTAAGCGGTAGAGTGTTTTCATTCCATGTAAAAACACAATCACGGGTATTTTTCAATTTTAATTGTTATTAAAAGTACAAAATAACTAACTTAAACACTCATTACCATTTATCATCAACCCAGGGGTGATTGAGACTAGTATTATTAATATAAACTTTTTCTCACGCATATCCTCTATACAGATTTTAAGAATAAAACGCATCTCTTTCTTTCCAACGAGAAATTCCAACTCACCAAGAGCTGCACGAGAATTCATGCATTCCACTTCTTTCTGAGCGCTAAACACTTTCTGGCCACCAATTTGGTACCCCAGTGTTTATATTTCAAGTTATATCTCAAGGCGGATGGTAAAAATTTCTTCAGAGCTGTTGATTTTTTTCTCGAAAAGTTTACCTGCTCATATATCTTCAATATATTCCCATAACTTTTTATCACAACACCTCCGATAGGATTTGGCATCAGCCGAACGAGGATAAGTTCTCAGCATCGTAAATGATAAGTCTTAATTAATTTAATAAACAATAAATTACACGGTTTGTTTCTTAAAGTACATCAGTGACTTTGTACCACATGTGAAAGTTTGTTCTTTCTGGTACATAGACACCCCATTTTAAAATTATGGTCCGGAACAATAAATGGTACGAATAAATTGAAGTTATGTGAAATTGAGTTAAACTATAAATAATTTTTATATAATCAATCCTTCAGTGAAATGTATTAAGTTCATAAAATAACCGTGAGAGTTGGTCTCCTACAGAAAGAATAACACGTTCAAAATTGAACTATTTTTCTTGTCAGCTCAAGTCATAATAATCAACAGCACGAGCAAACCGGTGTTGCCGTTTGGTGTGTTTAACTTCCTAGCATCGACTAAAGGCGACTCCACATGTTATTTATGCGGCGAACACCAAGACACCGCTCCCCAAATCCCGGATGAGTTGCTTGCTATATTCCGAGTGACGAACATTCGGGGTTCGCCATACCCACCGCGTGTCGGTCTTTTGGACACATGAAACGGAGCGATCATCCGCCGAACACATCAGCTGCTCGGGATTGGGCGAGCACTAGCTCGCTGCTCGACGAATACTGCATTTATGGAGCCACCGTAACGGTTAAATCAACTGAAAATACACACGCCAATATTTAATGTAACAGACATTTTTTAAAGTGATGCGTGGTGCAAAGCCCCCTCCGTGGTCTAAAGTCACCAAAAATGACTGTAAGGGCTTAAAAAAGAATCTCAAAATTTAAGAAAAGATGCACAAAACAGATTCTCCCCATAGTACGTCACACTCAGTTTTATGTGTTTTTGGCGTTAAATAAAAAAACATTCCTAACTATTAGCTGCGCTCCCGCTCGTAGCATCGGCATCAACAACCTCGGGGCTGTTGACAGGGAAATAGCAGATCTCTATATTTATATTTCGAAATAATGGTATAGCATTGAACCGTACACACTGGTCATCAGAAAATTCTACACTAAACTTCACTAAATTGATTTTAACACACTTAAACTAAATTGATATTTTCACTTATTTCTTTCCTTAAAACTCCTTTTTGCCTCTCGTTTTGGGCGTTTTTACTAACAGATTATCTGTAGAACTGTCATTATGAAGACTATTAAATGATATTTGCAAATTACACAAGATAAGATTTAAATTGATTTCATTTAAAATGTTTTGTGGAAACAGCATTTTGTGTAATTTTCAGTATTGTCAATATATCGATACTTATGAATATTGAAAGTGTCGCTTTTCAAAGTTCCATTACACTAACGCTTTAATACTTCCCCATATTTTCATAACGTTGTTATGTAATGCAACACATAGCTGACGCGCGCTGCCACTCAGAGTGAAAAGCAAGAGACGGCGGGGGAGGAGCGGGCGAAGTGCAGATGGAGCCGAGGCCAGCGGAGAACGCAGGAAAGCTGGGGCGGAGGCCGGGGTGGGAAGCAGCGCTGGAACACCTGCCTCGGAGGTGCAGCGCAAGAAAAACGCGAATTTTTAAAGCGCCGCGGGGCAAGAAGCGCGCGAACACGGAACGGCGTGGCGTGGCTTGGCGGGGTGGGGTGGGGCGTGCCGGGAAGAGGCGGGGCGTGATGGGGTGGGGCAGGCGGGTCGCAACGCAGCGACGTTGAGGGGAGCGACGCGAGAGGCAGCGGGTCCGCAAAAGAGGAGGGAAAACCGATGGCGGCGCGCGAGGGGGCCGGGGCGCGAGGCGCGGGCGACGAGAAGGGGATGGGAAACAGAGGCAAAAGGAGCGGCGTGCGAACCTCGGCTAAGTTACGACCAACTTGGGTTCCTGATAATTCCCATGATCCTGTTCAAATAGACGCGACGAAAGTTACGGTTGAAATTTCTCGCAACTCTAATCTTCTTTTCTCTGGTAAATTAACAATAAGCTGCAGAAGTTGCCCTGTTGTCTGCCTGCTGTAGGTACATCGAACACGGCCGCGGAAGCGAAGGCGGCTGCGGGGGTGGCGGGAGCAGAGCGGAAACGCGGCGGCAGACGCGTCTGCTCCGTCCGCTGGTCAATAGCTGCGCATGTTGGGCGCGCCCCCTGGGCCCGCCAGCTGCAATCGCCTGGCCCAGCCTGCGTGACGTCGCTCAGGTCTCCACGGCCTCACAAGCATTCCTCTCCCCTCCACCTCCAGCAACACAAACTTTCCCTTCGACGTCCGCTTTCGCGTCCGCTTTCGCGTCCGCTTTCGCGTCCGCTTTCGCGTCCGCTTTCGCGTCCGCTTTCGCGCCCGTCCCTTTCGCGTCCGCTTTCGCGTCCGCTTTCGCGTCCGCTTTCGCGTCCGCTTTCGCGTCCGCTTTCGCGTCCGCTTTCACGTCCGCTTTCACGTCCGCTTTCACGTCCGCCTTCCGTCCGCCTCCACATCCGCCACCACGTACGCCTCCAAGTACGCCTCCAAGTACGCCTCCACGTACGCCTCCACGTACGCCTCCACGTACGCCTCCACGTACGCCTCCACGTACGCCTCCACGTACGCCTCCACGTACGCCTCCACGTACGCCTCCACGTACGCCTCCACGTACGCCTCCACGTACGCCTCTATGCCTTATCGTTGAATGGATTTTCAATTCAATAAACATAGCGTCAACTTTTTTTAAATATCTTACATCTGATGTTTTATTTCTGTGGTGAAAGTTTTGAAAAATCTCATGTGCAATCATCGCTGCCCAATTGGTTAGCTCAGGGGATTGCCACGGTTCACATAAACACATTATATAGCTTCTTTGTTACACTCCATATTCTTTAGATGCGCAATATCACAGCGCCGAAGCGCCGCGCTCGAGGGACAGCATATATCCTCTTATTCACCCTACATCCTGCTTTTCACATACGCGAACCTTGGCGCGGCTAGGCGGCACGTGCGCTCGATTCCAGAAGGACGTCACGGTCAGCCGTATATACTCCCCCCCTCCTCGCACAGGCACGACCTCTTCTCTTGTCTCTGGACTCGTCCAGGCGTTGTGGCATGTGCCTCTGCTCTGCTGACCAGCCCATTGTAAAATGGCTGAACATCACTTTACTTCTATCAGGATATTCGATTCGATGGACTCTCCAATATTCTTTAGCTTATAAGATTCGTAGATTCATACGAAAAGTACGGCTTCATGACATTAGATTGCATTGATTGGTTGATTTTCGTTTTTCCGGGCGCGTCAAGTGCTTTGGTCATTAGTCCGGCTAGTGTAGTGCATGTTGTTTTCGCGGGAGATGCCAGTGATGTTCCCCCACTGGATGGCGAGATCCAGCGCCGACCTACCGTCGGCTAGTGGGGTTTCCCTCTAATATGAGAGCTACAAATATATTAGGAATCCTATTCCTACAAATACGGTTCATTCCCCAACCGTGCCAGGATCCCAAAGGTGTCGGTATCGACCCGCTGGGAGTGGATGAAATTTTGAAGCGGGTCACTAATGATCAAGAGGTCGATTGGGTGTCGAATATGAATCGGCGATTGACAAGTGTAATCAAGATCCCGTTGATAAAAAAAACTAGGTGCTACGACAGCATATACTTTCTCGCGTTTAAGGGAACAGCTACGTAATATTAAAATATTGCATTTTCTGCGCTACTAACATATCACTTATTTTTTGAAAACGTCCAATTCAACAAAGAAACGAGCAACGCACTATTGCCAGCGCAGCCTTGTCCAAACAATGTACATTCGCTTGGCTAATAATACAGTACTTAGGCAATGCAGTCATTAGAATATATGCAATAGACATCAAAATAATTACGAAAATTCTGGCTGCTCACTCGTGACTTGCCGTTCGCAGTAAGATAACAGTTCCGGTTTGCGTTTCATTTCATCACTGACTTCCAACATCCTCACTTCAGATACAATGAACACTAATGCTTTTGAACTAAGAGAACGTCCATGGTTTCTCGGAAGAGAGATAAGATGACGTAAACAAAACAAATCGACACACCGAACGCCAGTTTAGCAGTTATTGGAAAGCAGTCAATTTGACGGCAATTTAATATGAATCAATCAATATAACAAATTAAAGTGGATGAATATTTTCGAAATTTTCATACCTACTTTACATCACAAATATATTTAATGTCAAATAATCACAATGAACTACTGTTCATTTTAATAAAGATAACATGATTTGAATATGTAGTAGTCGTCAAAATGAGGGCGTCAGTCGTTCTAGCGTTATTTTAATTTATTACGGCATTTTTATATTTTGACACCGCCTCAAACGAAGCGCAGGAAAATAAAACTTTAAGGTATGTTCGTTAAATCGATCACAGTGAAGTACCTCCAAAAAATATTTTAAATTAAATAAAATCTCTGTTTTTCAATACTATAAGAAATTGGGACCTTTCGGGCCTAATTTTTGAATAAAAGTTCAAATTGCACAGACTCTTATGGAAAAACGTTCGCAAGCATAATTTTCTTTAAGATATTGAAGAAGTTATGCGGTTAATGTACCTTTTTCTTGTATGCAATACGCAGTAAACTTTTTTAGAGGTCAGATGATCGGGACATCCAAGAACCTAGATACCCAACTGTTTAGGATGTATAGAATACTCAACAAATTAAAACTGTGTATTCACAACAATACTTTATCATAAAAGAAAATTCTTCTACACGAGCCGGAGATTTTTATGGTAAATTAAAAACCCTCACCATCTTGTAACTATTGTACAAAAACGATTAAAAATGCAACCACTCAAACGCAGAAGCCTTCGATTGTTCAAAATCTAGATATTTACCAAAATATGGGTATACTTAATAGTTATCTTTCAGACATTTATCTGTATTCTTTCGATTTTTATAATGTTTGCGGTATGTTATAGAGAATAACGTAAAGGTACTGATAAAGCAAATCATTCTTTGAAAATGGGTCGTTGAAAGAAGGAGGTTGCAAAACCCTAGGTTAGCTAATAAAATGCCACCTTTCGATATTATTTGACTCCTTACCTTTCGAGCAATAGTATGTCTTCCGGTTTTACATCAAGAAACGTTTTTGCGGTATTGTATTCTATTAGCTCAACCCCCTGAGAATATTCTGAGCTCTGTAAATCATTATTTTAAAATAGCTTCATTCTGGATCCTTTGAAACACCAGCTCCTGAACTGTACAATGCAGAACCGTATGTCCGATATCGTGCGTGAGGAAATTTCTAGGCGCTGAGATTTTCTTTGAAGAAAATCAAATTATAATTTCAATTTCATGACGGAATCTGTCACTATTCTTTCAATATGATTACGGATACATTTCATGATACTGCTCATATTTGATCATCTTTTATACGAAGAAGAACTAAAAAACGTAATCGAAGGATAAAAAATATCTCATTTCATAGAATACTACTTAAAAAACCTATATCGAACCATGTCCCAACTTGTCCTCATTAGCTTTACTGCTACGCAAAAATGCCTGACGTGAGCTGAAATCAACATGGAATAATGAACTCCCAATGTGATAACATCGATGGTATTTGCCAGCAACAAAACACACGTTATTCTAGGAGGCCAAAACAACACTTCACGCCATTTGAAAAACACTGAAATGTGTATACGAGTTACACACGGATGAAGAAACGTGTATATCAGATTGATACACGTGACTTCCTGTGAACAACATGCATCAAATGTACACACACGGAAATTAACGTGTTAATTGATCCTAATACCGTTAATCCATGCCGACAGGAGATTTTGCCCGGAAAAAGCCATTATTCACACCTGTCATTAAAATGATCATTAGGGCACACGATATCTTTGAAAATAATTATTTTTTCAGGAATAGCTGATAACCTGCTCTTCCAAAAGTTACATCTTTTAGTTTTACAAATGCCCAACGTCATTTTGGAACAAAAAATATTAGGTTTCAAATGGATAAACTAGAAAATATACGGAACATAATATTAGCGTTGTTGAGTAATGTTTCTTAACCATCTGGTTTAGTTAATAAATCAACCCTAAAATTGAGATATTACTTTTCGAGAAGATAACACAATCATGCACGCACGTTCGTCGTTAATACAGCTGCAGTATAATGCAATTTAAAAATTGATAATTTTATAGAATAACTAAGTTTCAAAAGACGTAAAAGAACTTAGTGCCCCTATAATTGTTTTTTTTTTATTTTTTGTTTTACTTCATTAATGTACTGTGGCACTTTCAGCCTCGTCAAACCATGCCATGCCATGGCGTCCCAGGCCAACGGCCCTGGGCTCGGGAGACCCGTGGAAAGCAGGTCGCAGCCCCTTACGCCATTAGCATTCTCTGTCTGCATCCTCTATGTGAACCAGCTTTATGAACAGGGTACCTAACAGTAAAATGCGAAAAAAATGTTCCCAAACCGGAATGGAATCCAGTGTCAAGGCATGGAAAACTAGCCATGAGCCACAGGGAGTTTAGTGATTTATTTTTATTTGAAAACAAAAAATAAAAACTAAATCGTACACAAGTTATACTTGGATTAATTTTAAATATGAACGTAAAAAGGAAAAAAGCGTTGCAAATACATTCACATTCTATAATAATAATAATAATAATAATAATAATAATAATAATAATAATAATAATAATAATAGTTTAAGGAATTGTGAAGAAACAAACCACTTCATGGACAATATAAAGAATGGACAAGGAGCAAATGAATAAATATCAATAATTTATGTGTCTTAAAAGGGGACGAATGAAGTCAGAATCGGAAGTACTTGTAATAATGGCCCTACAGCAGAGCAGGCGTTGAGAACACGACATTATGATCAAGCGGTTCTCAATATTTCCCAAGGTGATAAATGGCGCATCTGCCAGGAATAAGTAGAAACCATTCATCGTATCATTGAGCAAAGACCGAATACATGGAAAGACACGTTGTGTATTGTTACCTCACTGGCAAATCTGTAAAGCCGTGGATGATCCAAACGGCAGTGGCAATAAAAGCGGATATTGTTGTCCTGGATTTGGAGAAAAAAGTATCAACTTGTAAATGTTGACCCGCGCAATCGAAACGTCGTAACCAAGGAGGCAAAGAAACGTCTTAAATACTAGAGTTTGAAAATGGAGGTCAGGCGACTGTGGAACAGAAAAGCACAGGTTGTCCCGATAGTGCTTGGAACTCTAGGATTTATTCCGCAAAAATTGTGTAAGAACGTGGCTAAACTCCCAGGTCATTGAAAAGTCTGGGAAGTGCAAGACATTGTTGTATTTGGAACAGGCCACATTATCCGCAAAGTGTTGTAGAGGCAACGACAGTCCCTAGATCTGCTCGTTAGGAAGCTCGTTGCTGGAATCTGGAATAGATTTTATATTTACCCGACTCATAACAAATTTAGTCGTGAATTAGAATAAGAAGAAGAATAACAACAACAAGAATGGTGGAACACAAGAGGTGTATATACAAATTAACAATGCAAGAATTAGATTCAAACCACACACAACTCCACTCCCACCCTTCATGCGGAGAGTCCAGTTAAGTAGCGTGGGGCACCACTCCAAAATTGTGGTAACCAACCCCTTCGGCGAAGTGGGCCGACGAACTGATTAGAGATGGAGGATCTGATAGGTCTATTGAAAGATAATTTGTTGGTTGGCCTATCAGGATGGTACGGATAACTGGACAACTGGTTCTCGACTGACGGAGGCTGTGGAGGAACTCGTTTTATGGTCAGCAGTGGCTCTTACAATATGCCTCATGCAGGTCGAAGCAGAGATAATCTTAGAGTCATGTTTATTTATTTATTTATTTTACGTCAAAAAAACAGTTAAAAACTGCGTATGACGTGCTATGGGGAAAAGTGAATTGTGTGCACATTTTCAAAATTCTGTGATCCCTACACTAAGTCATACTACTTAAATTTTGAATTTTGAAAGGAGAAAAAACAAAAACTCCCATGTAATAAAATCTATTTTCAAGGATAAACAAGCAATAAATTTTGAATTTTGAAAGGGAGAAAAAAAAACAAAAAACTCCCATGTAATAAAATCTATTTTCAAGGATAAATAGCAATAAATTTTGAATTTTAAAAGGGAGAAAACAACAACAAAAAACTCCCATGTAATAAAATCTATATTCAAAGATAAATAATAATAAATTTTGGCTCTTATTACTTCCTGCCGCGACAACATGGAAACGATAATTTGAATAATTGTATTTCCCACTGAATTCTAGAAGACGTGCACAGAAAATGAAGTTACATTTATGTCCAGAAGCAAAACAAGGGGCCATCTCAGCATTTGCTCAATGGATCAGGTAAACTGGACGAAAACCTGATCGAGATGGGTTCGATCGAGATGTTCAGGCATTATATACAACTGAAAAATTTGATAGATTACTCCCTCCAAATGGCAAATTCCAGTGAGTGGACGACTGCAATTACAAAATAAGATCACAGAGCCACACCTTTCCAACTGTCCCATTCTTTCTCAAAGATCCCCACAAACGAACTAGAAAGATGGAGGAGCAGTGTTGAGTTAGTTAAAAAGAGATTAATTTTTTTTATTATAGAAAACAGAGAGTCAGTTATATTTATTGAGAAGTAGATTTTAGAATTTGTTTTTGAATAATGGGATACCAGCATCAAAATGGTGTAAAACATGTTCCCCATTATGTGCCCTTGCACATACACAACAAAACAAACATCTATTCAAATTCACTGAAACCCGTATCGTTGACAAGAAATTTAATTATAAAAGAGGCTGTTTAAAGAATTATCCCTGTTAAGTGAATTGGAATCTGTAACAAAAAACATGCGAAAAATCTCAATATGTTCTATGTTACCATTATTAATAAACAATCCATTAACATTTCCATAAAAGACATTTTGTAACTACTAATTGTCTTTTCTCAGACCATGTTTGCTAGAAATCATATTACGGGTGGTTGACGTTTTTAAATTTTCAGAAATTTTTTATAATTTTATTTTATTTATTTTAGGTCGCCTTATATACAGCTAAAGTCATTAGCGACTACTATTAATTTACATATCAACAACGGTTATTACTGCTTATAAGAATCAGAATTATAAATAGAAAATCATACACTAGGGATACATTTTATAAATTATAACAAATAGAACTATTAAGTACAATAATGTTTTTATTAATTTTAATCATTATAACAAGACCAGCAATATTGAGTTAGTTTAACATTGTTTTGCAACCTTCAATTGAAATAAATATTTCATGTATATCGTTTTAGATACCAAGAGGGTTTCTTAGGTTTTGGAGGCTTAAACACTCAAGGACTATGTGAGATATTGATAACATTCCTTCACTTTTGGACAAGTGTCGGGGTCGATATTTTTATTGGATGGGAATGAGTGAGGGAAGAATGGCCAATTCTTAATCTTGTAATCTTAACTTGCTAATTTTTCTTAATTTAATGTTTGGGATATTTGAATCAGACTGAAGACTTACAGACTTTCGTACAACACGGAATTTGTATATCTAAGCTTTCCACTAATGATCCCATATCTTAATAATACACATTTTAAAATTTTTAGAATGCCATTTAAAGAACCATGTACATACTGGTCAACGTTCAAAAGTGGGTTACGTTTTTAGCAGTTAAGTCAGCTTTTCATGTCCAGTGATTCCCTCACGGGGAGCTGTGGCAGTATAATGCTAAAATTTTTTTTTTTTAATTTGTTGTAAAGAAGATTTTGAATGTTTTGAATTATTGCATTAAGGGACAATTATTTTGATAGCTCTTAATGTTGACATGAAGTTATAAAATGTCAATGAGATGGCTTTGAAGAGAGCCCAGGCCTCACTGGAGAAAATAGAGAGGGAATGAAAGGTCAGCATGATGTAATATTTGAGGATGTTGTAAAAGCTGCAGCAGATTTTCCGTGGCGTTTCAATCCATCAGTTAACCATTTCTTATACTTTTCGTACTTCCAATTAATGTAAACGTTCCGGGAATGTGATTTCAATATTGGAGTTGATTAATATTTGTTTAATTCCAGATCTATGTTCAGAGTGAAGGATTCTCTTGGAGGAACCGGTGAAGATGTGAAGATGGGAGGAGAGATGGTTTTTCAATATCAAAATTTTTTCATAGTCAAGAAGTCTTTCTCGAAGGGGTCTTGGAAAATTTGGACGAGACTAATATATTCCTCTTTTAAAATGACTGCTGAAATTTCCCTCTTTCGCACCTTTATATTACCTATGTATTCTTTTTTTGGCAACTTTTCTCATAAATAATTAACTGGTTGGCATATCTCTTGTTTCTGGCAATCGTCAAAATAAGTAATCATTTGCTTAAGAATTAATACAATAGATAACTGAAGGTATACATTTTCTTTTCTGTGTTAGGTTGGTTTTTGTAAGTGATAATTTTTTCACCCGTATAACCCGTTTTGATTCACCCGTATAACCTAGGGCATTGAGGGTTCATCATTACAAAATATTACTAGTGATTTCATTATATTGGGCTTCGGAAATCATAATTCTGTCTAGTAGAAAAATTTAATTTCAATGGGGGAGGAATGTTAGTATACATGTGGGTGGCATCAAGCAAGAGAAGTTTTGCATTGGAGGGCACATGGATGTCTGATTTTTTCAATTAGCCCATTAGACTTAGTATGCATTTTGGGTTAAAGCTAGTCATATTCTTGAACACTGGGATGGTAAATTTGAAAGGCTGAAAAATACTGGAGTTCATCAAAACAACAACAGGTCGACACTAGATGATACACAAATTTTCCTGGATTTGCCTGTTACCATTTGTAACAATAAACTCAAATTGAAAAGTTTTTACAAAAGCTACACAAACTGACCTACTGTTCCCTAATAGCTCAGATCACATTCATCAGCATAAATTAGCCGTTTTCCATTCTTGGATCCATCGCTTTTTAAATGTTTCCATGGAAAAATCAGAATACGCTGATGAAATTAACATAATTAAGTCCATAGCTGTTTAAAATGATCTTCATATCATCCTCCCTCCTCCTACGAACCTCAAATCGTAGCTAAATTATCAAACAAAAAAGTATTAACTGAAAAAATATTCTCTCAAAATTTACCTAAGACAAAGAAATGATAGCATTCCGTATTTAGGTTCTGCATCTCAAAAGGTATGTCGTTACCTCAAAAAACAAAATATTAATGGTTCATACAAGACCACTAAAAAATTTATAAAATTAATAATAAAAATCAAATATTTAACAATAAAAGTATGAAGAAATGAGAGAATATGAGGAAATGAGAGTATATCAGCTAAATTGTAAGAATTGTAATTGAGCCTCCATTGGTAAAACTGGCAGAGGAGAGTTGGAAGAGAGAGAGGAGAGAGAAAGAGGGGAGAGAGAGTGAGAGAGAGAGGAAGGAAAGAGAGGGGGGACCGGGTCACGCACCTCCATTCCAGGCCGCGTCACCGCTCTTTAGCTGCACGGTCTCGGCTCCGACATTCACCTACGAATACCATCACCCGCTTTCAGATCTCTCGTATCAGTACTTCGTTTTCAATCGCGTAAATTTCCCTGTGCAGTTTCAGCTCATTCATATAGGTCAATGTCGCGATCTACTTAGTAACCAGTCGTGGGCGAAGCTATGGCAAGATGACATCACCCTCTCGTGCTGTTGGTCATTCAGGCAACGTTCCAACGAGATATCATCGTGACCTACCAGGTGTATGACAGCGCGCAATTGGTCAGTTTATTGTCGCGCGTCCTTCTGCGTATTCCTTCAAGTGCGTCGTTGCCACCTTCGCGTTTTTTCTTGAGAGAAACCTCCCTTCATCAGTGTCTTGCTTTTTTTCAATTCACAGTCGATTATCAAGGGACTCTTTGTCTCTTAAGTTTCAATTACCGCTGCTCCGCCCTCGGCTGCAAGGTCGGCCCTGCTGCCCTCCCTAGACGGTCAGCGCGCCCTTGAACCTCCGGCCGGCTTCAGAAAAGCCCCAACCTTCCCTTTTAGTCACGCTTAAGGGAGGAAGTTTTCCATTATCCGACTCTGAACTCTGTCCACCGCTGCGTATCTGAAACAGTTAATATGTCCCCGTTTCGTCGTATTTTCTAATTCTTATGATGTGTGTTACATCACAGAATGTTTAGAAATGACATAAAGAGATCGTTTGGTTCTAGCTGATGTTCTAATCCCAGGTATTATCCAAGAGTTGCTTTTACGTAAAATCCATAATTTCTTGAGGAGGAAGGCGCGTATTTTTAGTGAAACGAAAGCGTAGAAAAAAAGTGATGTTTGTATCAACAGTGTTGTATACAGTGACCCATGAATTCTGCAGCATGTGGCCTATGACTTTTTTTTTACTTTTAGTAAACTAGCCAGTGATTTTTCCCAGGAGCATGAGTGTTATGCATTCGATAGTTCTGAAGAGTGCAAGTGTAGAGAACAGTGATGTTCAGAGAAGCGCAGTGACGTTTTTCAGAAAAGTTTTACCAAAAGTGCGGGCGCAGTGAGGTTCATACCCTATACGTAATGTTTAAATTTCTGGCTACCGAAGGGACAGACAGTGAAGTTAAGAGACGGGCACGGCGTACAGATAGGCACTTTTCATCTATTTTTTATACTTGTCTCTCGTATTTGTATAATCTATCTTTTTTAATGTTTCCTTGAATTGTTTCTACTAATTTTTTGCATATTCTTTGCATAACTAACAAGCGGTTTATTTCTTTATGAATTTACAATTTTTATGGGCAGTTATATGCATGACTGTATTTGACCGTTCGCCGCTGATTTTCCGAGTCGTTAATAGTACATTCAAGGAGCATTCCTATTATGACAGTCAGTCGTTCAATAGTGCATGAAATTTTATATTCTGAATGAATCGTCTTCTGCTGGGAACATTTTCAACCATTAGGCACCGATACAGCGTAATATTCTTGTGGTAATTTCCGTACACTAAACGGACCTTCATAAAGCAGAAGAAAAGTACAAAAAATTAATAAGAGGCATCTCGTGATTGTTGTGGGTTTCATTCCAATTAACTTAAAATACTGTAAAATAGGACCAGGAAAATACCGTCAGAAACAATTTATTTAAAAAATCTGTAACAGCCTGGTCCGAGAAATCTGAATTTGATGAACGATTAACTGCACACTAAAGGCTGATTTAATGAAGGGACAATTCGAGCAATTTTTAAGAAAATAATTGCTTAAAAATTAAGCAATTACTTTAAAACTTTATTACCTAAAAATTACTATATTTAACAAAACAACGCAAAAAAACTAACATTAAAAAATCGTGCATGACCTTATTTCAGTACGTCTTCGGACAACAAATTGTATAAAGAAAAAAATCTCTGTTCATTGTTGTAGTTGTAGGAAGACTTCTGGACTTTTGCAATTTTCAAAATTTCGGAGTTAACAAGAAAAATAAGTCCTCCACTATTTTTAAGTGTTATCTACGCCATTTGAGGGCGAATGTTTTTAATAGGAGCCATCTTTTAGGAAAAAATGAAGTTCTTTAGGCATGCAGTAAGGTACCCTCAAAAATCTAAAGTTCAATTTCAAACTTGCAGGACCTGAAGTTCTTCATATCGATCGAGGAATATGAGGTTTGGATAAAACTATCTCAATGTTTTAGGCGCTAGCCCTGACCACGGACGGACGGATGCAATCGATTATTCAGAATAAAGGACCCAGAAAACCTAGATTCTGACTTCATTGCGGGATATAGGACGTTATTTACTAAATATAGGAAACAATAAGCATTGTTTTGTTACCAAGGACCAGCAGTAAGCTCTTCTTGTCAAAAATCGCCGATTTCCACCGCACGAGTAGAATACCCTCTGTTTACAATGTACAATGGATGGCGAGAATGTAAGAATATATAGAGCAGGGAATATGTAATATAAATGATCACATCTGTGCCTACATGTAGAGTCTGTACCCAACGTGGATTCCAGCCGAAATTACCGGTCAAAAGTTTGTACGTTCGTACAAATTAAAACGGACAAATGCATGAGAATCAAACATGAAGATTAAGATGCCTGCGCATCAGACGATTTTCTCCCCCAAACATCACATACAGTTTTTTTACTGTTTTTGACTAAATACATAAATTAAAAAAAAAATTGAGAAAAAGGAATAATGATGAGCCGATTTACTGCATTCGCTTAGACCAAACTAAGTATTTTTCAGATTCAGTGGTCGTGACGCTTCATCGCAGAGGGAAGCATTGGAAACCCCCTCTCCTGCCGAACCATTAGTACACGCAATGCCCGAAGCAGGGCTAAGGCGTCATGTCCACATCCCGATTTGTCGCTCTGTCGGGCTGCAGGCGCCCTCTAGTGTTCCAGGTGCCGCGGGTGCAGCCCACAGCAAGTAGTCAGTTGCTTTCCCCTCCTCTGACCGTAGACCAGCCGGGTCTGAACCGCCAGGACCTGAAGACGTCGCGGCGCCACGGACGCCTGAGTAAAGTCCGCGCCGTGGCGTAAAAATTAGTGTACAGTGTATATAGTGTAGTGTAGTGCCGTGCCGTGTGGTATGAATGAGTGAGCGAATGTGTTGTAAATATAAATTTAAGTATGAATGAGTGCGCGAATGCTATTAAATATAAAAACATAAGAAGAAAGAACAATTTTTGAACTCAATAAAATTTATTTAAAAACATATCATTAAAACACAGAGCCCAAAGCGGCCATGTATTAGTTTTAAGTTAGTTATAAGTTAGTATATTTAAGTTAAAAGCCCTCACCTCGCTCCAAAAGCTGTAAAGCTAGAGATTATGTAACCCCAAAGAGTAAATAAACTCCCGCCTCGCCAAGGATATTGGCGGGGGGAAAATGAAAAAGACCGTAGACCCCGCACGGCTCCGCTGCTGTCGCCTCAGTCGCAGATACCGGTCGACACCGCCCTGGGCTGGACAGAGCTGTGCTGTCGCCTTGTTAGCACACCCGCCACAACGTAAACCCTTAATTCACTGTACTTGGCACTAGCAGGTGCTCCACTTCACGTGTATATTTTTATGTTAAATACATTTTGTTTCCGTGACTTCACTTTCTCAATATCTCCAACCTTCAACAGTTTGTATAGAATTAAAGACTACAGCCAGCATCAAAAAGGAAAGTAACCACAATGCACCTTCCCCAAAATGGAAAGTCCGCGCTTATGCCCACAGTTAAAATTACCCATTATCCTCTAATCCTCGGTTTCAAATCCCATTCTCCTCTTATCATCTGTACATAGCTGGTGTCTCACTATAAAACGGGTGATACTAAGGAACAATATTAGGAGGCGATATTTTACTATGCCAATCTATGGTGAGTATATTCAGGAAAAGGCAAACAGACATCACGTTTCCAGCAAAGAAGCAGGCATAAAAGTCTCAGCCTGCTTTCTCGACTTCTTCCTATCTTTCATTTGATGTGATCTGAAAGGGGAAGAAGGGGCATGTGCCCCTCCGCCCCCACAGCCCCTCGTATGAGCGACAGCGTTCACATGTGCGATGCCAGAGGGGGCGTGTCTCACCCGGTCGGGCGGAATCACTGATGGATGTTATTTTTCGGAGAAAATATCGAATTAGTATGCTAATGATCCATACTCAACCCAGAGGGCGCTGTCCCACTTGCATGTGCCACCGTCAATGCGAGGCGAGTGGGGGCGCAAATGACGCCAATATTTGGCAGTGGGGGTGGGGTCTTTGATTGGGATGTCACATCAGTGGGTCTCATCTCTTGATAATGAAGACTAATGAAAACCAAAGAGAAAAGGCCTCCCTGATTAATTTCTACAGTTAAAGTAAATTGCGTGTCACGCCGGTACCGATTATGTAATGCTAACATTCATAGAGGCAACAACGATGGAATTAATGGTATTGCTCAGAAGTGTTAAACCGTAGAATTCGCTAAAAATGGAACAGCTTTGAGCTGAGAGCAAGTTAACTCACTATACTGCGCTAAGCATGATATATCGTTAATTGGTACTAACATTGTGAATTTTCAGTTGTATATGTACGCGTTTTCTCTCAACTGTGAATCTGACAATAGTTAAGTAGCGTCAGACGGACAAATTTATTTATATTCACTTAATACCAAAAACAGAATCTGTGACGAATCATGAGAAGAAATTTTTTCAGGGCACGTTTTATTAAATTCTGGGATCCCAACCCAAACTCACGTATAAGTTAAATTTTGAATACAGATTGAAATGAACACTTTTGGTAAGAATTGAAAAGAAAAGACTCCCTTTCTTGAAATAAAAACCTTTTGCAAATGCAAATAAGCTGTTATGTGTACTATTATCCCCCATCGTGCTCTTCGTGAAGAAATCGACTTACTGCCGCGAAAACATGGAAACGTGAGTTTGAAAACCTTTCTTCTTCACTGAACTTTAGAAAACGTGCACAAATAGTAAAGTTACGTCTATGCTCAAAAGCCAAAAAGGGGCGATCTCAGCAAAAGAAGGGGCGATCTAATTTTTGTTGCCTTTTTTAACACGTGGCTGAATATTTGTGTTTTTGAAAACATTGGGCAATACTCCCGTGCAAAAAAAGCATTGAAAATTGTAATGAATCGAATTTTTTTCTAAAGACGTCGAATATTTATTTCATAATTTACTGACTATTCTGAGGTTTTCACTGGAAGCAGTTTTGGAAACAAACATTGTGAATATTTTTGTTGTTTTTTGCACATGTATGGTGTGGAATTTTTTTTGTTTTAACCCGTTTGTGAGATAAAGCGCAATTCTTGAAAAGTGTTTGTTGAAAAGACAGGCAAGTTTTACCCGATTGATTACTACGTGGAGTGACGAAAGAGGTAACAGTGAGCCATAGTCATACACAGTATAGGAAATTATTAGAAGGGGAATTACGTAAGCATTACAAATAATACGGGAAAGTCGCCTGTTGTTGCACCACTTATTTTAATTTAGATTTCTGGAAGAAGTAAGGTGATTCCCGCACAAAACCGCTGGGCTTACAATCACTCTGACGAACATCCAACGAAACGCTGATGGGGGCCATAACTGTAACGAGAACGGTAATGGCCAGTGGATGGTGGCGGGGGAGGGCCGGTGGTGTTCGCAGAGGCGGTGGCGCGCATCAGGGCGACTGGAGTTGCAGCGGCGCCGCGCATGGTGACGCCGATGGTGACAAAGATAATGTATTGCGTGCTGTACGCGTGTCGCCCTGCGCGCGCTGCCCAATCACCGCGCAGAATTAGCGCGGGCCAGCGTGGCAAGCTTGTTAAAAGCGCGCGCGGGGCAACGGCGATGGCGCGAGAAATGACGGGCGAAACGCAGCCCGGCATGGCTGAGTGGGCGTGGTAGGGGCGAGGGAGGGTCAAGTGGGCGGAGGGGAGGTGGGAGTAGCAGTGGGAACGGAGCCACGAGCGGAATCGGTGCTGTTGCAGGGAACGCAAGCGGGACGGTGAAGGGTGGGAGAGGAGGCCAGAGCGATGGGAGATGGCGGGGAGAAGAGGGGAGAAACGGTGAGGGGTCGGTGTGGAGGGGCGGCGAAGATTCGGTGGGGAGGAGTGGGTCGGGGAAGGTGGGTGGGTAGGGTGGGTGGGGTGGGGTGGGGTGCGGCGGGGCGGGGATGGCCCGCAGCGAGGTGTGCCGTGCGCGATTACACATGCGTGTGGAACTCAGCGATGGCAACGCCATAAAACCTCAGCGCTCTCAAAACATTGATGTTTGCGTTCCGAAACGAGGTCGACACCAACGAGTGCTGGTTCGATATCGATGTCCGTTACGCCGATAGGGTGATACATTCCTCCCGCCCCGACTCGTCCCGCCCCGCCCCGGCCGGCTCCGGGGCAGAGCCGCGTTCCCGCCTGCTCGTGCCATATCTCAATAAGCAAAAGCGCAGATCACAGGCTCAGGCTCGTGCTGCAACCCGGCGCCCTCTCCCCAGCCACGCCCCTCAGCCCAACACACACATCGGCTTCCCACAGCACGTGGCGCTTTCGCCAATTTCTTCTTTGAACACAAACAAGCGAATTATGGGCAATAAACATCACATTCAGTTTTGTGTCCACTATACGTTTTTTCAAGTGCTTCGGACTAGATAGTCAAATGCCGTGGATTTCGAGAAAATATGATAAAATAAAATAAAAGATACTCCCCATATCGATTACTACATTTTGTGTGAGTATTATGGTGCTGACGATGTAGGAATGGGAATGATGCTGTTCTCCGGAGACATTTCTTCATGATACTGAGGAGAGGTATTTAGGGCTGACACTTTAATCTTGTTATTTCTTAGAATGACCTCGAACGATGTGGCATAAGTCTACCTATATCCCTTCCTGTAAATGTAATCTGATAATTATTTTCGTATTTTCAGGGAAGAGTTTGTACGGTTATCAGAAAATAGTTATAATGAAAACAATTTGACTAAGAAACATAATTCTGTCGTTGATCAGAAAGTTGATATTGTCATAATCGCAAATACTAAATCCAATTCGCATTATCAAGCCCAAAGTATTAACATTTTATAATAGCTCACATCGGAAGGTTCATTGAGAAATAGTTTTTTTTTGTTTTCTGAACACCAGTATAGAGTAAATAAAATTTCGCCAATATCGTCTTCAGTACCATAATTAGCTTGTATAAATGAGGTTTCTAAAGAAAGATAATTTCTTGGAGACGTCACAAATTGCCTCAAATAAGCGTTTCGCACACCGTAATCTATAGAATGAGATCTTGTTAAGCATTCTATTACATTTTTGTTGGTCCGGCGCTTCTTGATATTACTCCACCTGCTCAGGGACGTGCAGAATATGTAACTGAATGTGAAATTAAACTAATTACTTGATATTCAACGCGACTGAACTACACGGATATATAATAATACAATATATTATATCACACATATAATATAATATATTACAAGCTTAATATAGGAATGGAAAAATAGGGAAGAGGGTGGCTACATGCGCGAATTCTCCTTAGTTATTACTTATCATACGGTTTGAATTTTGCTTGGCAGAACGAACAGTATTTACGTAGCTTGTCGTCTTGAAGTAGATTTGGCAGTGTAAAATAATGAACCGCTGTCTTTGTAATATTACAATTAGATTTTTACACCGGGAAACGAATGAAGTGATTAAAATGCGTTACAACCCTGCTAATTCATCAATTAAACTATAAATATAATCTTGAAAGGGAGAAGACAAAATGATCTGTGGTATTTTAAGTTAACTCCAAAACTTACGATTAACTTTCCACAATGGAGTTCTCATTAATTTTACCGTAACCGTATTTACTCTACCTCGTTTATTTTACTCTAACTCGTGTGCGCTCTATTATTTTGTGTAATACAAAATAACATTTTAATAGTTGTTATTATCTGTTGATTGATTGATTGCTTGATTTTTTCGTGTTTCCGGGCGCGTCAACTGCTTCGGTCATTAGTCCCGTTAGTGTAGTGCATGCTTTCTTTTCTCGGGTGATCTTCCCCCGCTGGATGGCGAGATCCGGCATCGACCTACCGTCGGCTACTGGGGTTTCCCCCTAACCAGGACTCTCCCACCAGCGGGGCACCGCCCCAGCCGGGACAAGCTCTAAACTCCCGAGCGGTCTCCCGGGATATGTGGTTGTGTAGTGCACGTTAGTGTAAGTGTGTGTGTGTAAGGGGAGTGGATGGGACAAGCAAGAGGAAGGAAAGATTGCGCGCGGTCCGTGGCCCGTTTGGTAGGGTACTGCTCCGGCATTCGCCTGGTGTTGATCGGAGAAATTACGATATGTTATACTGATCAATTTCCCCGTTTAGATTTTTAATTTTTTAATTTTTAAATGTCCAAAATTCTCATTTACTGATAAACAAAACAGCCTCAGGTAAGAGGGTGCGTAACTTAAAACCGCATGCTGTCCAATGATGCTCAGATCCACTTTGCCTCTCACATGAACAACGACACGCCCACAATCATAAGCTCACCATCAAAAGAACCCAGTGATAACTCACTATCAAAAGAAAAAGAGGGAAATAAAGTGGTTCAATAAGTCAATAAAGACAAAATGAATTTTCACTTCCGGGCATGTTCCAGTTTTACACGACCAAGTAAGAACGAATATCTTCGTCCAAACCCCGCAGGTAAAAACACACGAAGAAAGAAGGCTGGCTCGTGATATTCTTAAGGGTTTGTGGTTGAACGCAATCTGAAAACCTGCGCTCGTAAAAGTGTGCAGGGTACTTGTTGGCGAAGGCAGTTACGGAATTTTTCCCGTTTCCAGAATCGATCTGTGTTATGACGACTCTTTAATTTCACAACAAACTTATAATTACGAAAGTTGTTATACAATGATATGATTAATAAATAATAATAATAATAATAATAATAATAATAATAATAATAATAATAAAAATAATAACAACAATAACAACAACAACAATTCGCGCTAAGTGGCTCAGTGCGTGCTGATTTCGCAGTCGGGAGGCCCAGGTTCGATCCTCGGGCCGGCCATACTGAGCAGGCTTTTCGTGGTTCCCCTCGGTCATACAGGCGAATGTCTGGGATGGTTTAAAAAGGCAACGATCACCACACATCATTATCTTATCAGCTCATAATTCATAATGCAAGACTTTGCATTATATTATAATGCAACCTTGTCTTACTAAGGGATACAATCGAATAATAATAACCTCACCTAGGGTGTACATGACCTTGACGTTGGTGATGGGGCTTGAGTACTCCATTGAACCTGAGAGCTATGCCGGCTGTAGCGTACCTACTGGTGGGGCATCATTTGCGGGACAGATCGAAGGGGAGGGGTCAGACAAAGAAGTACTCCAAAAGAGAACCTCAACGCTCAGAAGAGAATTTCAGGCAGGAAATTCCAAAAGACCGTGGAAAGAAGACCTGTAATATGGGAAATAGACAGAGAGCGAAAAGGTCCTCTACCTCATCCCGGTTGCTTCCAAGACAGAACGAGATGGAATTGTTCAAGTGACCGGGTGGCACAACGGAGAATGGGCCCCTGCATGTATGTGCCAACTGCGAAATAAGCGGAAAAACCTGAGCAATAAGCAGCTCCAACAACAGTAGGACAAGTGGGACCTTCTAGATTTGGCTGGCTACCTGCCTAAGAGAACTCTGAATTCAAACCACTCTCGGGGTAGACCCCCTTGTAACACCGTATGGCGAAAATGAGAAATAGAGAAGTAGATACTGCATCGCTCGCCACGCACGATAATCAGAAGCGCGTTCAGCGGTAAGGCAGAGGCCGTTTTTCGACAAGTGAGCTACGATCTCCCGTTGTCACTCTCCGTAAACGCAAGGTGAGTCAACGAAGTAGGCGACAACCAAGTCTACCTGCTACTGCAACACTCAGCAGAAGAAACTAACATCACCGAGCTTCACCTGCTGAAAGTGCTTTGTCGAGCAGTCAGCGGACAACCACTAAAGCAGGTGATATACTAGCGAATGAAATGGTGGTCAAATTTGAATAAGGACGTCATTCGCTTTTCATGGAGTACGAAACTAGAAACAAATACAGGTTACAGAAAAGAAATGCACAAGTTTCTTATCCTCACCCAGAATTGCGGATAATTAATGAACGAATCTCGTAGACAGGAAAAGAGAATATTCAGACCATTGTATCATCACAGAGCAGCGATGTCAAACGAGAAATGGCACAACAGCAAAACTTAGAAGATGAAAGAAATATAGTACCTCAAGAAAAAACTCCAAATACCCCTATTTCGACAAGTGTACAAAGTTATAGTGAATTAACAAATGTATATGATAATACAGAGCTTGTAAAAAGTGCAATTGAGAATGAATTTTACTCTTGTTATACAAAGTTTCATGGCATGGATCCTACCGTATTCTCAATACAGAAACCATACCACGTTTCTTTGGCCAATAAAACGTGACATTAGGAAAACTTCATCATGTTGTATACTGTGCGACCACGACAACTATTAACCTAATTATCACAAAATGAGAGAACACCAGATCATTGTAAGCCACACACAAAAAGAAAGGGAATAACACTCCCATATGGCAAATTAGATTAGAAAAATGCATCAGCAATCTTCGAGTGAAGATTGGTAGACTATACCAATTAAGAACGGAGTCAGAAGAAAGTTGAAGAAAAAGGTGAAAGAAATGATCAAGCCCACATCATTGGAACAGCTATCGCCCATTTGCTTAACAGAAACTCTTCACAGCCACACAATTGGCAGTTTACGTCAAGAGAGTATGACGGTGAAATATTCGAAAATGTTAATGTTTGTAAAGCAAGGAACACAATAATACAAAACAATTACATAATATAGATATTTCTAATCAAGTGTATTGAAATTTCTTATCAAGTGTATTGAAATTTCATATTCATATTTGCAAAACAATTTGTATTTTGACATTGCTACATCTTTATTACGGAAATGCAAGCAATGCACACATTTTGTCGCGCATCATGGGAATGAAATCGCCCACTTTTCCTAAACAAGCAGGTGCATGTAAATAGTGATTTCGTTTATCAATTAAAAATAATTATCGGATGTCCCAAGTAAATTATCATTGCAAAATTGCAATTGTTAATATTGTTTAGAAAATTTGTTATATTGAAGTCATAGGCTTCCGCGGCCAGATTCATGTAAATGATCTTGGCTGTCCAGATGACGCAGCGTCGAAGGCTGTGTTGCCGACGTTTCGACCATCTTTTCGTGGTCTTCCTCTTTGCACAACAGCCCTGAGGAAGACCACGACAAGATGGTCGAAACGTCGGCAACACAGCCTTCGACGCGTCGTCACCTGGACAGCCAAGATCATTTACATAATTTGTTATATTGTTGCAATTTGAAAGTGATAATTTATTTTTTAATAAACCTATGAAACCTCTCATGTGAAATATTGCGAAAATATAATTTTTGTTGTATTTCATACACTTTTGAAAAGCTGCTAATTTTCTATTAAGGTACTGAGGATATAGAGCTACCACTATCCCTTACCAGTGTAATTAATTGTTAGGGTCGGCGGGTGGATGCAACGTAGATTAAAGGACTAATGGTAATGGCATCTGTGTGCTTTGCGGTGATAGGAAAGACTGGATCCACATCCTTTTAATTTGCGGTGCAACTGAAACTTGGAGAGGAAAATGGATGGGAATGGAAATTACTACTTCCAAAATAGGAACGTAACGCTCGCCCAAAATATTTTAGGTGATAAAAGATCTAAATTCATGAAAGAATTAGGAACATTTCTAGGAAAGGTTCGGACCATTAGGGAAACTGAAATTAGGGAGTGGGAAAATAGCACTGGTTAGTACGAGCAGAGCCTAGACTCGAGAGAAATAAATAAGTCTATAAAAATAAATTGATTTAATATAAATTAAAATAAATTAAAATGAATTAAATAAATTAAAATAAAATTAAAATAAAATAAAAGGAAACGGTTAAAATAATAAGCACATTAGGAGGCGAAGGGAAGTGGGAATCGGAAATGAGCAAGGATAGAGGCGTTGATGTGGACGATCTTCTGTGGTGCTGTTTGTTTTCAGGTGCTGAGGAGGCCAAACACTGGAAGGAGAATGCCTGACGCCCGTGGCAAATTAATAAATAGTTTAAAAACAAAAATCGGGGAGATTAGTATGTACTCGGCTTCTGACGGCAGGTTTTTCCCCCTTCAGGGGTTTTTCCTCAGCCATACCTTATGGTTTCTTTTCCGAGACATTGATGCGATAGAGAGACCATTTGGGGTGAATACCAGAATATGAAAGATTAGAACGCGGTAGAATGTAGGTATTGTAATGGCTTAAAGGCCTTCGGCCTAGCCACTTAGCATCAAGTTTTCTAATTGAGTATTTCTAAATGAGTATAAACAACCTGTAACAACTATTGTACTACAGCTTCCGCGTCAATGACCCCCATCTCGATCAGGTTTTTCGTCCAGTTTCCCCGATCCATTGAGCAAATGCTGAGATGGACCCTTGTTTTGCTTCTGGACATAAATGTAACTTCATTTTCTGTGCACGTCTTCTAGAATTCAGTGGGAAATACAATTATTCAAATTATCGTTTCCATGTTGTCGCGGCAGGAAGTAATAAGAGCCAAAATTTATTGCTTATTTATCTTTGAAAATAGATTTTATTACATGGGAGTTTTTGTTTTTTTTCTCCTTTCAAAATTCAAAAGTTATTGCTTATTTATCCTTGAAAATAGATTTTATTACATGGGAGTTTTCTTGTTTTTTTCTCCCTTTCAAAATTCAAAATTTATTGCTTGTTTATCCTTGAAAATAGATTTTATTAAATGGGAGTTTTTGTTTTTTTCTCCTTTTCAAAAATTCAAAAATTCAAAATTTAAGTAGTATATGACTTAGTGTAGGGATCACAGAATTTTGAAAATGTGCACACAATTCACTTTTCCCCATAGCACATCATACGCAGTTTTTAACTGTTTTTTTTACGTAAAATAAATAAATAAAATAAGTAAATAAATTTGTATGTAATAATTACCTATTAAATAAATAATACAAAATATTAATTGCAAAATTTTAATTTATATCGTTAATACATATTGTTAATAATTTTTTATATCCACAAGCTAAAAGAAAATAAATTTGAAATATTGAAATGGTATGAATCGATGTAATTTTCTTAAAACGAACTATTAAAACCAAAAACTTTAAAGAGATAGAGTTTGCAGTTAATAAATTTCAATGACTGGACAATTTTTCAATTAAAATTTTTAAATGGAACACAGTTTCCTCAAATGTATTATCTTCCCAACTTACTTTAAGTTTTAGTATGACTCCCAGAAATAGTTCCTGGGGTGTTAAGTTCGACTGGAGGAGCTCTCTTGCAATCCAAAGGAACTCCGACCAAAGAACCTTTAACATTAAAGTAAGAAGCCGTTTTTATTCGTAGGAAACACACCGTCCATGTTTTGTAATGTTTAATTGTAAAATAATTTTAGCCATTGTAAGACATACGAATGACGAATATTTTATGCCAACACGAATCCCAATAAATGAATGGGCATCAAACGTGATAATACATTTCGTATTAGATCAACATGGAAAACATGAGAGTTTCAATGAAGTCCTCAAATCTGCAAATTGAACTACTTTCTTTATTAATTATACGAAATGCAACTTCAAGTGTTCTTCAATTATCTAAAAGAAATGTGCATTTTGATCAAGTATCTTGACAATTACACAAGAGAACATTATTCGTAAAATTGTAACAATTTAGGTGACAGTTGACTGCGCCAGATGAAGTGCAGATTTAAAAGTTATTCCAGCAAAAATTTAGAAAACATCGCCGACATTTCATTTAATATAAAATCTTCGATGTGTAATTTAAATAAAAATAAAACTTAACAAAATTAAATAGCAATCTAAAAATTAGAATATAACTTTAATTTAAAACACGGTAAGGCAAAATTGTGATTTTGGACTTCCACCAAACCAACATTCATTTCTTGTGTGAAGCAAAAAATCTGTCACTTTGCCAAACAGGTGTCCACCACAATGGGAAGGAGTAATATGCAGGAGTAAGATAGCAAGTTCACATATCGCAACACATTTTCATTTTCAAATCCCCGTCTTTTGGATATCGATAATACGTCGAGGAGAGAAGTGGGGCTCCGCAGGCGCCAGCGTGTCTGCGCTCAGAGGCTGCGCGTCGCGGAGGAAATTTGCGGCCGCCCGCAGCGGGGGCGGGGGCGTGGGCCGGGGCGGGGGACGCTCCTTCGGGGCACAGCCCCGCCCCTCACCCCCCCGCGCCGGCGCGCTGCGGCGTCCTCCCGCACGGGCGATAAATAGCGGCGGCAGCGCCTTGTGCGCGTCGCGTCCCGACGCGCGACAGGCCATCGCGGCGGGCGGGACAGGGCGGGCGGGGCGCGGTGGGCGGGGGGGGCGGGCACAACGGGGGTTCTGGCGCGCGCCGTAAGCACGGCCGGCGGGCGATGCTAAATTAGAGCAATATTTCAGCGGCGACGGGATTGTGCAGTGCGCCGTCCCCCGAGTGCTCATGTCCGCCGCCCGCGCCCCGCCCCCCGCCCCCCAGTCGCCTCCGCGCCGCGCACCACGCCGTCCTGCCACTGACACTGAATGCAGAAACGAACATTATTCCCTGCTTTCAGCTACCGACATCACTCCGGCTTTTATGCACGCCGCTGCAGTGGAGGGGGTGGAGTGTTGGTGGAGGGGCGGTGACGGGGGTCAACGGCGACCGCGGTGGGGTGGGGAACGCGGGTGACAATTGCGGGGGTCGCATCGGGGGGAGGGGCCGTAGAGGAGGCATCGCCGCTTGGGGCGTGGCGAGAGAGTGGCGGGGGCGGCAGTGAAGCGCGGAGACCACAATGCGCGCCAGGAGGGGACGGTGCGTCGGGGACCGGGCCGCCCCGGGCCGCGCGGCCCCGCCCCGCCCCGCCTCGCCCTTTCCCTCGGGCCTCGTGTCCGCCAGTACCCCACGCGCGAACTAAATAAAACGTTCGCATTTCAAATGCCTCCGCCGCCGCGGCCCCCGCCTCCGCCCATGCCGATGCACAGACTTGTCGCACGGCCACGGCCGCGCGGTGCGGCGTGGGCGGGGGAAGGCGGGAAAGCCAGCGAAGCGCCGCCCGGGCGGGGCTGGGCAGTTACAGCGGGGCGTGGGCGGGGAGTTGGCGGGGAGTGGACGGTGAGTTGACAGGGAGTGGACGGGGAGTGGACAGGGGAGTGGACGGGGAGTGGACGGGGAGTGGACGGGGAGTGGACGGGGAGTGGACGGGGAGTGGACGGGGATGGACGGGAGTGGACGAGTGGACGGGAGTGGACGGGAGTGGACGGGAGTGGACGGGAGTGGACGGGGAGTGGACGGAGAGTGGACGGGAGTGGACGGGGAGTGGACGGGGAGTGGACGGGGAGTGGACGGGGAGTGGACGGGGAGTGGACGGGGAGTGGACGGGGAGTGGACGGGGAGTGGGCGGGGAGTGGGCGGGGAGTGGGCGGGGAGTGGGGGGCAGTGGGCGGGGTGGAAGTGAAGAGGCGAAGGAGCGCGGCGAACGCGACAAACGAAACAAGACTTCCCCGTCAGCAGCAGCACACCGTCTCCACCGCGAACCATTCTTGCACAGGAAGATAATAGGAGTTTTAGCACCACGCGCAAGGTGACGTTATGCACTAACAGTTACGTGACAGACCTTGAAGTCATAACGTCTTACCTTAAGCCTAAGGTACGATGTTATACCTTCATAAATAGTGCACGCCTATAGGAGTCTCCTTGGTCACGTTACAAGCGGCAAAATAGCCGCCTAAAAACAGGAAACGTTGGGGATTTTTCCATCTCTGACAAACCGGTTCTCGTATGTGAGGCAGATAAATTATTCCTTACTAACTCCACAACGCTGGCAAGAATTAACAGGAAATGTTGGAGAAGTGATAGGAAAGAAATTCGCCAAAAAGAAGTTGAAATATCTTCCGGATAGGTTATGTTTTACTCTTATAATGAACGCTGTTTCCAAATATTTCCAATATGAAAAGAATAGTGAATTCAAAACTCCAGAGTGTATACTCATCGCAGAGAGCCACAAAATCTAAAACTCCGAACATAACACCGTTGATTTATTATACGTTTGTCTCGTATCGCGGTTTAAAAGTCTAATCGCTAGCCTAGACTCTAGTATATTATGCATCTTCTTTGTTCAACACTTCAACTGTTTCTTTTGTTAAAATGCATAACGCAATGTCGCAATTGCTAAAACTCTTCAGAACTTTGTTCATTATGACAGTATAAAGTCGTTAGTCACGTGATCAATTGTCTAAGTATGTCTCCTTACGCTTGGCGCTAAAACGTCCTAATATTCCTGGTAAAAACTTTACACGTGTCCTGATTTTGTGAGCAAATGTAAATTTCAGGCTCGTTCTTTGGGGGCTATGTAGGCGTGGTACAAATTAACTGCGTTTACTTTTTCCATAGTGTTGCAAATTCATTTATTATCTCCTCTTTTTAATGCTGTATTTCCTGTGTATTGTGTTTCCCGGTAGTTTCTGCTAGAAATATTGCAGGTAATAAAGTGCTCTTCTGGACGAACTAGGAAAATTTCCAGAAGTGCATACTCTCTCGTTTGGTCCTAAACTACCTGCTTCTATCCGCAGTCCCAAAGAAGTCTATTGACGAGCACTTGTTCCACGCTATTCCCTTCAGTGTCGCCAGCCACTCTGCCTAAGGCAATTTAATATCACAGCTAATTCTGCTTCGCATCATATAAGTTTCAGAAAATTGTTTAAGAACCTGTTTCTATCTGGTAGCCAATTCCTTGCGCGTAACTCTCCGTTTCCACATAGCTACAAACTTACAATTTCTTAACAACAATTTGTTTCTCCTCGTCTTACGTCAACAGTAAGGCATTTCATAATTATCCTCTCACCATGAATATACACATTAATGATAGCAGCTACAACATCACATATTTCTCCAATTATTTCTAACTTTTACAATTTTCGAAAAAAAAACAGATTTAAAGGAAAATGAGACATGCGCGATTATTAAACTGTTCTTTCTGAGCCTTTCCAAGGAAAAGTTTAATCCAAAAATTTGTAGCCATTTTTAGAAAACTTAGAAAATGTCATTAAGGCTTGATTTAAAGTACCTCCACAAATCAAAATATCCATTTCAAACTTGCAGGACATCGAGAACCTCTGTTAGGGCGTAAAAATGGCTTGTTGTGGGAGAGCGGGAAAATTAGGCAGAAAGACTTGTAAAATGTCTTCCTGGGTTCGTGCAAAAAAGGACTTCAGAAATGACAGAATATTAAGGCTGTTAGCATCCATTGGCGTTAGAGTCTGCTTTCCAACATTAATTGTTTTAGGATAATATCATGTTTTACCTGTGGTGGGAGCAATTTACGTTCCTGACACCTTGTGCGTGCGTGGATGCATACCACGCGCATTTCGCTCCGCTGCCAATTTGTAGAAAATCGACTGAACGGTTTAGGTGCTAATGTTGACCACAGATGGACAGGCTATCGTATTGCCGTCAATATAATTTTCGGTACAATACTTTATCTTCCTGCGAAGTTAGGGCGAGAAAATAATCATTATGACGCAGGTAAATATTTCCTCGCTGAGGCTCTTCAATTCCAATACTTTCTATTACAAATAGTTTGCAAGGCATGATTTCGTCACGATTATGTCATGATTGTAAATATTGACTAAACCCCACAAATTGGTAGTTTTGTTGTGTAAACTCCTACAGTTAACCTGCAAGACTGCCAATGATTGATAACTGACTCTTCAGTCGGGCCTTTAGCCACCTCTGTTGTCGCTTAAATAGCCGTCAAGTCCGTGTAGGCGGTGTTCAACATGATGCGTCTCTATTAACCGCCGTCACGGTCTCGATCCAATTCCATATGAAATGTTCGCTTCACGGCACAATTACGGTCGCAACACAGTTTATTATTTTGGAAAAGCGCTGATTTGCTCCGAAAATTCCAAGGCATTCATTTTTGAAACGTTTCATACAAATTTGGGAATGTCAAACTAATCTTGACTCGCACTATCGATGGAAAGTTTTACAAATGAAAGACCCTTCCTTATCAAACACATTTTTCTTTCTCGTATACGTTTAGAACATTTATTTCCATCAGTGTAGTGAATTGTTATCCCGAAATATGTCGGTGTTTCATTTTCGCTGGATGACGAGATCTGACCAAACAAACATGTCGGCTCACGGGGACTATCTTCTGAAGGTGTTTCTTCCCAGCGGGGCACTGCACCTCGAACAAGCTCTCAACTACTGTCCCAACATGTGCGATTGTTTAGTGTATATCATCGTGTGTGTGTGTGTGTGTGTGTGTGTGTATGTATGAAGTCAGAAAATAGGAAAACAAATAGGAAAGGATCGCGAAGGGGAAAAAGATCGCATGCGGCCCGTGGCTCGTTTGTTAGGGTACTGCTCCGGCATTCTCCTGGTTGTTCCAGTATGTAATAAATTATCGTGTCTAACTCGCTGTGAAGTAAAAAAACGCATGTTTTGTTGGTCTTGGATAACAAACTAGTGGTGCTACAAAAGCATATACTTTCTGGCATTGTTTTTACTTGTTTGCATTATGAAAAATTTCAGAGCTCAACGAGAACGAGACCTATGCCATTCCTTTTGTTTTCCTTGTTCTACTCATGGAATAACGCAAAAAAGGTTAAAAATTGGAGGTTTCTGGAATGATAATAATAATAATAATAATAATAATGATATTAATAATGATAATAGTAATAGTAATAATAATTATTATTATTATTATTATTATTATTATTATTATTATATTATTATTATTATTATAATGAAAATTAGCATAATGCCTCAAAAACTTGGTACTGCATTCATAATCACCCGTCCCAGTTCTTTTGGGATGATGACTTGCCAAGCGTCGCGCGTCCGAGAGGCGTTTGTTTGCAGAGGGGAAGGGCCCGAAGGGGGGTGCTGGAGTTCGCACACCGGATGGCCTGAAAAACAGCGCCATGATTAAACAGGAAGCCGTAGTAAATGTGGGAGGCAAAGCTTACCTGTTTCCGCTGTGTCTTGGTAACGACGTACTTAACTCGCCCCCTTTGTGGCAGGTCCACCCGGAGCTCTCCCCCCGCCGGCCCCATCACCGTGTCCTCTTCTTCGCACCCATTGCCCGCCTCCGTAACATGTAATTAGTGCGGTACATGATATAATCTTTATGGAAATGAGTCGCCCAAACACTTTCATCTTACGCCAGCGAATGAAGCACAGGGAAGCTTTGATGGAACGGGAAGGGGAAACGGTGAATCGGGAATAGAGAACGGGGCGGGAAAAGGAACGGGGTGGTACGGAGAAGACGGGGTGGTGAATGTGGACAGAGAACTAGCGATGATAGCCGGGCGTCGCGGGAAAGAGATGGGGACAGGAAGGGAAAAGGAAGTGAAAGGGGGCAGACGCACAGAAAAACGTGAAGGAAGAAGGCGGAATGCAAGGCAGAAAGAGGGAAAGTGGAAAACGAAAAGTGGAAAATAGGACAAAATACGTGAGACGGTGGGAAGGTTAGGCAATGGCAGCGTTATGGAAGGCGGTGGCCGGATGGCGGGGCGATGCGATGGGGAGCGATTAGTGGGTGATCGCAGGGCGATGGCCGGCTAGCCAGGGACAGACAGTAGCCGTGGTTTCGTGGGTGGGGGTGAAGAGACCGAGGAGGGGAAAGAAGGGGTAGGGAAGAAGGAGAGCGCCGGATGCCTGCAGCCTCCATCGTTGAGTAATCCGCTTGTCCGCCGGAGGCAGCTCTAACCACATTTATTCATCGGCTTACGAATTTAGACGAAGGGCGCGTCTTTCAGATAAACCTCTATTGGATAAGAATTCTCCACATAACAAGTAAAGAGAATCGGAAATTGGGTATGCCCTAAGCGATAACATATTGAGTTACGGGCAGTGGGCCAGGTGGCGGCAGGGGCCGGCGCCGAGGGCGCGGCGAGGGGAGGGGGGCTGGGGAGGGGTGGGGCGGGGCGGGGGCGGCGGCGAGGACAGAGCCCAAAGGTTGCCGGCTTCCGACCCTTATCGCTTTACGCGCAGAATCCGCTTTCCGACTTTCTAATCGAAGACGAGGGCGGTAAACCAATAGAAGAGACGAAGCACGGGCCCCTGGAAGTACTCGAGGCGGCGGTTGCTCCAACGGTTGCGGGAGCGGAAGCGGGAGCCGGAGCGGGAGCGGGAGCGGGAGCGGGAGGGAGACGGAGAAGGGCAGGGGACGCCGGGGAGCGGAAACAGGCACTGAGACGTGCATCACTTCGGTGTATGCACAGTGAACAACACAAAATGGTTTTCCAAAAAGTATCACGCACACTACTGAAGATCTACTTATAAAATATTCTCGTATGACACTGCTATAAATTCTATACTTCCCAAAGATTGTTTACAAATACTGCAATAACACACTATAGCATATACACAGTCGAACAGTTCTTACCGGCTGACATTGCTCAGAACATCCTCTAACCGGGAGGATCTAGGGTTCAAGTTCCGACGGTGAGAACAAGTTCGAGACTAGCTGGATAGCTTCCTCGAATTCAGTTTCAGATCTTTCCTACCTCTTCCTTGCTCTATTACTATCATCCCCTACTTACATACACTTACATTTACGTGCATTATACTACCAGACATGTCAGGAGATTGGGAAATGAAAGCTTGTCCCGGTGAGCTTGTGGGAGATACATGGGTTGGGAAAACCCGCAGCCGCCATTTAGATCACCACCGGATCTCACCATCGATCTAGGGAATTCACCGCCACTCCACCGATAAAACGTGCACTATAATTATGGAACTAATGAGCTTATCAGTTCTCCGGGAACACGAAATAATCAATCCACAACAGTCCTTTACATAGCCTACCAAGAATATCAAAACAGGTGCTAAACCATAACGTAGAACGTGAATACTAAATATCACAGGCACAAAAATATGTCAGACCCAAAAACTTCACACATGTTTCTCTTTGTATGCCGACGCATTAAATTCGAATATGAAGCCAGAATTTTGCCACTACCACTACTACTATTTTTTTTGAATCGCGAAAAACAACCGTGAAATTGTATTATTTTCGGGGGTGGTTGTTCGGCCCAAAGATTTGACACATCTATGGATTTTGAATTGAATTTGAAGTCAGAATTGCGACACCGTCTTCCATTTTTAAGTCTCTAAAAGCATCGTGAATTGCACTGTTTTTTGGGGGCTGTTGTCAGATGCATGTTTCGTTGTGTGTGTTGACACCCCTTTTTTTAGGTTTTCCCGTCAAATATTTCGATTTGTTGCGATATAAAAAAACGGAGAGTGGTGGCGCCATTCAGGCTTCAGATGCGGAATCACGGCGTCGAAATACATGAAAAAAAAAAAAATCAAGATTTTTTTTCTTTTTTGCGATTAAAAATAATAAGGATGATGGCGCAATTCTGGTCTCAGATTCGTATTCAGCGCGTCGAAATACATAGTGTCATAGAAATACCAGTGTCAAGTCTTTGGGTTTGACACCTTTTTGATTGTGTGCTTCCGTATTTAATGGCCGGCGGCTTCATCATGCCTTGTCGCATTGTCTGCGATGCTAGTAGCAACGCACCGAGTCTAACAATTCAGTCGATACTTCCAATGTGAGAGTTGATAGAAAACAAAAATTTGCATTTGCAGTGAAAATAGAAACATTTTCATGGTTTTTGGATTTTCTCAAATTCCTGGGTATTTACCAAACCCAAATATACCATTCATATGGCCGGAATCTGTATAGTTTTCTTGTTAGCTTTTTCTTTTTCAATTTGTGCCGGTATTGGAAATCAGTGCTGAAGATACTAAATGATAATAATATATATCTAATGGCAAAAGGCGATGGGCTTGGAGTAGGTAGCGTTGGAGGCCGAGCTGCATTTATGTTTCACGTTAAAATTATTAATACAGCTGGTTACTTTATCCACACATTCTAAGTAGCGTCCGATGATAGTAGCCGTGAATCATGAATATGTTCTAGTTTAAATCTCACACATCTTGTCATAAACTTCTTATGGTTATACCATATACTAATTCCAATTCGACGCGGTTGCAGCCGGGATATGCGCGCGGTGTAGGCTTTAGTTGCGCCAAGTGCAGCTACCGTAATTGGACGCAGGAGCGAGTCTCCTGGCATAGGTAGTTATATCGCCTGGCATATATAAGGGGCGACGAGGGACGGAGCAGTCGTTCTATATTGAGACAAAGTTCCGTGTTGTGTTTATTATTGCAATTGTGCCTACGATGATTGTGTCTCGTTATATTGCTGGTTCTAATTGGATATTAGTTACTTTGGATTGTACTGGTAAATCTCGTGGCGACAACGATCGTGCTTGTTTTGTTGGACATCTTCCGGTACCCCCGGTTGAGAGCATTGTATTGGAATGATTTTGGAATGTGGTTTGTAATAAGCGAATAATAAACTTTTGTTGTTGATTTACTCGTATTTTTCTGGACATAACAGACTTGTAATTTAGTACAATAATAAAGCCCTGGTATGATCACAAATTTACATTATCTAATGGGGAATGCTTTTCGAGTTCTCAAGTACGTCGTAGACACGGCATGGAACTAGCAGATCGAAGCGATAACTGGACCCAAATTTCTGTCGTATGTGCGCCTTGATTGCGCTCGAGGAGCTTACAGATCTCAGTTATTTTTTAAGTCGTACCTGCGTTAAGCTAATTAGCACCACCACCACCACCACCACCACCACGACCACGACCACGACCACGACCACGACCACGACCACGACCACGACCACGACCACGACCACGACCACGACCACGACCACCACGACCACCACCACGACCACAACCACGACCACCACGACCACCGCCACGACCACCGCCACGACCACCGCCACGACCACCGCCACGACACCGCCACGACCACCGCCACGACCACGACCACGAACACGAACACGAACACGAACACGAACACGAACACGAACACGAACACGAACACGAACACGAACACGAACACGAACACCACCACCACTACTACTACTACATGGATTTGCCTCTTTGTGCTCGGTTTTCATAATAAAGGTGATTTTTTTTTGTTTTCACGTTCTCACTCTATTTGTTTCCAAATGAGAAATTCGTTGTGGCTCGTGGTCCCTGCTGGAGCCGCACAGCGCGCGCTCTAATGGCCTCCTGGAATCGGGTGCCGGCGCGACGCACGGCTCCAGCAAAAAGCGCCGCGGGCGAGGGCCTCCAGAGACGCCCGACGCGCGCCCTCTCTGTTGGGCGGCGGCGCGGCCACCAGCCCAAAAAACCGTCGCGCGCCTCCTTGCAATCAAATTCGCGCGAATCGTCTTTCGGAAAGTCAGCCGTCATGGGTTTCGTTCCAACGACGTTTGGAAGGAGACGGTCCGTGAAACACGTACACTCGAAGCAAATTTGGGTGAAGCACAGGCGACTGCGTCCGTCTGCATTTCCAGGAAAATTTCAAGACTTCGAAAGGTGCCTGTGGTTTTCAGGAGCTGCCGAGACCCCTATTGCTAGCTCCAAAGAGGGTTAAATTCTAATTATCTTCTGTTTCTAAAGTAACATCGGAAAAGCAGCACTCTTCATCCCCCTCTGATGTACTCCCCTTCAAAGGCAGCTGCGACAAACAGTTCCTCATCAAGATGATCGAAACAGCAACGTGAACGCCGTTGTAGCGTCCGCTACAGAGCCCAGACAAAAGCACGTTCTTCACACGCTTCTCGGATTTCCTCCTCCCACGACGTAATCGTTGCCTACTTCTGTAATCGAATCTCTCGCATCCGAATAATTTGAGGAGCGCAGCACGAGTAACGACGACCGAGGGGCATATGCCCTTTCCCTTTACCTGATCTTAACGCTTCAGTTAATCCTATTCTTCCAACGACCTCTGTAATACCTGCAGGTTTGAATCCCGAGTGTTATGAGCAACGAAGTCTACTATTTCCTTAATACACAAATAAATACCATTCCTGAAGAAACCTGTTTTAAAAAAAAACTATTTTAATATTACCTCTAAATAATTTAACCCATCACTCTTTCAGTTTCGATCAAAATGAACTCAACAAAACGTTCCGATATATAGATAAGTTACTTTTATTGTCCAGCAGCAAAACAAGTGACCATCTAGCATTTGCTCAATGAATCCTTGAAAATCAGCGAAATACCTGGTTGAATGTGGAGATTATACATTTAGATGGCGAATGAAATAGATTTTACATGAATATTCGGTCTTTTTTAATTGTGTAGAACAAACATTAATTAATCCTTAATATAATTATTAAAATGAATACTATTCTGAGTTTTTTGTACTCAGACTATAGAATCTTTCTTATTCTTACAGAATAAATTAGACAATTGTGCAACTCGACGTTTTGAAAATGGTAACTTTTTGCAAATGAACTTATAGTGTAAAGTGCCAAATAACGGAGTTACACCAAGGCATTTCACCTTGACTGTCTGAAACTTCCGTATGCACATGTATCGCCAGAAATGAAAATGAAACTTTTTGACGTTATAGAAATAAAAGTTCTTAACTGAGTAGGAACATAACCTGCTGAACACCTGTGCGCAAGTAAATATTCGCAAAATATACGCAATAAGCTGATTGAATTGAATACACATTGTTAGTGTGTGTCTCTCTCTTACACACACAGTGTGTGTCTCACTCTCACACACACACACATACAATATGTGCGTCTCCCACTCTCTCACACACAGTATGTGTGTGTCTCCCTCTCTTTTACACACACAGTAAGTGTGTGTCTCTCACACACACAGTCTGTGTGTGTCTGTCTCTCTCTCTCTCTCTCACACACATAGTCTGTGTTGGTCTCTCTCTTTTTTAGCGACAAAAGCAAGCAAAACTGTAATAGAATGTTGAAGATCTCATCCACAGATTACGGTATGAGAAACGTTTCTTTGACGCATTGCGCCACAAAATGTTAATTTTTAATGCCCTAGAACGCTTCGTTTAAAAGTTATTGAATGATATAGATTGAAAAGTGCTGGCGAATGTTGCGGGTTGCATTTGACATGATTATTTAATTTTGTTCTATAGCGCCATATAGTGGAATTACTACAAAATTAACAGGACATAAACTGCGTGAAAAATCATGACGTGTGACGTCAAAGACGTGCCAACCTGCATGGACTCCGGTCACATGGTGTCGTAGTTTTCTGTTTTTATATATATATATATATATATATATATATATATATATATATATATATACCAACATCCATTGATAAATATTGAGAACATCACAGCCTACATCACCTCAAAGGGGCGCGTTTGGAACGACGGCGGTGGCAGCAAGTGGGGCAAATCCTCTTCTTGCCCCGCCTGCTTCCACCGCCGTCGTTCCAAACGCGCACCTAGCTGGGTGGGGCGCGGGAGGGTTGAGAGGCAGGGGACCGGCGGTCGGTCGGTCGGTCGGTCGGTCGGTCGGTCGGTCGGTCGGTCGGTCGGTCGGTCGGTCGGTCGGTCGGTCGGTCGGTCGGTCGGTCGGTCGGTCGGTCGGTCGGTCGGTCGGTCGGTCGGTCGGTCGGTCGGCCGCAAGGCGGTCAGTTGGAGCATTCAGTAAGTGGTAGGCGAGTAGGAGACATGAAGACGGTTCGTGGCCGCCGCACGCCTGCTCCCTCTGCCGTGCCGTCGCTCCGACATCCATTATACCAGCAAAAGTTTAGGCTCTCAAAACATAGACTTCATCATCCAACATAAACAGATTTAAAACGTAAACATAAAACCTGAAACAAGGTTACCTGAGGGTTGAATTCAAGTGTTTAGGCTTTGGACATACCAAAAACAATTGCAACCACTCAATAATCTGTATTTCATTCACCGGGTATCATTACTCTACAATGTCTCAATAAAATGTAAAATTGTAATGGACCTCGCAGAACAGACAAATGTTCATATCACCAAAAAGTTTGGAAACCCCATCCAAAACCACACCAAAACCTTTAATATGAACAACGTACATTGAAGGCTATCCTCACAAAAACAAAAAATTGTATTCATTTTTTACTGATACGTTATTGCTTATTGCCTTCGTTATGGAGTCCAATAAACACTGCCTAACTTACCCGACCGATAGAATCGTGATTACGAGGGAAATATGAATACGAAAAATGCTGCATGGTCTATTATGGAGGGGATTATGATGGAAGGCCTTCGGTTCGAGGCGTTTTTGTGTCAGAGACGTTAATGTGGCAGATATAACGTATCCTAGGTATGTCACTGCTATGTTACAGGTATATCGTAGTACAAAACTCAAGAAATAAATATAACAGATTAAAATTCTCATATTATTACTTCAAAAAAATTTTCTCATATTATTTTTATTGAAGGTCTTAATGCTAAAAATACAGACTGAGAATGCAAAATACTACAGAGCTCAGCTGAATAAAATGATAACTGATTTAAAAATTTAATTATTCGTACCAGCAGAAGCTTCACATTGGATTAAAATGAACATCCTGATATACTGGACATTGCAATAACCAACAGACAAACAAATTTTCACTCAGTTAATTTCGCCTTTGATTCAATTCATTTAAAAGTCATTACCTCAACACATCAAGCCCTTTCTCCGACACACACCAACATATGCCCTACAGACACAGAATATCAATTGGAATAAATTTGAAAGTATCATAAATAATCAATCGATGAAATAAAACCTTCAAAACTCACAAATCGAACAAACAACAGCTTACCGAAATAATTTAATTATTTAGCACACCTATATAATTTAATTAGTAGTACAATTAGTTTAATTATTAGAAACTTTCCTCTAGTCTTGAAAAGTTAATAATAGTATGCTACATTAATTGATAACTAGGCAGTTATTATTGTTACTCATTATTTCTTTGGTTATTGTTAAATACTGAATCCAATGATTATTAATGTTGCGTTGGTTTTGAAAGGTTGTGTCGTGATGTGGAGTGAAATATATAAATATAGACATTATGCACATTATACAGGAGTGACTCGTGAACTTTAGCACCTCCTGCAGTTATTGAACAGTTTGTTATGGCAATGAAATTTTCAAGGACATGCGTTAGTAGGCGCAGCGCTGCGTGACCGTGTGTGGCGGACTGTTCAGGCTCCCATAGACCGGCGCGGTACATTCCCAGCGGGTGCGGCACGGAAAGTTCCGCACTAGACGCGGTGGCGAAATGCGCGGGACGGTTCACACCAGAGCGTCAACTATGAGTCAGCGTTTGGTGGCAGTTTTCATCCGATAAAGAGGCGCTCGCTTCTATTCATGCAGGGATTAGAAAAGCCGTGCAGAAAAGCAGGGATTATCGTTTCCATGTTGTCGCGGCAGGAAGTAATAAGAGCCAAAATTTATTGCTTATTTATCCTTGAAAATATATTTATTACATGGGAGGTTTTTGTTTTTTTTCTCCCTTTCAAAATTCAAAATTTAAGTAGTATCGGACTAGTGTAGGGATCACAGAATTTTGAAAATGTGCACACAATTCACTTTTCCCCATAGCACGTCATACGCAGTTTTTAAGTGTTTTATGACGTAGAATAAATAAATAAATGAAAGCCGAGTTTTACTCGTAGTACATTTTCTGCGCAAGTGGGATATGGTAATTTTTCCTTCTATATTTACGATTTTCCTCAAATTGTTAATATCTCTTTAGAAAATGTAAAAAGGAGGTTCATTATTTTGATTTAGAAAGGAAAGAGTACGGAGAATTACATTAGTGACACACTGAGAAACGCTTTTAATTTACTAGAATGACCAGTGACTGTTTCGATGAAATATTGAATCTCATCGCTGAAGACATAGGAAAATCTGATACGTGACAATCATGAAGTTATCTTACCTTAAGAACAAATTGTTATTGTACTCACTCATTGAAACTTTTCAGTAGTAAAATGTACAAATTTTTAAGAACTAAAAAATTAAAAATCGAAGTTGATTGTTATTTAAACTTAATGAAAATACTAAAAACGATTAGAAATATGTTTTGTGATCGTTTAATCTTATCAGAGTTACTAGGGTGCAGAAAATATTCGAAATCTAACGAGTCTTTGCCTAGGTTTCCAGCGAAATTCGAGCGGGCCTAGGTCCTTGCGAAATTTGAGCGGCAAAGGTCTGCGCATGAAGGCAAAGGAGCGCGATCCAAAGGGGAGAGGAGACACTCGAAAACGGGTGGACTTCCACGAAACTCGAGCTGCACCGAAAACCACACGTCCGACTGCATTACGAATTTCGCCGCGGATTAATGGCTGCCGATTCGTTGTCGCACCGCTCGCCTGCCGCACAGCTCTGAACGCGCTCAGGTGACGCAAAACTTTCGCTGCGGCCCTTCCGCATAGGCTGCGGATCTTCCGCATCGGTCTGTGGGAGACTTATACGTTCAAAATATCCGTTAACAGTTGCAAAAAGGAAAAATTACTCAAAAATGCTTATCTAACATATGACAATATGTATTCATTGGATTGTCTTTTTACGTTCATCACGATAAACTGAAAAGTATGTACAGTTCCATTTGAAAAAAAAAAAACAACAAGTTATCTCAATATCTCAAAAACAGGTGATAAAATAGAAATGAATGCATTTATCAGTTAGCCCGATCCCATCATGCACTTCCGCGAAAACTGCATTGTAATAACTTCAACCGTTCAATAACTGCAGGAGGTGCTAAAGTTACGTGCCTCACCCTGTATGTGTGTATGTATGTATGTATGTATGTATATATATATATATATAATATATATATATATATATAAACGCTTGCCACTCGGGTGCACCACTGATAACGTATTTAGATATTGCTAGTCTTGTTTGTTTTGTTCCAAACGGGCACAGCTCCAATCAATATACCGATATGAGTATTAAAGGACTAATAACTGCCTTGTTATTAAGGGACTCGAACAGAATTGCTACTAAAGAAGATGTATCAGTTATTATACTTGCAAAACGTGGCGCACACTTGAATTCTTGGTGATGCTCGTGGAATATTCACATCAGGGAATACGATCCTGGGAATCAAACCACGTACCTGCGAAACAAACCAAAATGTACAATGATTATTAACAGACTCAGGCGGTTAACAAATGACAATGAAGGTACAGAAAATTAATTATAACATCGATGAACATAACTAAGAGCTTAATCTGCATGTTTCTTTCGTATTTGCTTTACGAAAAAACAGTAGACATGTATAACGTGTGATCCATCATTGACAAGACATTTCTTAAAAAAGGCTATTTTTAATATTCAAAATTCGGATATCGCTCAGAGTTATGCAATAATCTGTATACTATTATTCAATTTTTCATATTGTTATTGAATAATGTATAACATGTCACAAATAAATTTGCAAACCATGAAACAGCAACGTAATTTAGAGCTCCTTTTTCTTTTTTGGTTGGGACTATCTTCAGGTTTTCCCAGCCCGCTCCCTTCCTGGATTCTATCTATCGGCGCCTTGTGGATCTACATGTGCTTCTCGCAACCAGTACGCTTGCTTAGCAACACTCCCCAATGACCTCCCTTTGCTCCTTTAACATCATACCGAGGCTTGAGGAGGCCATGGCATCTCCGTCTGAGGCCTGCACCATTTCATTTGTGCTCGAGGGCTCATTTGGGTTGCTATACAATTATTATGGATCTAGGGAGACAGTTTCTTACCCACGTACACAAATTACACACGAATTACCGTTCAGTGTAAGGTATTAGGGATGGTTTAGATGGTATATTGTAGACAAGACATGGGATATTAAGAATATGCCGCTTGACACATACACAACTGGAAGATCAAGGACGATAGCCTCCTATGCAGCGGACGCTAAGAAACGATAAGAAACGTAATGCATGAAGGGTGGAAAAGACAATTCTTCCACTGCACAATGGCGATCCGTTCCTAGCGCAATTTTTATCCAAGACTGAAATCTGCGACCCGAAGTCCTGCTTGCCTCGTCTAATCCAGCTGTGACGTCGTGGCAGTAAGAACTCAAAAGAATACCTACAAGTTTATTTACTGAAAAATGTACACCATTGAACTGTACCCCGTTCAGGTCTTTCACGACCGCCAGTTGCCTCGTCTTACCTTGGATACACCACTCTACCAGGTGGCCCGCCTGTCTAGTGGACGCCCCCTGGCGCCACAGTGACTTCCGCCCCGCACCGCACAAAGACACTCCAGCACGAGACCAGGGCGTGAAGTTTGGGCAAGACGGAGGTTTTCCCGCCCAAAACCCGGGGTGAGCAGTCGGCCTATTTCTCCTGCCGTCTCCCCCATCCAGCAGAGCGCGGGAGAGGGAGAGGGAGGGGGAGAGGGAGCGGGAGCAGGGCGGAGCAGGGCGGGCAGGGCGGGCAGGAGCAGGAGCGGAGCAGGAGCGGAGCAGGAGCAGGAGCAGGGCAGGAGCAGGAGCAGGGCAGGGAGAGGGGCGAAGCAGGTGCGGGAGCGGGAGGGCAGGAGCGGAGGGCGGGAGGGGGGGGGGAGCAGGAGCAGGAGGGCGGGAGGAGCGGAGGGCAGGAAGGAGCGGGGGGAGCGGGAGGAGCGGAGGAGCGGGAGGAGCGGAGGGAGCGGGAGGAGCAGGAGCAGGAGCGGAGGGAGGGCGGAGAAAAGGGCGGGGGATGCCGGGGGCAAAGGAGACTGAGACGTGCATCACTTCTTATGCACAGTGGGTTTCCCAGACTACCACATGACAACTTACTGCTGGGCAAGCAAGCCGGCTCTTGTTTTCAAAGTATCTGCCGTGGACCCAAAGTTTTACTCAGTTCAGGTATTCAAGCTTTCGCGTCCTCACCCACAGGGCAGCCAACGTGCCCTACAAACCTGCTTGTGGCGGCCATAAATCAATTTAATAATACAATGTCCCAAAATTGGATGAAGAACAAGTCAAGCGTTTAATTGGCATAAAAATCAATAAATAACACCATGTTCTAAAAAAAAGTTATTTGTTTCGTGTAACAAAAACCTAACCTGGTCTAGTTAGGTATTAGACCAGTGGTTAGAAGAATGAAGTGGAATTACAGTACTGGTTGTGAAAAAGATTGGATATCGCTCAGAGTTATGCAATAATCTGTATACTATTCTTCCTTTTTTCATATTGTTATTGAACATAAACATTATAATCATAATTATCATTTAAAAAACGTCATTATCGTTTTTCCCAAACGAACCTTTCCGTCCATAAACAGAATAGGGTGCCCGTTGCGGCATCGATATCATTGGCTTGCAGCTCAGTTCGGGGCAGGAGGCAGGATTTTCTGACTCACAGAACGAGTTGGCAGCCTGAGATAAGTTGGAAAACATTAAAGAATAATTGAAGAAAAATTATAAAAATTATGTATAATTAAAAATGCTTTCATAGCTATCAGACTTTTCCCCCTTTCTCCTACCAAGCGGTAGCTCGCATCAACTGATCCCTGCAGCATCTGACCGGAGAAATAGGTTCGAGCCCCCGACGGCGCAGGATTTTCGACACTAGCTTTTCAGCTATGTCGAATTCAGTCACTGTCTGGAGAATTCAGCGGCCGTTGCTCTGATCGGTATTTTTCCGTGGTTTCTCCGATCAACACCGGGCGATCCGGGCAGTACCAGACGAAAGGGGGCCCGGACCGCGCCGATCTTTCCTTCTCTTCCTTGTCCATCCTCTCCCTTACACACACCCCAACACTAAAATGCACTCCCCTTTCCCATATATTCTGGGAGACTGGTCAGGAGCTTGACTTGCCCCGATTGGGCGGTGCCTGGTGGAAGATGCCTGGTTGGGAAAACCCACAGCCGACGGTAGGTCGGCGCCGGATCTCGCCATCCAGCGGGGAAGATCACACCATCTCGGAAGAACAAGGACTACACTAACGGAACTAATGACCGAAGCAGTTGACGCGCGGAAACACGAAAAATCAATCAATCAATAACAATAAAATCATTATATTAATTATTGTATATTAACTACACAGGGCAACAAATTGTAACATTATAATATGAATAAAGTAACTTTTTTTGTTCTAGCCTTGAATACTTCTAAGAAAAAAGTTATTTAAACGTGCCGGATATCAGTGAATTTCTTAGCCTTCTCAGGTAAAGAAAGTGGGTACACCCAGTCACTAAAGTTAAAAAAATCCTCAACATGTGGTGTAGCCAGAATGCATGTTTTCATGGTTCTTATATCAAAATCGACTGACAGCAAAACGTCTGTCGGAGGATGAAAGTATTGAAAAACTTTATAGGGAAATTTAAAAATCAACATTAAATTTGTAATTTCAATTCAAAGTAAAAAAGGAATTGCAGAGGTACAGGGAGTCATAACAAGATTTCAAATGGTCTTCTTCAGTGCTTTGTTTGTAGGGGGTGGCTTTTCTGTTATAAAACCACAACTTCTCATGATGGCTGGGCCCCATCTTCTGCTAGCGTTCTTCCGTAACTCTTAAGATCTATGAAATCTCTCCCCTTTTTATTCCTGAGCTTACCTATGATCTTAGAGAAGAATACAGAATGTGAATGAAAATGTTTTTTAAAGGATATTCAGACATACAAATTCATCACCTGACAAAGATTCTCCATTTATAATTCATAGTCGCCCTACTTCTGATTTCGGGAACCCTTTTAGAGACCCAAGATTTCTAAGCCCGATTTCTGGGAAATGACTTGAAATTTCATTCAACAGTTTTCTGATTTCAGTAACAAATATTTCCTCTTTTTTGCATCATTAATTTTAAAAAAGAATTTCTTTTTTAAAAAAATGAACCCATCTCCCTCCTTGCTAATTTTTTTTAAAAACATTTTCAGTAGTTCTAATTTAAAGGTGAAGTTGGGGCCCAAAGAGAATACTTTTGGATCAACCAAAGTCACTACCTTTTCCCGGATGATTCATTTGTTTGAAATCACTTTAAAATTATTCTGCTTAAATTCACGATCTCCCATCTCAATGGTTTTCGCCCAATTTTCCTGATCCATTGAGCAAATGCTGAGAGGGCCCTTTGTTTTGTTTTGGACATAAATGCCTTCATTTTCTTCAGTTCAGTAAATACAATTATTCAATTATCGTTTCATGTTGTCGCGGCAGGAAGTATTTTTCCCGAAGCAACATGGATAAAACAAAATGTATTGCCTTTTATCTTGAGAATAGATTTTATTAAAGGGGAGTTTTTTCAAAATTTAAGTAGTATATGACTAGTGTAGGATCACAGAATTTTGAAAATGTCACATTCACTTTCCCCATACCCGTCTTGTAGTTTTAACTGTTTTGACGTTAAATAAATAAATAAATAAATTCTGTAGGAATTGCCATGAGACGCCGCTGGGGTCTCTGGGTAACCAATTCCCCATTCAAATTATTTCAGTGGCTATATTTTCGTGCTGCGTTAGGCTGTTGATCTTATTAAGCACTCATGAGAAGCGGAGACAAGAGAAATAGGAAGGCAGATATTGGAATAGGGGCAATCGATTTGGCGCAGTTTTTGGGAAATTTCCCGGATCGATGAAAATTCCTTGACGCTAATTAACAGCAAAGGGTAAACATTTTAAACGTCCCGGCGAACATATATCGTTTACTTAAAACCGCGGGCGGGCTTCAGGAGAAAGGCAACACGTTTTCGTATGAAACTCTTTGAAAGGACTGAAATTGTTTTGAGAAAGTGAACTGTTTTCAAGACGCTCCGAGATCGCTACTGAGGAACGACCAGACAGCTTTTTGTATTGTCAACATTCCAACCCCGGCGTTCCAAATCGACGCGATGGATCGCATTGTTCGAAGATCGAGAAGCCAGTGGTTTGCAGACGCTAAAGAAGAGCGAAGGAAATGAAAGCTAAAATGTCATGTTGGTAGCGGTCTACCTTGCAGCTGTGCAGCCTCCGTGAACAGAGTTTTGGCGCGGACCTGGTTTGACATTTTTACCCCAATTTTGACAGAAAACTATCTTATTTTCGCCCAGCTGAAGTAACACTGAAAACTTCTTCAATACTCAGTAATTCTTACGCTGAGATTATCTTACTTATTAAACAATTGTCTTTCAAAATTTTCCCTTGTGGCAAGGGAGGAAAAGACGGCAAAATTTTGTTGTCAGCGAATCCAGCCTGTTGCTCTCTCAAAACTCAGTGGCCCCCCAAAACAAGTTATTTGCAGCCTCAAAAAGGAAATAGGGAATGATGTAGTTTATCCAATATAATTTCACACAACACAGTTTGACAATCCTAAACACAAAATCGAAATGGCCGTTCCCGTCTCGACGTCCCGGCAAACAAATCAGTTAGGAACGATTCTCCCACTTGAAGCGCTCGAGTCAAATCGCGGGTTTTTCACGTAAAACTAGAACATGCAGTTTAGACTGCAGTTTTCTTCATCCAATCTCCAAAAACTGCACCGTGTATAACGGCCTTAAAACAAGTTTATATGTCATTTTGTCATTGCTTACGTATTTCGTACCGATGCTCTAAGATTACATGCGTACTTAAGTATGATTATTTTGAAAGGCCAAAGTGCTAAGAGAATAGATGATTTTTATTCCATTTTTGTAGCGCACGGCGTTAAACAGAACTTGAAAAATTAAATTTATAAATACTTAAAAAATATTAATGTGAAAACTGATTATTGTCCAGCACGTCAATGGATATGGCCACCATACCCGTTAGTGTAATGAATCCTGGGTGAGACGTACCCCCTTATGGGACAAACGACAATAGCTTTTTGGGGGGCCGGAAACACGTAAAAGGAATCAAAATAATCTCAGCCGGAAATACCCTCTTATCTCGACTGGTCTCCATAATCTGTGGTAATGTAATGCAAGCAAATGTGAAAGAAAAGGTAGGATCAGTAAGGGAGGATGGATAAGAAAGAGGAAGGAAAGATCACGCGGGTCTTGGCTCGTTTGTTGTTAGGGTGCTCGGCATTCGCCGGACTTTGATCGACAATCCCCAAAACTACCGATGAGAACAGTCAAACGCTAGAATTCTCTCTAGACACAGCTGAAATCGCCAAGCTAGTAATAATTCACCACCGTCGGAACTTGCACCGTAAAGACTACCACAAACCGATGCGGAAGTCGGATTATGAGCCGTTCGACCTGCGCTGCCGGCGGGGCGTCGCGACAACGGAATGGCAGCGTTTAATCGCGGCAATTGTAACGCAGCCAGACGCGTTCTTCCGCTGCAGCTCGATTTTTGTGGAAGTCCGCTCGTGTTCAGTTTTCTCCCCTCTGGTTCGAGCGATCTTCCCAAACCGTCACCAAACGCTGACTCATTATTGACGCTCCGGGGGAACGGTGTCGCGAATTCCGCGACCGTGTAGCTCGAACTTTCCGCGCCCCTCTGCGGATCTACCGCGCCGGTCTTCGGGAGCTTTAAATCCATCCGCAGCGGGTGCGGGCAAAGCTTCGGCGAAATTCAGCCTTATGAGTAAACGTCGTAAGCGTACTTTAATACGGTATATTTCGCCATCACATCCTCGAGTTATATTGATATAAATTTTTCCCACTTCAATCCTTGACAAATCACCGTGATAGTCCGCACAGTTGCGGATTTTTTATATTGAAAAATCTTACTTTCTACCTTTGCTTTGAAATCTTGCATTCTATTGAACCCCATTAGAGACGATCTGCCCTAACACGGGATCTAAAACTGCGCTCAAGCTCCTTATTCCCACCATTTTTACATTTTGCAACAGTGAAGTTTCTTGGAGGAGGAAGTTTCCCAAATGCTTTTCTTGGGCATTAATTTCTAAATAAAATATTTTTTTTCCCTATTGGTTCAAAATGAAAAATTTAATTGGTAGTTTTAAAGGGAAATTTATTTTAATCAACTTTTCAACGGCGGGTTTTAATCGGCGCGAAGGATATGAAATCCTTTGAAGTCTCTCTTTAACTGCCCTTCAGAGACGTTTCTTTTAATACATCAAGTACTAAAATCAGTGGACTTCTTTTGCGTAAATCGCATCAATCATCACACTTCGCCAAGGCGAAGAAGTGGGTTAATGGCGCAAAAATTCGTCTTCATTAAACGAAATCTGCCCTGCATGTTTCTTGTTGGTATATTTATTTATCATTCAAGTATTTAGGGTTAACAGGTGGGAGGAGATTCCAGTGCTCAAGAAAATGTGCAAATTGTACTTTCCTCATATGTCAGATAAAATTTTCCTGTTCATTGACATATGAAATAAAAAAACCACGGGTGGAGGGTCACACTGAACGAAACGTCTCTCACTCTCTCCTTTTACTCGTGCAAAACGGCATGTAATGTTTGTTGACTTTCATTAACGCAATGAATGCATGAGTCGTCTGTACAATGTTGTTGTGTAGCAGAGGTAGATGTCGCACGAAATAAACCCCAAACTTTTGTGTGGGGACTACTTTCCTCGTTTCACGTACACTATTCCCGGCCTCAGTCCGAATTGAAGCCTTTCCCCTGGTTGTTGACTATCTTGGGTAAAACATGAACATTTGATAAAATATTTCTCAGGAACAATCCATTTCAAAATGAAAAGGCCAACGATAAAGAGATAGCCTAAAAATAGCCCTCATATTAAAGCCTCCTGCCGTATTACAATGCAATTAATTTCTCGTAACAAAACACGAAGTTGTTCATTAGCGGGACACGGAAGTGCGCGCGCGGAACGGCGGGCTGAGACGCGAGGCGCGGGCGGCGAATGCCACAGCAATGCCTGTGAAGCGGGCGACGCAGGTGGGGGGGGGGGGCGAGCGGAGTGAGGGAGGCAGGGGGGGCGGGAGGCGGAGCGGGGGGGGAGGGAGGCGGGACGCAGGCGGGGGGCGCGGGCGGCGGGGGCAGGGCGGCGGGGAGGGGGGGCGGCGAGGGGGGCGGGCGGCGGGCGGCGGGGCGGCGGGGCAGGGGGCGGCGGGGCGGCGGGGCGGCGGGGCGGCGGGGCGCGGGGCGGCGGGGCGGGGGGGCAGCAGGGCGGCAGGGCGGCGGGGCGGCGGGGGCGGCGGGGCGGCGGGCGCGGGGGCGGCGGGGCGGCAGGGGCGGCGGGGCGGCGGGGGCGGGGGCGGGGGCGCAGGGGCGCGGGGCGGCGGGGCGGGGGCGGCAGGGGCGGCGGGGCGGCGGGGCGGCGGGCGGCGGGGCGGCGGGGGCGCGGGGCGGCAGGGGCGGCCCCGGGGCGGCGGGGCGGCGGGGCGGCGCGGGGCGGCGGGGGCGGCGAGGGCGGCGGGGCGGCGGGGGCGGCGGGGGGCGGCGGGGGCGGCAGGGCGGCGGGGCGGCGAGGGGGCGGGGCGGCGGAGGGGCGGGGGGAGGGCGCGGGCGCGAGGGGGGCGAGGGCGCGAGGGCGGCGGGGCGGCGAGGGCGCAGGGCGGCGAGGGCGGCAGGGGCCGGGGCGGGCGAGGGCGGGCGGAGGGCGGCGAGGGCGGCGGGGGCGGCGAGGGCGAGGCGGGGGGGCGGCGAGGGCGGCGAGGGGGCGGGGGCGGCGGGGCGGCGAGGGCGGGCGAGGGGGGGCGAGGGCGGCGAGGGCGGCGAGGGGGCGGGGGCGAGGCGGCAGGGCGGCGAGGGCGGCGGGCGGCGAGGCGGCGGGGGCGGCGAGGCGGCGGGGGCGGAGGGCGGCGGGCGGCGGGCGGCGGGGGCGGCGAGGCGGCGGGGGCGGCAGAGCGGGGGGCGGGCGGCAGGCGGGGGCGGCGAGGGCGGCGAGGCAGCGGAGGCGGCGAGGGCGGGTGGGGTGCGGCGGCGCTGGCGCGGATTCCCCGGGGCGAGGTTGCGGGCGCGGGGAAAAGGTGGGGCGGGGCGCGCCCCGGCGCCAAACCGTTTTGTCCGCAGCCCGCCATTATTGACAAGACGACGCCAGCGGCGCGGCACACAGAGCGCACTCCGCGGACATCAAACAGCCCCATCGGCCCCCTCTGCGTCTAGATAGCCGCGACCCCCCGCCACCCGCGCCCGCCCCAGCGCAGCGCAGCGCTTCCATGCATTACCATTCCGACGCAACGCAGAATCCGTAGCCCCAAAACGGACTTTCTCCTCCTTTGCCAACACCTTCCTGCGACCTGCGCTCTCCCCTATTCGCTATCTCTGCACGGAACGTATTCCTTCATTTTTCCTCGTTCCCTTTGAAATTCTAGCTAACGCCAATCCAAAAGCTGTAGGTGTCCTTGCTGTTCCGTGAATCATCAAGACATTCCATGAAAGACTGCCCTTCGCCGCCGGCGCAGCGCTGCCTCGAGCCGCGACCGCGCCACCCGTCGGCTGCCGTGCCCTTCCCCGCGTCGTGCGCCTGCAATCGCCGTGCCCCAAACGGTGTTTTTGGGGCGGCGCGCCGTCATTTGTTTCCGGTGGGCGAGCGCACCCGCCTCAGATAGACGCGTGATGTACAACCTGCGGTCGCCAGGTCAGGTGGGTGGGGTGGGGTGGGGCTGCGAAGCCTGCTCGTGGCACCTGGGTTTGGGGGAAGGTGTCGTCGGCTTTTTCCCCCCACCAAACCTTCCGCCACCCGCGTCGGCGTCTTTTGCCCTGTGCCGACCGACAATGTCTCGGCTCGCGTGCATCTCCTTCCACGCGGGGCCGGCACCACGCCCCTCGGGAGACTCAGCCGCGACTCGTGTGTGTCTTTGCAGGCTCCTCTCCCGCAGACGCCAACCGCTGCGACGGCCCTGCAGCATCGGCACACGGCAACACCAACTCGGTCCTTTAATATTGTCTCGGTAAGCGATGCGCCACCAAAACACGTTGGAAACAATGCAAGAGTTACCACGAGAATGAGAGCAAGTGTTTGGCTGCGGTTGCGGTAAATCTACCCTGGTATGACAAGAAATGAGTGACGTTTTCCAAACTAAGCGAGCTAGCAGGGTTCTACACTGGGATTGATTGATTCGTGTTTCCGGGCGCGTCAACTCGTGGTCATCAGTCCTTTTGGGGTGTGCTTTTCCCCGGAGATGGGTGATCTTCCCCCGCTGGATGGCAGACCCGCGCCGACCTAAAGTCGGCTAGTGGAGTTTCCCCTGCAGAACTCTCCCACCAGCGGGCACCCCCCCAGACGGACAACTCAAGCTCCCGACCGGTCTCCCCGCATGTGGTGGCTGTTACTGGGGTGTGTGGGGGGGAGAGGAAGAAGAAGGAAGAGGAAGGACAGATCGCGCGCGGTCCGGGGCCCCGTTTGGTGGGGTACTGCTCGGCATTCGCCTGTTTTGATCGGAGAAACCAAGCAAAACACCGACCAGAGCAGCCGGCCTCTGAATTCTTCCCCAGATGCGACTGTTCGACCTAACACAAGCGTGTCGACATCCTACCACCTCGCCAGGGGAAAGTCTAGGACCTCCGGTCAAAGCACTGCATGACATCAGTTGATGCACTGGCACCTCCGGTCTGACTTGCATGGGTTCAATACATGAAAAAACAGACGGAAGGAACAAGAAAGGGAACCAAGATTTAAGATATAGGTATTATATACACTATATCCATCTTACTAAAATCTAGCAATTATTTAAAATATTTTTTTTTTCCACCAATGTTCTGCAAACATGTCCATAATAGTTCGATGTACACAAAACATTTCTATGATATTCAGCTAAATGTGATAGAGAGGTTCTACAGTGCGGACAATTTGCATCGCCGGCCTGAGGCCCCCCGCGCGGGAGAGTGCACATCTCACAGCAAGCAGATGCAGGACGTCCAGTTCAACGTACTCAGGCACTGGCTAGGAACAATAAGTACACTCAGTCTAGACATGCTAGACAAAATTTATGTCAATAAAACAAGTATTCATTAAAGCCCTAATTACTTTAAAAATTTTAAAATCATATAACAGGAGATTTAGTAAGCAAAATCAAAAGGAAAAATAAAACAACAGAAACGAAAGCACAACTTTTAGTCATTTATTTCATAAAACTGACAGGGAAAAATATCATTTGCAAAGTTTGAATTATATAATAAATTACCATTTGAAAAAAAAAAATTGTGATAAATTAAAAATTTAAAAGAAAAATTAAAAAATATATCAAAGTAGAAAATTAATTTGTAATAGTTAATAAGTATCCCTATAGTTTGTTCCATTGTCATATAAACATGAAATGTAAATATTAACTTGTAAATATTACCCGGAATGCTAAAAAAAATAATTCATTCATTCATTCATTCATAAATCAGGATCCCAACCTTACAGTTTCCTTCTTTTAAACGTCGCGTGCCTAAAATTACCTCAGTTGAATAAGTTCTCTCAGTTTCTAACATTAATCAATTACTACATGCAGGTATTTACGTGGAACGTATATAAAAGTACTCTGGTAGCAGACGTCAGCGTGTCTTTTCGACACAGTGTAAGCCAGTTTGTTTCAAAATTACACATGTCGAGTTTGTCCCGAGAAAATTTGCAGGAATTGTATGGCAGATGAAACAAAAATTCTTGTTGAGACATATGATGAACATGTCTTCAAAACGACGGCTTCGCAGAGATTGTTCACTTCAAAATAAGATTTTGATCTTTAAGATAAAGAAGACTCTGGCAGAAACCGAAATGTTTAATAACAAACAATTGGAGGCATTCAATGAAGCCATGTCGACGCTACCTACAAGGCAAACTCGTTTGAAAGCATTAGGAATGATCCAGAAGAAAAGGGCACTGGGTGCCGTATGACAAAGCCGAGAGAACGCCGTTATCTCACGTGCGAACAGCTGTTTCAACGACAAGAGAAGAAAAAATTTTCCATCGTGTCGTGGCTGGCGATGAAAAGTGGATCATAAGATAACCTACGCGTAAAAGATCGTGGGTGGCCAGGTACGCAGGCATCTTTCCAAAACCAAATATCCATGTTCGATGTACCCATTTGTGGGGTCAGCTGTGTGTATTTATTATAAGCTTCAAAACAAAACTATCACTGGGGATCCTTATGTGAATTAAACGTTTAGTGCAGCTCTAATGAAAACGCCGCTATACGAGCAGAGGGGGTGCTTTGTTATACGACACCGCATTGCAAAACCTGTGAAAGTAGGCTGAAAACCCTTAAATGAAATTCCTACCCCATTCACCATTCAGCAGACATCCCCATTTAATTATCACTTTTTTCGTTCGATGTCATGGTCTGACAGGCAGTGCTTCCATTCTTATGAAGATACTAAGAATGAGTTGATTCTTTGGGTAGCCAAAAAAAACGTATCGTTTTCCCAAAATGGAATTTTTTGACCGAAAAATAAGCAAAAATTGTGGCTAGTGACAGGCTTTATTTTAGTGACATTTTATCACATACCGTCAACAAAACATTAAGTTTACAAAATGCCACAACTTATTCAAACACCGTTTAAATAAACTTTCCCTTATAGGGCAGGAGGAAAAATGGTAATGAAGTGACAACTATTTAAAAATTTAGTAAAATCCAGAATTGCAGCTAGCAATTTTTTAAAAAAAATATATTTGTAAGTTTCAAAATATAAAAATAGGGTTTGTCGTGTTAGAGCATATGACTGAGGGGTTTTGCAGAGATATTTTGAAAAAGAAACTAGAAAAATTCAAATGGAAATTTTGATTTTTAAAATTTTAATTACAGAAAAAACATTTTTTGGTAAACGAAAATATTAATTTCGTGTACATACAATTTGAATCTGAGATGAATGAGATAAGGGGATAAACAATATTCAACTCAATACATCATTTGCCACTACGTCCCAAAAGTCGTATGTGGAGTTTTATTTATCGGTGAATGCGGATAAAAGTGGTGGATTCAAAGAACATGGTAATCTTGAAGGTTCAGAAAAAGGGCTGGTCATCTCTCTTCATGGGGAAAAAATCACAAGCACAGAAAATGTTCAAAATAATATGCATTTCCATACCTCAAAAAGTATAATATTTTAACAAAACATATATGGACTTTAATTGATGTACTTCGGCTCAAGGAATACCACTGAATGTGGAATATCAGAATACCATTGAATGTGGTACTATTTAAAGGATAATGGACAGAAATTTAAAAGTTTGGTATGCATTCTCAAAGGTACTTGTTTGTAATTTGGGAGTAAATGTGTTTTATGTATTAGTATATATGCAAATACATAGATATTTTAACGTTGATCAACATGATTTGAAGAATAAAATAACAGAAAATTTCCCAAAATTACCAATCTAAAGGGAAAATGTTACATTCAGTTTTCAATTTTTGGAATAAAAGCTAATAAGAACAATCAAAGCATGTACGAAAGCATTTTTGCATTTGCCCAAATAAATTTGGGCCACTCCGAGGGACAAATCAGGGTCTTGTCGAAAATCCCAAACCCCCCCAGAACTACCCCATACACGGGATGTGTTTAAGGGACTTGCGTTGGGACACGCAATCCATACGGGAACCGTCGCTGGAAGAGATTTGACACTGTCACATTTGTATTGTTTCGTTACATCAGTGTAACCTCCGATAAAGCAGTTTCTATCAGTCCGGTGATAGAGCATTGGGAAAATGGAATGAAAGCAATGGATTCGTTCATTTGCTGGTACGTTTGCAAATGGGACGCATTAAGGGAGAATAAGTGAATCACTGATTCAGTGTGAAAAAAGATCGATTTATGCTTCAAAGGTTTTTGAATAATTTTCTCCCCCAGCTGCGAGGCTCAACGCTGGATCTTTTCGTTTGTGAACGTTCGTTTTCTTGCAATTTGTTGTAATCCCAAGGGCTAAATATCTCTTCTTTCTTCAAAGCTGAAGTATTTAATGAAACCATGACGGATGTTAACATGGACAGATGACCATGACGATTTTAATTGAGGGGTCATTGGCAAACAGCGTTCTTCCGATTTGATCCTTTCCCCAAATTACCAAAAGGGAAACCCTTTGAAGAAGTATTACTATAGTTTTCGGCCTATTAAAAGTTCTCGTAATAAAATTTCCCTTCTCAGAGTTTATTTTGTTCACTTTTTTTGTAGTTCGTTTCTTATCGGGAAAATTATTATAAATTTATATTCAATGCCTCGCACTATTTTTACTGTAATTTAGGATGATGTCATGTCTTTAGTTAACTTATGCACTACGATCGCAAATCATTAAAGGGCAGAACACTTTGAATTTTAATTATGCTTAGACATCCAGTGATGAAATCGCAGGCATAATTCCGACATACATTATTGCTGGTGAAATAAAGAATTACATTCAACGTCGGTTGCGGGCCCTCAAGCCCCTTTCGGTTCAGACTGTGATCGGGGGTAGCGGGTTCCATCTCGGGCCCGCGCAGAGTTCCCTGATGCAATAGTGGGGAAATTTTCTGCTCCCAGAAACAATGTCGCTCAGACTGTGGTTTTCATTGTTTTCCTGTCGCTCTCTGACAAATGGGCAAAGGACCTGCAAAATCTTCCTTTCCTATCCTCCTCTACTTCATATCCATTGGGATATAGCCAATGCGCACAATCTATAACGGACATCAGGGGCCTGTGTAACTTGGGGCATCTGACCGGGGGGTTCGTTCCAATCTTACGGCGGGGATTTTCGACACCAGCTTTCAGCTGTGTCGGATTCATCGCTGTCTGGAGAAAATTATAGGTCGCTGCTCGACCGGAGTTTCCCTGGGTTTTTCCGATCAAAACCAGGCGAATGCCAGGGTCTACCCTACGAACGGGCCACGGATCGCGCGCGATCTTTCCTTCCTCTTCCCCTTTTCCCTATCCTCTCCTTCACACTTCATTATATGCACTACCACTTATTCCCGGGGGACCGATCGGAGCTTAGACTGTCCGCTGGGGCGGTTGCCCGTTGGTGGGAGGTCCTGGTTATGAACCACAGCCGATTGTAAGTCGGCGCCCGGGTCTCGCATCCAGCGGGAAAGATCCCGCCGCCTCCCGAGGGAAAACAAGCACTAAACACGTGACTCAAGACCAAAACAGTTGACGCGCCCGAAAAACGAAAATCAAAACCCAAACCTTTTTTCTCCGGGAATTGCTTACTAATGCAGCACTACGAAAAAACGTAGGTGGAAGCAGGAAGGGGAAAGCGGCCCCAGAAGCCCTGCTGGGAGGTCCTGGCCTGGTTCCGCGGCGGCTCTCAAGATCGATTCAATCGAACACAGTTCCACCCCTTCCCGTCTTCTAATTTGGAGTCCTCGAGGCCTAATGGCGTGGAAGGGCGCGGGCCCCCCCCTCCCTCCCCCCCCCGTCTCTTTCTTCTTCCAACTCACGTCCCGAACGCTTGGCGTGCTGGCACCACCAAGCACCAGCAGCGGACGTCATTCCCTTTTCTAGTTTTCTTAAATTCTTTGAAAATCCGGAGCGGTAGCCCAGTCATCAACTTTTGTCACTTTCGGTCGGCCGAAAGTCCGGTTCGAGTCCCGACGGTGACGGAATTTCGAAACTAGCTTTTAGCAGGACGAATTCAGTCGCTGTCTGGGAAAATTCTAGCACCGGCTGCTCTGATCGGGGTTTTCCGTGATTTCTCCGTTCCCAAAACAGGCGAATGCCGGCAGTTTCCTACTGGGACCGGATCGTGCGCGATCTTACATTCCTCTTCCTTTTCCTATCCCCTCCCCCTTTCACACACACACACACACACACACACTTACACTAACGCTCTACACTACCATATATTCCGAGGGCTGGTCGGACAGAGCTTGTTCCGGCTGGGCGGTGCCCCCCTGATGAGAGTCCTCGTTAGGATGATCCCCGCTAGTGCGGTAGGTCGGCACCGGATCTCGCCATCCAGCGGCGAAGATCATTTCGGAAAACATACTACACTTACGGACTAACGACCTGCTTTTGACATGCCCGGGAAACACTAACAACCAACCCCAACCTTTGAAAGTATTTGAATTACTGCGTGTAACACATGCACGATTATCATACTTCTTTCTGAATACACTTCTTAAAAATGACAAATTTTTAAATTTTTTTTATTTTAATAATGCATTTCTGCACCCCGATTTGGATCCAGTACAAACTACTTGAAATCAGTCGTCACTGCTTATACAGTTTTTTGAGTTCCATTGGGGGTTGTTTACCATCCCCTCGACTTTTTGAACTCTCCCCTTCTCCAACATGTTTCCATCTTTTTCACGCCTCAAGAAATTCTGTGTGGTCAGCCTATGCGAATCACAATGACGCAAAGTTGCAGGTGTCTGTCAAATACTATTACCTATTCAAGCAACAGATTTCTGCGACAAAGGATACCATCCCCCGGCATGAAAAATGTCTTAGGTGATGAGAAAATCACATCACGTGCTTTCTCTATAAAATTTTTTTCCCGCAAAATGTGTTTTCATTTTCTTGAAATTGACTTTCTGGGTTACCTCGTAGTGTAATTCTCAATAACATTTAAAGCTAGATTATTGTATAAATGTTTATGCGTTAGACTAATGTATTGTTTTTTTTCCTGAATTATAATGATAAAATGTTTCTATAGTTGTATTGTAGTTTTGATAATTTTAAATTTTGTAGTTCTAAAATAATTTAATTTCATACAACTGCCTCATATTTTATTTCTTAGGTACTATATTGTCAAATACTATGTCCTTTATTTCACATCTCTATTTCTATTTTTTGTTTCATTATTAGTTTAAACGACTTTTCTAGTATTGATAGGTTGTTTTTAGAATTTGAATGATGTTATTTCTTTTGTTTTTCCAAATTCCATATGCCCTTGCCTGTTATAATTATTATGTAATAATAAAATGTTTTTTATATTTTTTTTTTTTGCCAGTTAATTTTGTCACTACAAGATTTTTAAATTTAATTTAAATATAATTTTTCCTTCTTACTGCTGTTTTGTTCTATTTACAATTTATTAGTTATTTAGACAATAATTTGATAAATTTGATTTCTTTACATATTATTAATTAAGAACATGTTGCATTGTTGATTTGATTATGTAGGTTTTAGTATGTTTATTATGTTTTTGTTATTATTCTTACAATTGTTTATACTTGATAATATAATGACAAAATTTTATGAATTGTTGATATATTTCAGTTGATCAATAGATAAATAGTGGACCATTGTGAACACTGGTATCACACCAAATGTAAATGTAACTCATCCCCCCTGACAGTGCAATAAGCACTTAGAGACTGAAAGTGTACTCCTTAAAAGTCATTAAGAGTCATTGAAACCGACTTGTTTTTGAACTTCAATTTATATTTTTTGTACTTCAGTGTAAATTTCTATACTATTTTATTATATTTCAAGGTGATGGTTTTCTTTGTTTTATACGTACCTGCAATGCATATTTTATGGGGAAAAAAAAGTAAATTCAAAATTCAAAATTTTTATTACTACTATTACTATTATTATTCTTACTATCTACTTACTTTACTATTACTATTATTTTATTTTTATTTTTTTTTGTATTATTATTCATTTGGGATGAGCACCCTTCTCACAACACAGAAAACTCTTGAGTGCCCTCATTTAAAATCAGTAGACGTCCTCATTCCACGAAAAATGTTCTCTCACGGGATGTGATTGAAGTTTATTTCTCGTGGTCAGCCAAAATCTAATCACTTCCACGCCACTGTGTTTTCTGAGACCGGATTCACTGGCCAGCAAAATACAATTTTCAACTTTTATTAATAACCCTCTGTGCAATACAATGTAAAGTAAACTGTTCAAAGTTAACCGTTTTGCACCCATTTTTTTGCTAGTTTGCTCCTGTGTTTGAGGTCATTTCGTCCTTTCTTCCCGTTCGCTCTTCGGGCAAGGGGCCACGTCAGAGGTGAAGTTTAAAAGTGTACTACAGTGATGGACTAGCAGAGTCCGTGGCATGGCGCAAAACGAAATAACTCCTCCACGCAGTAGATCCCCCTCATACCAGAGACAGTAGGTAGTCAAGTCCCCTAGGGAAACTTCACGCTTTACACTGAAATACCAGTAGGTGGTATTTACAAAAAAAACTTAAGAAAGTTTGTTGTTATTTCTTTTTTATTTATATTTATTTCTATATTACGGTTGAAAAATTGTTGCCACAAACGGTAGTAAATTTGTTATTTCTTCACAATCACGTTTTCATACTAATCTTAAATTATTGTAATGGAAACAGTAAGTATTTTTATAACAATTTATTTCTGGTTGTAATGTTAATTTCTTGCTATACAAAATGAATAAAATTAAATTACAAACTATAGATACATTTAAATTTTAATTACAAAAGGAGGTAAAATTGCGAAAATTGAAATGCAGGAGGATTAATATAGATAATAAATTCAAATTAAAAATTAAAATTATTCCGTATCTTATCGATCACATAATATGTCTTTCTTGATTGGTATTTCTAATTTTCAATTTGAATCTATTATCTACATTAATCCTCCGTTGATTCAATTTTGCAATTTTATCTGCTGTTTGTTATTAAAATTTAAATGTGTCTATTAGTGTAATTTTAAATTTTATATCTTATTTGTATTTTACTTTAATTTATTTTTCTTCCATTTTTGGACTGATGATGACCAAAGCCGTTGAAAGCCAGCTATCTGGGAAAAAAAATATGTTGACGATATGACCTTTCATTTATTCCAAAAAGTCAACAACACTGAATCAGAATTCCCACAATTCCCCGACCTTCCTTTTCACCCAGTGTACTATGTCACTTTTAATTTTCTCTTCGTTCAAAGGCAGAAAGTATTAACCTGTCTAAATTTCAATTTTAACTGAATTAATTTATTTTTTATTATGAAGTTAAAAAGACATTTCAAATTTTCAAAACATATTTACATTTATTTTTTTTCCTTCACGGTGAAATGAAGGGAAAAAATCTTGTTTACGGCGTCTGGCGTTGCATTACCTCAAATATTTGAGTTATGCGCTTAAAACATATTAAGAACTGCTCTATATTATTATAAGTAATGCAAACACTAAGGAAAACACGAATTTAAGCTTAATTATGACAAATAGACTTGAAACTTTCGTCCAATTGACCACGTCTTACAATTTGTCACTCTAATTTCCTATCGATTCTCGTGGCTTACAAATGAGAACGTCCCATCATTCCCCCTTTCTTCCCTTTAACGAGCACCGCAGTCAGGAAAATGGGAGTGGAGCGCAAAATTAATCTTTCTCTTCCTCTTCCCTGTTGCAATGAAATCTCTTCGAGATGTTTCTGAATCAGCGAAAGAATTCATCACTTCACCTCGGTATTATGCAGAACGCTGATGCTGCCGGAGCAATAAAAGACTTAAGAGACGTTGAATTGGCTTTCTGGCTTGGATTACTCGGAGAAGACGCTCTTTTCTCGTTTTACTGCGGAACAGATATTCCCGGAAGAAATACTTGAAAACAAACAATAAAGGGAAAACTCGGAATAAACGCGAATAAACAAAAACACGATCCCGTTGATCACTTTTTTATGGGCTCACTCGACGTTTTCTGCTCTGTCAGAAAATTATAATATATTTGAATCAAGTTCTTCCCAAACGAAGATACCCTTTATTATTTTGCAGACGTGAAATGCCCACAGATCTACCCTTAATTTGGTAGAAGAATCATACTCACAAGGAAAACGGAAAAGGGTTTTCCCAAAGAGTTGGGCAATTCTCGTTTGAAACTACCTCACGGGCAATTTATGATATCTATTCTTTGTTGTGTTGAATAGGTTCCAAAAGTTTGTTGCACCAATTATTTCTAGTACATTTCATTCGATGTTGAGTGAGTAGGATCTTACACTTCCTTGAGAGAGGTCATACCATTTCGAATACAAATTTATATTTTATTGTTTTCAATGCATGTAATTTTTTGTCATTAATCAGGTATAAACGATCCCGCGCCATTCAAACCTCCCAGATCGAAGGAAAATGATCGAAAAGCGCCCAAAGTCAAATAAAAAGGCAATCACGTATAATAAGTTTAATCTAACGGGGTTTGGGACTGCAGAATTACAAGTCCAAAATTGAAAATAATGTAAATAAAATATAAATAAACAATAATACATTCAATAAAACATCAAAAATTTAATTTATAGTTTGTCTTACAGACTTACAGTGCGATCAAAAAGCAGTAGGACTGATTTCTGTGGCAATAAACCGACGCAGATCCGACTAGGTGGCTGAGTGGGTGACCTTGACGAAAGAAACGATCCTCCGCAGTGGCCTGCGTGCCTTGAAGAGTGATCACACTGTTTCTGAACTACTGTTGGATGTCGACGCACAGCACGTGGAACGGAAATTTAGCGGGGCTACAGCGTGCATTTTGCTTCAGACTTGGAAAAACACCATGCAAAACTTCCCATCGATCAAGCGGACATACGGGTTGCCGAGCCGCTGAAGGTTCTGGGGGTACATGTTGTTTCGGGAGGGTACGGAGCTCGTTTAGAATGACCAATGCGAGTTGCTACGTCACGGACATGGAGTCGATGGAGAATTACAAGTAAATTATTCTTTTATAAAAAGTGGCAAACTCAAGCATGTCAGATGTGCAGTCCAGGGGGAAAAATTCCGGATATGCGCCAGCACTACCTCAGCGCGCCTCGGACCCGCCTCGGGCCCGCCCCGCCCCAGTTTGGTCGCTAGTTGCAACGTAGAAGCGCGTCAGCTGCCACGCAGAAAGACGGGGGAAGGGAGTGCTGAGCAAGGAAGGTGAGAGGGAAGGCGAGGCGATGGCCGGGCGCGCAGAGGTCGGGGGCTTGAATTGAATTTGCCTTATTTGACTGGCGAGACTCAGGCCATGAGTCCTGCTCTTCCGTCTGACCACGCAATTTCGTTACCCCTTCACCTATCAGGAGAAGAAGGTATTCCGGGGGACGAACAGGCGATTTGAATTTAGCTCAGAGCGTCATTTAGGCGAGGATCTTTACATGCAGTAAATGTACAACATGGGGCAGCCGGGTTTACTTCCCCTCGAAGGAACGTACGAAAATTTTTTTTCCCAAAAAACCAGCCGATCGGGGTTTTAACCCGAAACTTGGGTATAGCATCGATACGCTATACCATCGCGGCCGCGGACTTGGACAGGGAGGGGAGCGAGACCAGACATGAGGGGAGGGGAGACCGCGGAAAAACCATATTCAGGGCTGTCGGGATAGTGTGCTAGGCAAAACGGCAGACTAGTTTGTCCCCATGCAAGTCTTATGATAAGCTTCAAGTTCAATTGATATGTGAAGTAAAACGAAAGTTGACGTAAAGATTACGATTGAATAATGTAACTATCGGGTTAATAATCCCGCATAGAGAAAATCGTTCACATTCATTCAATTACTCGTCCCTCGAACGTTCCTTTGGGTGTTTCACGACCTCCTCGCTCAGTCCCCAGCGAGCCGGTGCCTGGTGAAGAGGATAAGTAAGAAGAAAGAGATAGTGACCTAAAAGCGAAGTACCAAATGAGTTCCCGATGATGCAGAAGGTACCTTGTAAAACAACGCACCGTCAATATCAAGGTCACCCGTCGACGAAAAAGTGAACATTTTTGGGCTCATAATCGGTTATCGATTTGTCGATGAGTGAAAGTTAAGCCTTTTATGGCACCCTTCAAGCCCTCATTACATAAGATTTGGTAGTGAGGAAAATTTGCGTTAAAGGGTTTTACCAACAATCTTGGGTGATGCAAAAATGGGAATCGTGGAAATTTCCAAAAAGTTTCGATTGTTTTAGAAAACTCAAATTTTGTACTAATGTGTTACTAGGCAAAACTTGGTGTTTCCCGTAGACCAGAGACCAAACGCCAAAGTTCGGAATCAACACGAACAAGTGTCGTCATCCGAACAAGGCCAGAATAACAAGTCCCGCGTGAAAACCATGCTTCGCCTTTTCATCGTCTCGGTATCATTCACAAGGACTTTGTGTCCCTGGGCAAAAACCCTAATGAACCGTTTTATTTCAAGTTGATTGGTCGCGAAAACGAGTAACCGCGAGCAGCCCGACATCTCCCGTTTTTGGAAGCTCCACCCACGACAATGGCCTTGCGACACCGCGCTGATTATGCGAGCAGCTGGGTCAGTAAAGGGATTGCCACGTTGCCTCGCCCTCCTACAGCCATGGTGGATACGTCAGACTTCTTTCCCCTTTCTCGGCTGAAATGGGCCATGAAGGGGTAAGTTTCGACTCCATCGAAGACGCCCCAAACTGCCTAAAGGGACCTAACAGCGTTTTGGCAGTGACTTCAGAAGGCGTTCGTGTCTTGGCAGACAGGGTTATCTCGGGGTGTCAAAAAAGAAAAAGAATATTAAAATTTGTTCAGATATGTTAAAAATTATTTTAATAAAAGCTGTCCTACTACTTTTTTATCGTACCTTTTATCTAACAAATACTATTTTTCAGACTACTTATCTCATTCGGATGACAAAGTCTCAACGATCCATATTCACTGCGATTCAGAAACTACCTACAACTTTCTACATTTCGGAGTTTAAAACTCGCCACTAGTACGCACATGGTTTGGTCATGCCATGACGCTTATCGTCTAGTTGAAAAAGATTTCTGTTCGATGGTAATTCATTTGAAATCTCAGTCAACGTTTTCAATGTACTAATACATGTGTCATTCAATCTGAAACACTCAGCGTTGTTCTCATCTGCCCTCACCTTACTCAGAAAAAATCGTTTCGATGTTAAGCACTTTAAACTCACCAGCAGATTTTCGCTCATTATACATTATTAATGCACTAAAACAAATTGGGCCGAGGGTGTAATATGTTACCAGAACCACCGGGGAAAGGTAGCTCAGTACAACTGATGTCACTGCAGCGCCTCTGACCAGGAGATCCTAGGGACGAGTCCGGATGGGGGCAGGATTTTCGACGTAGCTTTCAGCTAGGTCAATTGTCGCTTCTGGAGGAGAATTCTCGGCCGGCTGCTCTGATCGGTAGTCTTCCGTGTTTCTCCGATTAACACTAGGCGAATGCCCGGGAAAAGTACCTACAAACGGGGCCCCGGACCGCGCGATCTGTCCTTCCCATTCCTGTCCTATCCTCCCCTTACACCCCACAACTGCTTCACTACCACATATTTCGGGAGACCGGTCAGGGCTGAACTTTTCCCCAAATGGGGCGGTGCCCGCTGGTGGAGAGTCCTGGTTGAAACCCCCTAGCTGACGGTAGGTCGGTGCCGGGTCTCGCCATCCAGTGGGGGAAAATCCCGCCATCACCAGAGACAAAAAATGCACTACACTAACGGGGCTAATGACCAGAGCAGTTGACGCCCGGAAACCGAAAAAAACAATCAATCAATCAATCAATCTTACCATAACCGTTTTCGTAAGGTCAAGTGCAATGTATCACTAACGGTGACTTATACGGCCATTCCGTGCGCCACCGAGAAGTGACAGAGCCCTTTCCACGCACCACCGCATGTGCCGGCGGCCGCCAACGAACGCGGGAAGCAAAGGTTTCGCGGTGACACTTGCGGGTCGGCGGCCGACAAAGACCCGTGGCCACTAACAAGGCAAGCACGGAAAAGACCTGTTCAGCGACCATTCGTGGTGCGTCTCCGTGAACGCTGCCATTTAGATCTGTTCATTTGGGTGGCGCCCTTCTTCTCTGGTAGCGCGAGTTCGTCACCGAACGTCACAGCAGCGCAGTCCGCCATTCGTGAATACGTCCATTTAAACCAATGCTTTAGCGTCGCGCTACTCGGAAGCACTGCTAGAGCTGCCGTGTGAAGGGCTCTATTGCACCGCGTGGAAGCGCCCGGAGCACAACCCCACCCCGCCCCCCCGCCTCAACCGCCTCCTCGTTAAACAAAGATCGACAAAGAACCCCTCTTCCAACAATAAGTTAACAGTAGTCAGTATCAATCTCAAAGCGATTTGTAATGCATAATTGTGCAACTCCGACTAACCGCTTATTTTTCGAAGTAGAAATAAACAAAATTATAATCAAAGTCTAATAAGATGTTCTTTTAACGAGTTCAGGAAGGGAGGAGAAAACATCTCTTTAAAATAATCCCACGTGTTTCGTAGAATATGGTCGAACAAATGAAATAGTGAATTCAGACCTGACCTGCAAATACATGGTGGTCGAAGTCACGAAATAGGAGTAGGGAGAAATATTGTGATATTCATATAAGAAAGCAGATGCAGACTTTAAATTGGCGGATTCTAGGAGTATAGAGGAAGGATAGAAAAATTCTAGAGACATGGTCAAGCAGATATAGACTGAAATCCACCGTGCTATTACAATCACAAGCTCGCTCGTCTCCCATTTAGCGACACTAGTTCATACGCTCCAGTGTCGTGTGGCGGGAAAGCGAATAAGAAACATTCGCGATACGTGTAAGTCCAAATCAGGTTATTCAGATTTTCCATCGACATCCTATTCACCGTCGCGCGTGGCTTCCGCAGGCTGACGAACTTGAAGTCTGCATTTCTTAGGATAAGCTCGCCTTCATCAATTGCTGCGGAAACCATACCGAGAGGCTGCCTTCTACTTGCCACCGACATGCATACGGACTGCTCCGTAGCTACGTCTCGTGCAATTACGGAAAGGAATATGTCAACAGTAAGTTATTGTGCCGACTCAGTTGTGTAAGCCGCTGCCAATTGATAATGCAGTTTAAAATTATCATAATTAGTCGATAATACGTACATCTAGAATTACAAAAAGCTATATGTATATCGTAAGATTCTTTATTCTTTTTTGTTAATAAACTGCATTATGACTTTGGTGATACGATTTCATCATGAGTGTTTATTAATAACATGCAATTTGCATCAGATCCGACCCAGGGCCGCCCAGTTTTCCTGAGATCTCTGGTTCTGGCATTATTGCGGGCGAGGACAACAATACAATGCGGCTAAGCCATCCCCTATGAACTTGCCTCATTTATAAATATTCATGTGTGACGTCTGTCTAACCTAAAATTGGCCGCCTAACGTGGCTGAGCGACCAGCGCGTTATGCTCCTTATCTAAAACATACTAAGTATGATGCCGAGTCACGGGTCATTACAGTAGCTACATTTGATACTGTTAATTAAATAGTAACTTGAAACCAAGCACAAAAGTCTTAAGAAAACACGGAATGTGTTCGAGCCACATAATACGTTTTCTGATAAAAAATCATGTTTGGTAGCCTTCGTTAGCATTTTTAATATTCCCATCAAGATCATATTTTGCACATTTTGTGTACTATTTATACGCCCGTTTTCGACAATCATCTTATTTTCGATATTATTTGTTTTCTTACAGGTGTATTAGACATTATCAGAAAACCATTTTATGTCACTAACTACATCTCTTTAGAAATTAGAACTTGGAACATACAAAACTCAATTCAGTTTGTATACACCTGTTAATAATTCGTGAACAATTTTTGCAAACTGCTGGTGCGCAGCTGGCTTCAAGTTGGCGGTCGCGCGTCAAGACGACGCCTTATTCAGCGCAGCAATATTCGCTCCCAAACAGCAAGCCGTCAGGGTGACTGTGGGCCAGCAGCGGCGACGCGAATATAACGAGCGACCTGACGCCCGCAAGGGCACGCTTAGATATCGAGTGTGCTTGAGTGTGTTGAGTTGTGGATTCCGTTACGCCGACTACACAAGAACTGTCGTGTATTCCGGGTAAGCTAGGTTTGCTGGCTAACCTGGAAAAATGTAATACAAACGTACATTATTAGATTGTGCATTATACACTATCAGTATACATTTGTACATTATTGTAATGTAAATTTTCCTCTCGCAATTGAAGAGAACTCGAGGTTGGATTTTAGACTTCAGCTAAGTAAGGGTACCTAGCTCGCGTAGGCGTGCGGCCCTGCATTGAGCATACAATGCTGTTGCTGACAAAGACAGAAAGCGGCTGAAGGAGAAATAGTAGACACCACAACCTGACCCGGGTGAGCATGTCGATGTTCTCCATCTAAAGCCATTAAGTAGTTTACGTATGCACTCTTGACTTTCGGAAGCTCCATTTGGTTGTATGGATGACATTGGTAAGCGCAGCAATCAGGCCCACCGCGCAGGGTAGCCCTGAACTGATCTGGCAGATGTGTTCGCTACTGGAGATGAGCTTAACAGCTTTTCTTCAACAGCTGTTATCATAAAACACCTGAATCGTAATGCTGTTATTAATAACAGTTGAAAATAATAGGTTCATGACCAGCAACCTAACATGGTCGACTGCTAAGAGTTAAAGCAGTTGCATCGACTGCTAAGAGTTAAACTACGCAAAACGAATAACGTTGGTACAACCGTAAAACATTACAGCTACCTTACAGCGCTTCCTTACTCTTTCCCTAACATGTTTGGACAGAGAAGCAGCTGATATGAACGAGACAGATTAGAGCTGCCAAGGAGGAATAGTAATTCATATAATGTGTAGCGAATGTGTATAGAATAGAATATTACTAAAATGAAGTGATTCAGTTCAGATTGTAAATATTCTTTCAAATATGCATTTAGTGCATAGTGACGAGTGCCAAAAATAATGAGAAGAAACAGTGTTTTGGTTCTCTATAACTAAAGTGTTAATGATTATCGAATATCAATTATTAAAATGTGAGTTATTTGACCGTAACTCATTTTATTTTTATTGGACCTAGTTGATCTCATAAGCAGCAATGGGACAGAAATAAGTTAACATATTGGACGGACTTAATTTAAGGACAAACATCTTGTTGTAGTGTATACAATAAAATATAAAAATAGTGTAGCACATGGTGTATAATATGACGCATTATGTATTAAGAATCTATAATATGAACACTGGCAAATCATGATTGATAAGCTGCAGTGAAGCTGTTATCGTACAAAATGGTTGCCACAAAAAGCTTAGTAGTTCGGATGAGCCCCAGAAGGTTGCAGTTCTATGCATTTCAACGATAACAGCCAATAACAGGATATACGAAATAACTGTTATTTCGCGTAACAGTTACGAAAAGTTAACGGTTAGAAATAACAGTTTAGCTGTTATTAAGGGCACATCCTATTCGCTACGAGTACGACACACTGGTCGCGCCGTCTGCGAGGACTTGTTACAAGATACCATGGTATTTTGTATTTTACTTCTAGATTTTTGATCTGCGTGTTATTCTTACAGTGCATATTATTTCTGTCTGCAGGTTAATTCTGGATGCGTGTTCTTTTGTGTGCTGCTGTTTTTGCTACATAGCAGTAGATACTGTGCTATGGCCAAAATACACGTGACGTGAGGATATTAAAAATAATAGTTATCTTTTAAGGAGAAAGGATTATTAATGTAGCCTGTTCCGGAACTTTCTGACATCAGATGTTTGCACAAAGAAATGGGAAGGAGTAATTCCCTACATAAATACTAAAATACATGAAAACGACAGTTATTTAATAGAAAACAGAAAATTTAATAAATTATTGTGATGAGCCATGTTTGTTTTCCACGATCGTAATGTGAGAAATAAGAAGGCTATGACAATTTTACTATTTCTCAAATACAATCTTAAAGCAAAATTCGAGCACAAAGTCATTTGCGGTCAGTTGTTCACTGACCATTTTGGATATATACGCATCAAACTAATCTTTATCTATCAGAGTAATGCGACGAAATGACAACAAATAGATACATATTAAACTAATTGTCGCGACATGTTTTTAGAAATTCAGAATTGCCTTCCAGAGGACATCGTGGAAATGAAGTTCGTTAGAAAGAATATGACTATCAAACTTGTAAATTCGTTGTGTACGTATAATACCACCTTGCAACAAATTTGCAAAAGCATTTAAAGAATTTAAAATAGTTTGGTTTTGAGATCAGTATTTTCTTCAGTTTATTAAAGATAACATTTCCATGGTCAGGTTCTTGCTATTGTTTCAAATGAAATATTTATTGCTCCTAATCATTGTACGAGATTCTATCTCCAACAATTCTTAGCTCTGCATCAGACGGTACGTCGTAGAAGGAACAATGCCGTTGCGAAGGCAGCTTCCCGAAGTCGAGTTTCGACGTGCGAGCGTTGAATTCACACAAATAATACTCTCATACGAGTACAGCGCTCATCACGTCGAAAGATAACTTCTTTTCGAGGTGTGGATGTTTAAAGCCACAACTGACTGACTCACTGATGACTGACAATTTTGAGAAAATTGTGTGCGCGTATCTATTAGAAATGACTAGCGTTCTTCTAGAATAATAGCAATAATATAATAATTATAAAATAATATAATAATAATATAATAATAATATAACAATAATCGTCAATAAACAATAATAGGCAATAAACAATAATCGTCGCGTCTGGACGTTGTAGCGAGCGGACGTGTTTTGGGATCGCTCTCGCCCAGGTATAGGGATAATGGGCTGCGACTTGCAGGCGTACCGGGCCCGCATCGGCGGCTGGGCCGCCCGCGTGGCGTGCGTGCTGGGAAAGGGTAGCGTTGCTGCTCCTTCTCTAAACGGCTTTGCGTTGCTTGTCTAGCAACGCTGCTAATCATTGGGGCGTCGAGATAAATCCTGGCCCGGTGTCCACGCGACGTGGCGCACCAGTAGATGTTCCGTGGAGGTGCGTCGAGTGTTGTAACGGCGTGGGTGGGCTGCGCGATGAACTGGCGCGTCTCCGACAGGAATTCCTGAGGTGACGGCGAAACTTTCTCCCACTCAACGGGAGCTGAAAAATCTGAAGGCAGCAACAAGGTGACAGAGATGGAGGTGACACAGCGGCCGCAACGGAAGGGCGGTGACGGTGGCACACCCGGGCCACAGCAGTCCTGCGGCTGAGGTGACCTCGCCGGCCCCGGCTGCCGCGCCGCCCGGCTGCCCGCCGCCGGCCCGGCTGTGGCTACGGGGGCGACGGCATTATCAGCAACGTACGCATCTGTTGTGAGGCGGCAAAGAAAAACCGTGAGGTCGGGCCCCAAAAAGTGTGTTGTGTTCGGTGACTCATTGTGCGTCACGTGGGTCACGCAAACCTACAGGTAAAATGCTTCAGGAATCCGCGTTGAGCAATTGAAATTGCAAATGAAGCCAGCGATGTGGAAGCACCGGACACTGTCATCATTCACGGGCTCTAACAAGCCTTCGGAGATGTCGCTCGTTTGACTACCTAACGGGCGAGATCTACGAACAGGGTAACAGCGAAAAAGCGCTTTCCATCCCCCGCATAGTGCTAAGTGGTGTCATTCGCGCCGGGATGTTTGGTCCCGTAAAGTCGCTAGGGTGAATCGCGACATGGACTATGTGGCAAAGCGCTCGGATTCACCTTTGTGGATCCAAACGGGTGGATCTCGAAAGGCGCCTAGGTCGGGACGGCGTCCTCAACCGGAGGGCGTGGCGGCACTCAGTGGCCTCTACACAGAGTTGCCGAGTTCTGCCGCCCTCCGGTCGCCCGTTGACGCTGTGAATGTCCGTTGATCTTGCGCCCTGCGGTCGAATGGCGGGCAATGGCGATAGGGCGGAGGCTGGGGTTTCGCTCTGGTGGCGGAAGATTCAGCGGTGACGTGTGTGACGGTGGAAAAAGCGGAGACCGCGGAGACGACAGCGGCGGCGGCGGCGACGACGGCGGCGACAGCGGCGACAGCGGCGACGGCGGCGACGGCGGCGACGGCGGCGACAGCGGCGACGGCGGCGACGGCGGCGACGGCGGCGACGACGACGGCGACGACGGCGGCGACGACGGCGGCGACGACGGCGACGACAGCGGCGACGACGGCGGCGACCGTGGCAGCGCGAGACGGCGGCGACGACGGCGGCGACCAGATATGTTCAGGTGAGAAGGGCTTTCTAAGATTGTACGAGTAAACTGTCAAAGTATAATTAATAAAACCATTGAGTTTTGGAACTTAGTTGATACATTAGTCAGATATGATAGGGACGAATCGTGGTTAACAAATGGGGTAGCTAATTCTGAAATTTTACATTACGGTTATAAATTATATCGAAGAGATAAACAAGAGGCGGGGCTTTTTTCTCTGCGTCAAGACCTCGTTAATAGTTGGGAATAGTTGGTTTAGTAACAACTTTGAAATGTTAGGAATGGTAATTGACGTACTAGATAATTCCGTGAATTATTGCTTGTTACAGGCCTAAACGACGGTTATGAAATTTTAGATGAAATCGGTATAGGGGAAAACAGAAACGGTCGTTCTATTCTTGTCGCTGGCGACCTAAACTTTCCGACGCTAACTGGAAGGAGGTATGCGACAGGAAAATTAAAAAGCGCGTCAATCGACTAGTATGGGAGCGGGTTTAACGCAGGTAGTCGACCAACCACGCGGCAGAGCCAATTTGGACTTTTTCCTTGTTCACCCTGCAGAATGTTCCTTTCTTGCAACGTCTTTCAGGGATTAGCGACCACAAAGCAGTGATGGTGAAGTACAAACAAATGTAATTACGCGACCTAAGGTGAAAGGAACGATAGTCAGGCAATATAGAAAGCAAACGTCAAGGTTTACGTAGTTCTTAGGAAAAATACGACTACTCAAGAACAGAAGGGGTATGGAGGAACAATGGGGCTTTTAAAACAATCGTAGAAACAGCTTAGATACGTTCGTTCCTTGCAAAATACTGAAAAGTAATCCTGATCCTGAATATTATAACGAGGCGGTACGGCTTTTAAAAGAAAAAGTTAGACTAGCATTTAATAGGAGACATCGCAGCATTGCTGACATGATACTTTTAAAAATTCTACAGGAATTAGAAAAGAAAGAAAATTGCGCATAAATTTTATTTTAGAAATATTTGGAGACAGGAAGAAATAATTTGGTCAGACTTTTACAAATATGTCCGCAGACGCCGGGAATAGGAAAAATTCAGAAATTCTGACGCGATAACGCCATTGCACGGCGACCAAGCAAAAGCAAATGCGTTCAACGCGTATTTGTATCAATATTCAAACCAAAACAGGCGCAGGAGCAAGTTCTTTTATTTCCCAATAGAAACCAGTTCAAGCTTCATGCATGGGAACTCCGCAAACTTAAAATCACTGAAACGGAAATCACGCGGACCAGACGGCATCTGACAGATTTTATTAAACTCGGTGGGAGGCAGATTGCCGTTTTTGTTAAGATTATTCAGTTTCAATCAATAATGCAAGTCTACCAGACGATTGGAAGACAGCTATAGTGGTCCCTATTTTCAAAAGGTGATAAAACGAAAGTTTGTAATTATAGACAGTATCCTCACATCAGTAGTATGCAAAATAATGGAGCATTTAATAGCCAGGTACATTCGCCGCAATGGGAAAAAGCGAACTGGATTTTCACGGACAGCATGGGTTTAGAAGTAAATATTCGTGCGAAAGCCAAATCGTTTCTCTTTTGCGAGATCTAGCTGACGAAGTTGACGGGTGGAGGTGGATGCAATCGTAATCGACTTTGCGAAGCATTCGACGTAGTACCGCATAACCTACTTATCAGAAATTTAACTTCAGGAATTGATGCTAGAGTTGTAAGTGGGTGCGAATTTCTTAGGACAGAAACAAAAGTTCAATTGGCCTCAGTTTTCGACTACGGTTATTGTTACTTCAGGGTTCCACAGAAGTGTCATAGGGCCATTACTTTTCTTAGCGTACGTAAATGATCTCACGTTAACATACAATCAAGGTGCGTTTATTGCAGACGATTGTGTATATACCGAAAAATCAAAGTAGCGCTGACGAACAAATATTACAGCAGGATTTAGAACATTTACGTGATTGGGCTGAAAAATGACATAGGAATTAACGGATCGAAAACAATAACGTTCGGGCGGGGACAAAGTATGAGAACAGACTATCGTTTAGGTGAGGTCATCATCCAAGAGTCTCATCATGCAAGTATTTAGGCATTCACATAGATAGTAAATTGAGTGGAGAAGCATATAAATCAGGATTGGAAAACGTGGAAGTCTTTGCATTTTGTATGCAATTCTAAAGAAAGCTCTGCAAACGCAAAAGAATTAGCATATTTTTCGCTGGTTCGCCCTCATGGAATACAGGTGGCATGTTGGGATCCATACAGAAAGTCGCCCGGAAAAAACTAGATAGAATACAGAGAAAAGCGAATAAGTTTACCTACAGAACTAACATGATAAAAAGGCATGGGAACCTCTAGAAATAGAAGATCAAGGGCGAGGCTGCATCTTTATAAATCATAGTAGGTCAAACACTTGGAAGGAAATTCAGGTTAGACTAGAAAAAACAAATTATTTCAGTGAAACGATCACACTCACAAAATTCGAACAAGAAACAAAATTCAGATCTTGAAATTTTCCTTTTTAACAGAACAATTAAAGATTGGAACAGTTTACCACAGCAATTTTTCAAAGCCTTTCCTCTAAGTGTCCCGAAGTTTTAGAAATAAGTTAGAACAATATGATAGTAATAGACATTAAATGAGTAAGTGCTGTGAAGTGCGGTGAAGTGCGGTGAAGTGCTGTGAGTGCGGTGAAGTGCGATGAAGTGCTGGTCAGTGTAACTCAAAGCAAAAACAGTGTAGTGTAGTGTAGTGTAGTGTGATGATGTAGTGTAGTGTATTGTAGGTAGTGTAGTGTAGTGTAGTGTAGTGTTGTGCAGTGCAGTGTCGTGCAGTTAATTGTAGTGAACACGATCAATGAATTAAAACAATAAATTTAGCCAATATTTATGTAGCTTGTATTAATTTAGCATCACCGACATATAATTATAATTATTATATATCTACGAGTTGAAATATTTGTTATAATACTTAATATTAGATAGTATGATTATTGCATGTTCGGCTTGTACTGTACTCTTATTATTATTGTTATTATTATTAATATTGTTGTATTAATGTTAGTGTATTATTGTAATTATTGCTAATTAACTGCCACGGGTCATACCAATTGCAGTTCAAATAAATGTATGTATGATGTATGTATAACAATAATATAATAATAATATAATAATAATATAATAATAATATAATAATAATATAATATTATTATTATTATAATTATTATTATAATAATTTTATATTTATTTTTATATTTATATAATATTTATATAATTATATAAATTATATATTTTTATAATTATTAATAATTATAATATACACATACAAATTGGTCACCATACCTCTCTGTTTATTATGTTGGAATTGTTAGTAACTACACTTCGAACTTTTAATTTTTTTCGTAAAGCGGAGGGCTCGGACTTCATATATAGTCTTCTAGGAAATGGACTAACTGGCCTTGTTACTGTACGATTTGGACTGTGGGATTTTGTAAACCTGAAAGCTTAATAAATTGTTATTGATGGTATTCAACTCTTTCTATTTTTCATACATTTCAATAAGATGTTACCTTTATTACTCACAACCCTTTGCACCTTCTTTCAAAGTCTTTCCCAAAATATTTTCAACTACTACTCTTCTCACCTATTAACTTCGGTTAGAGTAAATTAATTTTAATTAGACAAATTACATTGCAAATAATAAATTTACGTTTTGCAGTATATAATATTCATGATGTAAATTAGACTTTTATATTTTCGTAATATTGTAACAACACTCAAAGCATGATTTTTATTTTATGTATTATGATTATTATTATCATTATCATTATTATTATTACTATTGTTATTATTACTATTATATTTTATCATTATTACTTTATTATCATTATCATTATCATTATTATTATTATTATGTATTATTATTTGCAAGGAAATCTGAATAATCATTTAATTCATTAATTGATTCCTAGGCGTCAACAGCTAGCGTGAGTAGTTCTGTTAGTGTAGTGCATGTTTTTTTCACGGGATGTGGCGGTGGTCTTTCCTGCTGGGTGGCGAAACCCGCCACGTTCCTCTAATCAGGAATCTCCCAGCGGAACCGCTCCAGCCAGGACAAGCTTTAAGCTCCGACTGATTTCCGGCATGTGTAGTGTATCATGTTCGGTGTACGAGTGTCTGTGTAAGGATAAGCAAAGGACAGGAAGCGGAAGGAAAGATCGCGCGAGTCCTTTGTTAAAGGTGTTGAGGCATTTCCTGATGTTAATCGGAAAAACACGAAAAATTATCGATCAGAGCAGCGCCTAGAATAGTCATTTGAATAGTTATTACCTAGTGAAATTTTAACTTTTAAAGTCACAAAATTAAAGATGGTGATGTTTTCTTTAATAAAATCTGTTCTAAAAAATCAGTTGTTTGAAAAAGGTGATGGATAACACTGAAGTTTTGAGCAATTTATGAAATTAATGCAATTTTAAAATATTTTCTCAAATATAGTTCAAATTTTTAAACTATTTTCCTAGGAAAAAACATGAAACGTTTAAAATAAAGGTGCAGGTCTCCATTGATTGAACACCTCGATTTTCAGTACAAATTTAGAATATTGCGAGAAATTATGTTGTAGCCTAGAACTTTGACTTGATTCTCGTTTTAGATTACATACTTATTTGAAAAATAAGTCTCACCTGAATCAAATTGAAATTCTAATTGAAGTCAGTAGGCTTTCGCGCCGAGTCATGTGAATGATCTTGGCTGTCCAGGGGGACGTCGCGTGTTCAAATTCAATTTATTTAGCGTAATAAACCTTAATTCAGTTACTTATCCAAAATACATTTTCTACATGAACAATTTAACAAAAATCTGCGAGTGCATAATTAGATGTCCTACACAAGACAAGGAATTCAGGGGTGTTCACATTTCGTGGAAGCATAGAAGCACTATGCCCTTGATCGACCTTGACCGCCTCACAGTTTTCCCATCTTCCCGTTCCTTCCTTCCTTGCGTAATAATTCGTGAGCTGGTCTCGCCGTCTTAGTTAAGACGCCACCGTCAGCCGTTGCAGGCGCCCTCAACCACTGCCTCTTCCTGCTTCGCCCGTTCCCGCCGACGCTTCAACCTCCGCCACGTCCTGCCGCTTCAAACCGCCTTTTCTAGCCGCATTTCCCATCGACAATGCTCCTGATACGCGGTAAATGGGCCGTCGGCGGAGGAACGATCCCTCCTTTCTCGCTAAATGCCGCGCCTTGTCGCTAATGAAGCGCAATCGATTTATTCGTCGCAAAGCCGCTGCTCAGGAATGCTCCGCGAAGACCCTCCTTTACCAGCCATCCTACCGCCCTTTCCTCCTCTCCCCTCCTCTCCCGCCCCCGCGCCCCTCCGCCCCAGGGGGCTCCTGAGCCCATATTTATTCAGCGGCGCGCAAAAGGAGGCGTTCGGAGACCCCCCCTACCCCCGTCCACCCACGCCCTCCGTCCCGCCCATCGGGACAGCCGCGACCGCCTCCGAGACACTGGCGCCTCAGGACGCCGCTCGCTGGGACGGCACGGCGCGCCTCCCTCCACCCACGCCGCCGGCCTGCTCGCTGGCCGGCTCTCGCAACGCGCCGGTGCTCCCACCCCATATTCCCAGCCGTCCCGCGGCCTCCCGCCGTCCCTCGCAGCAAACCGACCGCCCAACCGCCGCTTCTTGTTGCCTCAGCACAGCCTCAACGCTGCACCGGTTACTCAGTGCAGCGCGGCCACTCAAAACACACGTCGCTCCGCCAACCCCTGGGCGCCCCGTGCCATCGCCTGAATCGCCCCATTCAACCCGCGCGCCCCGGCGATCCGCCCGCTCCGACGCCCGCCCGCGCTCACGCCCGCTCCGACGCCGCTCCGACGCCCGCTCCGACGCCCGCTCGACGCCCGCTCCGACGCCCGCTCCGACGCCCGCTCCGACGCCCGCTCCGACGCCCGCTCCGACGCCCGCTCCGACGCCCGCTCCGACGCCCCGCTCCGACGCCCGCTCCGACGCCCGCTCCGACGCCCGCTCCGACGCCCGCTCCGACGCCCGCTCCGACGCCCGCTCCGACGCCCGCTCCGACGCCCGCTCCGACGCCCGCTCCGACGCCCGCTCCGACGCCCGCTCCGACGCCCGCTCCGACGCCCGCTCCGACGCCCGCTCCGACGCCCGCTCCGACGCCCGCTCCGACGCCCGCTCCGACGCCCGCTCCGACGCCCGCTCCGACGCCCGCTCCGACGCCCGCTCCGACGCCCGCTCCGACGCCCGCTCCGACGCCCGCTCCGACGCCCGCTCCGACGCCCGCTCCGACGCCCGCTCCGACGCCCGCTCCGACGCCCGCTCCGACGCCCGCTCCGACGCCCGCTCCGACGCCCGCTCGACGCCCGCTCCGACGCCGCTCCGACGCCCGCTCCGACGCCCGCTCCGACGCCCGCTCGACGCCCGCTCCGACGCCCGCTCCGACGCCCGCTCGACGCCCGCTCCGACGCCGCTCCGACGCCCGCTCCGACGCCCGCTCCGACGCCCGCTCCGACGCCCGCTCCGACGCCCGCTCCGACGCCCGCTCCGACGCCCGCTCCGACTATTTCCATTGCGTACACCAATTGAAGTAGAACAATGTTCTACGAAAAGGAAACGTGAGCTAATGTTTTAAGCAAGTCTCTCGCGAACAATGGAGGTGAGAGGACGTGCCCTCTACTCCGCGGTGTCTCGTGATTTCTAAGTTGTGCGTTGACTCATTTGGGTCATGTTGTGCGTCCACATTTTGTGTTCTGACTAGTGTGTAGTGTTTTCGTGATCAATTGTATTTCCTGTTTATAAAATTCTGTCTTTCAACTGTTGATTTCAAAAATAATGTTGCCTCCATAGAAGTAAACAATGGATATGGCCTCGAGAACATCTCCAGCCATAATCTGAATTTAAAAAGGGATTCGTCTACTACAGGTGAAGCTGAACTACAAACTCAGTTGTTCCTTCAACAACAATATCAGCAGCAACAGCAAAATCTCATTTACATCAGATACCACAAGGTACAGTGATAATAATGCCATTTGCCTTTTCCTCCTGCAGTACAGTTTCAAGTTTCGACAACCCACAGTAATTCAAGTAGTAACAACTCTCATAAATGGCGTTGTTGTAAGCAAGCGCAAGAGATGTAAATCTCACACCCCTGAAAGTAAAACAATCAAAAGTCAAAGGTCAAATATAAGTGGTATACTATCATTGGATCTCAGACATGCAATAGATTGTAGATCTCGATGAATCAATGCATAGAAAGTCAATGAATGCAATGAATCCATAAAAAGTCACAAATCCAGCAATATTCTGAAGGTGCAAAAGCCACTGCCAATATTTCCCCCTAGGGTAAATGACTTTCACGCAATGTCAGAAACTTTACAAAACGCCGTGAAGAAGGAAGAATGCTGCTGCAAGCAGACGTCAAGATAAATTTAAAATCTTACCAGCAACAACAGAAACATCGATAACTTATTAAATACCTTACTAAAAGAAAATTGAGTTTCACAGCTATCAGCTAAAATAAGAAAGAGCATTTAGGATAATCTTAAAAAAATGCATCCTACAATAAATATTGATGAACTGAAAGCGAAATGAGAAAACAGGGCATACTGTAAGAAACATTCATAACTGCAAACACCGTGTAACAAAGCTCCCCTTTCCGGTATTTTATTGATTTGGACCAAAGATAATAAAAGACATTTATAAATTGCAGTACCTTCAAAACACCAAAATTATAATTGAATCTCAAGAGTGAAGCGACATCTTGTGCAATACCATCGCTGCCAAAATTGGGAGCACACGAAGCACTACTGCAACCATCCTTATCGGTGCGTAGTATGCGGCGAGAATCACGATAAACTGAACTTGTGATCATAAGAAAAGCAATACGAAGCCTGCAAATGCGCCCTTTGCGAAGGTCTCCATACAGCAAGTTATAAATGATGTGAATTTTATAAAAAATACAATACAAAATATCCACAGGTGTCTAACATTCACAAGATTTAAACTAATGCTTGAAAACAATAATACAAAGTAAAATAATACCTCATCATCAGTTTGGTTCAGACAACGGCATTCGACTGTAGAACAAATTCATCGACTAGTAAACTAAATTAGTGAATCGCTATAAAATAAAGAATATTGCTCTGGTGCATTTCTAGACGTAAACTGAGCTTTCGATTAGGCTTGGCACCTAGGTCTATGTATAAAATGAAGAAAAATCTACCGTATTCTTACTATCACTTGTTAATATCGTATCTTACAGAGAGACATTTTCAAATAAAATTTAACAGTGAATTTTTAAATTTATCCTCTAAATTCGGAGGTGTACTTGCCTAAAGGGGTGTGCTTGAAATTTCTTTTTTTATTATCTACTGTAAACATCCATCATCTGTAAACGCATTGTGCAACCTCTGGACAACACAGCCATCTTAGCTCGCCCGAAGATCCAGCAAAGCATCTCGTCTCGTAGAAGAACACCCCGCAATCCATCCACAAGTGGCAGAAACGCTGGCGCCTCAAGGTCAATGAAAAGAAGCCTGCCCAGTCACCTTCGTCTGAAGCACGAAACGTGTCCACCTATCAAAACCGGATCGAAATGTATTTCGCAAAATGACTCTAAAATATCTCGGACTTACTCTGGACAGAAGACTAAATGGAAAAACAAAAGAATAAAAAAAAAAAATACCTAAAACACAGAAGGGTTTAAAATGGCTTTCTGGGAAGAAAATCATCGTTAAGCATCACAAACAAAGTAATTGTGTATAAAGCAATATTAAAATCAGTATGGACATATGGCATTCAACTTTAGGGAACAGCTCAAAATTCTAATATTAAAATACCTACGCTTCCAGTCATAAGCGTTAAGAAAATTTGTATGTTTCCTGGTACGTAACGAACGCAACATTATATAAATACTTACAGATTCCAACTACAAAGAAGAAATCAAGAATACCAGTGCAAAATACCTACAAAGACTACATAACCATCCGAATATCCTGAGGCCTCAACTTACTAGACAATAGTAACTCCACCAGACGACTTCAACGACATCATACTTTAGACCTTCCATATCGACTTTAAATTATTCATTTCAAATTTATAATTAATAGTTAATTTTATTAATAATGTATCATTGGTGGAGTGCGGTCATGGAATTTACTCCTCTCATGTATTTGTTTACGTAAATCTACGTAATTTCGCCAAATGTTTGTTCACAAACAAATTGCAAAATAAAATATAATTTAAAAATGTTTTAAGCGTCCTCTTTCTCTTCGTGGAAAAAATTAAAGAAAATATTGAAGGTGTTTTTGAGAATTTTGAAAATAAATTCTGTTTCTTTCTAGTCAAATTACGGGAAAATACTGTTTTCTTTTAATTTCATGACAGTTTGAAGATTGTTTAACAACAATCAACTTTTCAGTATCAAGGACCCAGAAATAAGGAAATAATTTACTATAGAAAGAATATAATTTATCATGGTTTTCGTCATCAGAGTCTGGCGATAAGAGCTTTTCTGTCGAAGAATTGCCGATTTACGACACACGATTACTATACTATCTCGTCTCCGACAAATAAGTTCAATACAGCTTGGCTGTGAATAAGGAATTCAAACACAGCAGCACAACTCAAAGGTCGTTAACAGTGATACATACCGTGAACTGCGTACTGCTCAACTGTTACCTTTTGTAGAAATGTTTAACATTTGGAAACAACATTTGTGATGTTTGGAACTTGAATTGTACATGAATTAAGTGTTTTGGATGAAATTCACGAAGAAATAGCTATATGAAAGTGAATTTTTATTCTCTAAACTAAAATTAACTATACTTCAACTAATCTGAACATTGAGTTCAGAAGATGAATTATGATCAGAAATTGCTGTGGAATGCAGTGGAACTATCTTAGAAAAAATATCTTTAAATAATAGATGCTTGAAACTTTGAAAAGGAGCCAAATAAGACAAACAAGGGGTATTCATGGGTTTGCGGCATCCTAAATCCTTTTTAAATTCAATTTCTTCAGTGCAGATGATGTTTGTGCAATGAAACCAAACATTCTTTCCTAAGCTATTAAAACTTTTTCCATACAGTGAAATAAATATTATTTATATATTTATTGCAGTATTCATGAACCGATTTTGTTTAGACATTTAATTTATTGCAGTGTTACACAGAGTAATCTATTAGTGGTTCTTGAGCATTATTGAGCTTTTTTTTGGAAAACATTTTGTGATTTATTCGCAGTGATCGCGAATTTGTCATCTTAGGACCATGCAGACGCACAACGTACCAACCGAGACCCAGTCATATTTTCTGGGGCACGTGACTTTTTACTTTTGGTCATTTTCATGATGAATCCATTTTAACCCTATAGGTGTGTAGCCCTGGGAATGAGGTATGAAATGATGATTGTGGACGAATGAACGATTACAAACATACAGACACACAAACACCCATGCAAGTGTGGAGTTACATTTATGCCCGGCAGCAAAACAATGAGCAACTCTTAGCATTTTCTCACAATTCAGAGAACTGGGCCGAAAAATCTAATCGAGATGGATCACTGTCTGGGAGACAAGGTCTCAGAATTGTCACACCATTCACTCAAACTTTCTTCAATGAAATATGCATATACAATCAATATGAAACACTTCGCCTATGTCTCTAACTAATCACACCAATGAAAATACGATACCCCACGAAAAATAAATACTCTATCAATGGACCTAACGAAATCCTGCATTAGATTTTTACCGAGTTCCAGGCCTCTTGGATTGCAGTGGTCTTTACATGTGTTCAACAAACATTAAGCAATTATCAAGTTCATTTCAATTATATTAGTGTGGTTGACTACCATCTGTCACTATTCCTTTGAAATAACCAACTGATTAATCTATACCTCCGCATTTGTAGCGCTGCTATAACATTAATTTTTCAGGTGTGTAGACTTGCAAGAGGTGAATTTTATTGCGTAGACTTGCAAGAGATGAATTTTATGCGTAGACTTGCAAAGGTGAATTTTATTGCGTAGACTTGCAGAGGTGAATTTTATTGCGTAGACTTGCAAGAGGTGAATTTTATTTGTAGACTTGCAAGAGATGCAAATAGTAAAAATGTGTGAATCGTTCAATAGGTTATATATATCAAAGTGAAATGGTACAAAACAATTTTAAAACTAGTTTCTGGTGTCGGGATATGACCGAGTCTGCAGTGTAAACTTATTGTAAGCAGGAAGAATGGAAAAATACTTTACTAACGATTGTTATGAATAAAGGACGATCCGTTTTGAATTGAAAAATGAAATAAGAATACAAAGTAAAATTATGCTTCATAGTCTATACAATGAACATCACCGATCATCACAATGAACACTGTTTATATCGACTGGAATTATTAATTGAAGCTTTATCACCACGTTTTGATTGTATGGTGATCGTAGTGCCTGTTTCATATAAGTTGACTAACGTTACACAAATGCTTGATTGCGCATGTGCTGTGAATGAACCAACGATTGCTTATGGGACTTAATGCGCCAATCGATTACAGATTACAAATGTCAGCATAATTGGTGACAGATATAAAATCAAACTAGGCAGCGCAGTTAAATTTATCACGTTCTTTTCAATTTACGGCAATATAGGTTCATATTGAGCATCATTCTAAACGTTTTCATCAAAATAAATGTCATATTGGCTTAACATGGTTGCAGGTTTTGAGACCAGTTAAAAAACAAAAACAACAAAAGCAACAAAGAAATGGTAGCCATGATTTCCATTAGTAGAGATAAAAAGTCAAAGCATTTCAGGATATTGTAGTATTATAATAAAATACTGTAGCGGAAGAAAAGTGTAATCCGTGACACGATAAATAGTAGACAAATGAGTAGTGCTACACATCATACCTCCTTCATTATTATTAAGTAATGTTATATAATTTAACATTTCCTTCTATTTACTAACACTTTATACCATTCAAATGCCACAAAACAATTATTACAAATTCTAGAACGTTGAGTGAAAATGTATTTCTGTCACTGGGTACAGAGTGTATATGTATTCTTATACAAATTATAAGAGAAGAATTGCCAGGGCTCAGAGTTTAATATGATCACACAGATTCAGATACAAAAATCATTTACACTACGAATGGACCTTTCATAGCTATAATGAATTCTAACCACATTGTGACGATATAAGTAGAGAAAGCTGCGAAACATTTTAAACGTGTATCAGTGATTTTAAAGATCTAATATTTCGGTTCGTTAAAAATACAAAATCTTAATAATGTGGTTGTAGGAAGTCTAACATAATTTTGCAAATTTCAAATTCCAGAGAATAGATAGAAACAGTGTCTGTTCATATTGTAGCCGTCAGTATCACCTAACTATTTCGTAGTACATGAATTACAGTAAATCTATTGTTACTTGTTTCATTGACGTGTGATTACGTCACTAGATCTGAATACCTCAAATTATGGATAATTCCTATCAATTTGAGTAGGTTCATCTTTGCTAACTAATATTCATTTAACAAACAAACAAACACAATTTCATAGTTTTATGAGACAAGTAACATATATTCTCAATATGATCCTTCAATACATCACGTTCATATTCTCTACCATGATTACTTTTCCTTTTGATTACAATGGTAGCTATCTACAAACTGCAGTTTTCTGTAGAATAATAGTGACTCAGTTTACATTTACACAGGAAACAAACAGTAAATACATATGTAGTACTTCTCAAAACAAATTATCTCTTAATAGAACCACAATTCCTAGTTTAAATAACCATATAAAAAAATACATACAAACAATATAAAATTCATAATGCTTTCAGTCTTAAAGTAATACTACACTTAATATTCAGCTATAATGACCTCATGAGTAAAATTCTGTTTACAAAGTCTCTTGACTTATTCCTTATGAAATAACGTTTGCAAACAATTAACAGCTTTCATTCATGTTCAGAAATAACTTTTTATAGACAATTCTCTTAAATGATTCAAATAACGTGATCAATTATGCCCAATTTAGATAAGGAGAATTATACAGGACGACTTTGTCAATAAACAAAAGTTATTTAGATCTGATTTCTCTTACGACTGCAAAATAAATTTACCTAGTTATCAAGACTAATATTTAGTAAACATCCGATCAATGTCATTACAGGGAAGCTCATGTACAACGTTTTAATTTGTGCAATCTTCAATTCTTGAAAGTTTTTAATGCAATTTAGTAAATATTCTCTGCTTTCTGTGACTCGACCAGCAGATTCTCCAAGCTGGTCCCGCGCTGAGTAGACGGCTGTCGACGACGTTCACGCCCCAGATCGTCGTTGTCCTGCGACGGTTCGTGCGCTGCCTACTGCAGTGGAAGTCGGAGTATTTCCGTACACCTTCTCCTCGTTACTTATTAGTTAAACACAGCTTACGAAGGTGATGGTCGCGTTAGAATGCAATTGAAACTCAAATTATGCTTTGTTTTGTAGTGAAGTTAGACCAGTTGTTGAATAAACTATGCTTTCCAGATTATCAAAGTACTCAATAAATTTTCGAATGAAATCCATAAGTAAAAAGTAAGTAGAATAAAATAGAATAAGTAACTCTCCAAACTAAAACTGAAAAGCTGTAACAAAGAAACAGAAACACGTCCTATATTTTAAAGATCTCTTCCATATTTCAGCAACTGAGAATGTAGCAGCATTGGTTTTTATAAATTCATTTAGTCACTACTGTTATTCTACATTCGTTGTTACTTGTTTTAATGTCTATCAGTTTACGTAATCTTGACATATCACAGTGATTAATCCATGAAAATACTGGACAATTTACCTTTTAATGGCTTCATTTCTAGATGTTTTCCGCATTGTCCCTCGTCGGTTGTGTGGTGAATAGTACCATAATCCTTCAGCGTCTCGATCCGGAAGAAGACAATCTGTCCAAGTCAAACCTCATACCATTCGCATTCTGAAAGTTCTGATTGGCTGCAGGCGAAAGTGCGTTCAGAAATTTGTTTCTGATAACGCCATCTCTTCCCTTCTCTTGGAACTATTTGTAGAGCTGAATGTCAAGTGTCACTTCAATATTTCTTTTGTCATAGGTGTAGCCGATGACAAGCCCCGGTTATAAGCCCCTCCTTAAAAGATTTTTCTCGCGATGAAAATTTCAGAAAAATCTTCTTACAGGATGTTGTTTCTCATACGCATTCCTATGCTGCTTAAGTCTTTACTTTATTCATGATGGCTAAATTATAAAATTAAATCTTCGATGCGTCCATTTGTCATCATGGTTCGCCACATTCAGAGTCCAGACCTCGATGTCCTGTATGGTCTTCATACAATACGAGAATTTCGAAATTTGTTTTTGTACGTCGACAGTTTTGGTAGACAATAGCATAACTCTTGTCCTTGATAAACGTATATGGTGCATGTTGGTTTAGTCTAACCGTTTTCTTGCTACGATGCCTTTATCGTACAATCTCTTCATCCGTGACTTGGTAATGGTGATCTCAGGTCTTCGCAGATGTTCTATTATGGCATTCTCTTTTAGTAGATGGGCCTCATGTAGAGTCATTATCAGTAGTGTGTCTGATGTACCGCAGTTGAGCCACTGGATTGTCTCAAGGCACCAGTAAATACCAGTCAATTTATGTCCTTTGTGACAATGCCTCAGAAACAACTGAATGGCTCTCGCATTACCCTTTCAGATGGTTGACTGAGGATGTCGAATACTAGATAAGATGTAGGTAATATTCTTCTCTTCCATGTTGGATTCAGTGATCGCTAGTAAATTGCAGTCCATGATCCGACAACAATTTTCAAAATCGGCAGTTCAATATTTATCTAATTGATGCTGAAACAGTTTTGCGCTCAGTTCGTTGACTGATAAACTTGGGTAGCTTAGAAGAGACGTCAATGCATACGAGAGTATTTGTATACTTGGTTTTGGGAGGTCCATGAGTCCTGTATACTGGATGTTCGTTTGGATGGTAGAATTGCAGCTCAGGCTCCGGCAAACGCGATTAGGATATTTGGTGCGCTGACGGTGACGCAAACCGCAGTCCGTTCTCTAATTTATTTTTGCGTCCTTCCAGTGGGCGATTTCCGAAATAGTCTTATCGATTTTATCCATCCAAAATGTCCAGTTTCGTGTAGACAAACCATATAATTCGTACGTCAGGATTTTGGGCATCAGATCTATACGTAGGTGGTTCAGCTCTTGTCTTCGGCGAACAAGTCTTCTACTAATTTCCATCTATCGCCTTCTCTCGTCCAAGCAATTCCATCAACATCTTCAGGTCAATTCCCCACACCAAAACCTTCCCTTTCTAGTTAATTCTTCTTGCTGTTGGTGAATAGCTGTCATCTGCCAGTTTAAATGTGGCATTTCGTGTAATTTAATTGTATGGGCGTTTTAAGTGCGTTTCTCTCTTCTACCATTCCTCCCGGTCAGACATGTTTCTGCTAAGTATGTCTGGGAGAATTAGTTAAGCTCTCTGGTATTCTACTGTAAAGAGAATATTGTTGAAGGTACAATATCAACTGTAATAATCAGGTCTGTTGTTGTGTGTGGATTTAAAAAATTAGTGCCTTGTAGTCCGTCCCCATTTGTAAATGTCTTCCAACGGATATTCTCTAGTTTATGGATGACCCACACTATAAGCATTTGCCTCCTTTCTGTGACTGAAAATTCGTTCAGGTCCTCTAAATTGCCCTACTTATAAGAGATGCGCTTTCTCTGCCACTAATGATCTGATATAAAACAGCTCAATTGCATAGTCGCTACTGTCTGTTTGTAGTATAAATTCTTTCTCAAAATTTGGTTAAACGTTTAGAATGATAAAAACAAATACACAAATCTTGGAATTTGCTTTCATGTAGTTCAGTCCTCCACTTGGCTGGTTTTCTAACAATGGTAAATTGTACAATAGACATCGAATAATTTAGATGAACCGACTATAGTACAATTAACATCCAAGTGTACCAACAGCAGTTCTTGGTGCCTGAATCGTAATTTCTATAATTTTCTAGTTTCATACTTGAAGCATGGTAGTTGCCAGTAGCCTAAAATCCACTTATTTCCTACTACAAGAAACTAGTTTTCATTCTTGCGGTAGTTATCAATCAAGATTTTAAATAATTTTTATACGTGAAACATAAATCTCTTGGAACGTTGTCGCAAACAAGATAACATCATCCACATACACTAATGAGGCATGATACAATTTCTTATTGATAATATTATCTAAGCATTGGATTAGTACAGTAGCTGAATTTTTAAACCAAACGGAACTCGCTGTTATACGTAACTTATACCCTGTACACGACCAGTATACTTGCAGATCCTTAGCTATAGAATCTGCCAGTAAGATGCTGAAATCAGTGCTGCTGATCCACTAACACATGAAGTTTGCTAACATCCTCTATCTTGGGAGGTCTATCTCGGTACGGATCATTTCGCATTCAATTTTCAGGCATCTCAAACATAGGCGTAAGCTCATTCTTTGACAATGACTGTGGATTTTAAATGTAGATCCTTTCTGTAATGGTTTTATCGTTATGGACTGAATGGTCGTCAACTCTCTCGATATACAGCACAAATGCCAAAGGTAGTTATGTGATACATATGGCGATTCATGATTAGCTCAATATAAAATTCAAAATCTTTATTAGACTCTTTACATTTTTTAAGCATTTGATATCTTGTGCAAATTTAACATAGTTCTTCCTGTATTTGTCAGCCCAATTCATTATTTCTTACAACATTTTCTATAAAGTGGGAAGGTTGTTGACCTTGGTAGTTCATGGTATAATAGATGTTATCTTCATCAAATGGATGATGATGAATTGTGCGTTCCTTGGAATTTGCAAACAATTTCCTTGTATCAATGATTACTTTATAGTTATAAAGTCACTCAGGATCAGTTGGTACAACTCCTTCTTTACTATGGGCGATCAATACCTTCTTTCCTGTATCAGCTGCAATAGTGCCAGCCATTAGATGGTAAACTATTATTCGCTCACATCAGATGCGACTTCGCATAGGGTGCAGTGTCCTCTGCCCTCCCTGAAGTTCATCTTAAACTTTCCCACTATTACCAGACAAGTGCATCCCGTCGACTAAATACTGGATCTTTTCGCCATTCGCCATGATGGGCCTTTGCGTTTCGTAATCTGCCATTTTATAAATAAATCTTTTTGCATTTTAAAGCGGAATGTATAACTACCATGGACCTGATCACCTCTTCGACATCAATGGAAGGAGATGGTTTTGTTTCGAGCGACCATTCGAGTTCGACCTTACTAGTTTAATTCCGTGATCAATGGGTTGATCGTAATCGATGATCCATACTCATATCTGCCATTATTTGAATTAGTCATGGTTGAGATAAAACTTTGGTTGGATTTGACTTGCCATTTGCTTCGTTTTTCTAGCTGGTCAGGTTGACCTATTCTGCCTCTCAGTGCTTGTGCCCATCTCTTCACCTTTTTGCTATTATTGCCGTTGCCGTATCCCTCTGCGCAGTAACTACAATGTACCAAGTAGGTGACTTCCTTTAAATTTTCCGTCATTTCGCGCAATTGCATCACAATCAAGTTGGCAAATCAGTTTTCAGAAGGCATGTTGATGCTCTTCAACAAATTTTGTATGCCTACCGAAATGTCCTGATCAATAACATACTATTTCATTCGAAATGGGTGGCGTGCAACTAAGACTACCGCTTTCTATTGCTAATCTGCCACTAACCGTCACTCATGATCTGTACATCAAATTTAACTAAGTTAATTTAGGTCTCATAATTCAATAGCGATTGAAATTTTCCTTAAATTCATGAAACATAGCTAGTAACGGATCCAATGTAATATTACAATTTCGCACTAGATTGTAACATTTTGGTAGATAATTCTGACTTTCTTGCTTTCAAATTATACTGCTGCGAAATTTCCGCCTTTATATATTTGGATTTCTTTCTAACTACTAAACGCTAAATAGGAGGAATAAGTAATAGTTATAAATAATTAAACAGAAGAAGATGTTAAATTTTCTATCCTCTCTTTATATCTATTTCCTTTACTTCTTGGCTGTCTGGTTTGTTTAGTTTCTCACTATTTTCTCCTTTGTTTCAATCTATGTCCACATCGTAAGCTAATGATTTGCACTTGCTTATTAGAAATAATTTGGATAGTCTTGTTTTGCTCTTCTGACCATCTTGTCTATTTTATTTCTCAACAGAAGTGCCGTTTCAATTAAATCTGTCTTAAATTAAAATTGGAAGTAATCTGTGAATTTGAACATCAAGGTCCTCCTTAGTTTGGCTTTAACTGTTCAAATGACCGTGATTTTATTCGTATAATTCGTTGATAAGATCTCTAGAAAGTTGATTGTTCTCGTCTCTGTTCCACTTCTTGGCTGACATTCGTTCGTTTTGTTCTTCAATTTTTAACATAATTCTTCTTCGCGCCTCCTGTTCTTCTAGTTTCTTATTAATCTGCTCGTTTTTGTTCCAGCTAATTGGACTGCAGTTGTTGATTTAATTCATTCTTACGCGCCTCCTGTTCTTCTAGTTTCTTTGTAATTTGCTGATTTGTTCCAGCTAATTGGACAGCAATTTGTTTGTTGACTCGATTGGGCGTTAACGAAATCAAGTTTATGTTGAGTCATGAATTGTATGACCTAGCCATCATATCATTAGCTCTAGAATATCTGCTTCGTCAGAACATCATCTCTTGAAGTAGAGAGTTGATTCCGTGGAGAAGGTTTCGGCGTTAAATATAGTCGTCCCTCTCTAACCAGCTAGCACCCTAAAGTTGTTCTATTTGTTTGAACCACAGTTTGCTCTCTCCACCACCTGACAAGATCTGTTTCAGATTCCTGGCTCTATCAAATTTATCTGCCATTTTAATAGCAGTCGTAATGAAATTCAGTTTACGTGAACTACTGATGCTTCACACCTAATACTGACTTCTATCAAGTTTCAGACTAAAAATTCATTAACAAATTTTTAGTTTCGTTAATAATAGCCTGCAAAAATTCTAATAATTCAGACCAGCCAGTTAGGCGCTTAAAGTACCAACCATCACGTATCCTAACTATTTATGGTGCGCTTGAATTACAAGTAAATCATTATTTATTGTTTCGTGACGTGTGATTACACGTCACACAATCTGAATACCTCAAATTATGGATAATTTCCCTATCAGTGGTGGTTCAAATCTTGTAACTAATGTTTAACAAACAAACACAGTTTCATAATTTTAAGGGTAATGTATATATTCTGTTGATCCTTGTACACTCACGTTCACATATTCTCCTACGTGATTACTTTCCTTTTGATTACCTGTGGTAGCTAACTCCCTACTAAACTGGTTCTGTAGAATAATAGTGACTCTGATTTACATTTACACAGAAACAAACAGTAAATACATATGTACTTCTCAAAACAAATTATCTCTTAGTAGAGCCACAATTCACAATTTAAATAACCATCCTGTAAAAAATACGTACAAACAATGCAAAATTCACTAATACCTTTCAATCTTAAATAATACCACTCAATATTATAATGTTCCAGCTTCTGCGTGACCTCAGTGCAAGATTCTATTTACAAAGTCTCTTGACTGTTCGCTGAAATAACGTTTTACAGAGAACAGTTTAACATTTCATTCATAATTCAAAACCTTTTTACATAGACAATTCCTCTTAAATAGTTCAAATAACATCAAATCAATTATGTATAGATTTAGATAATTATACACAGGACGACTTTTATCAATAAACATAAAAGTTATTTAGATCTGATTTCTCTTACATTGCAAAAATAAATTTACTAGTTATCAAGACTAATATTTAAGTAAAACCATGTCCGATCAATGTCTGTACTGAGGCTCATATTACAACGTTTTAATTTGTACAATCATAATTCTATCTTGAAGTTTTCAAGCTGCAATTTAGTAAATATTCTTTCTACCTTTTCTGTGACTCGACCGGCAGATTCTCAAGCTGGTCCCGCTGAAGTAGACGGCTGTCGAGCGACGTTCACGCCCCAAGGTCATCGTTGTCCTGCGACAGTTCGTGCGCTGCCCCTACCGCGATGGAATCAGATGTTCCTTCGCCTTCTCCTCGTTCTTTGTGGTTAAACCTGACTTACAGAGGTGATGAGTCGCGTTAGAATACAGTCAAAACTCAAATTATAACTGTTTTGGTAAGTTAGGCCAGTTGTTGAATAAACTATGCTTTTCAGATTATCAAAATTCTCAATAGAATTTTCGAAATGAAATCCCATAAATAAAATGAAAATGAGATAAAGTGAATTAAATGTATAAGCTAGCTGAAGAAGCGCAACAAAGCAGAAACACGTCTATGTTGCAAATCTCTTCTATATTCAGCAACGAGAATCTAGCAACGTGGTTTATAAATTCATTTAGTCCACCGCTGTATTCTTACATTCGTTGCATTGTGACTAATGTTCCTATCAGATTTTACGTAAATGCCGACATATCACGGTGATCAATCCATGAAAATGCTGGACGATTACCTTTTAATGGCTTCATTTCTGGTATTTCCCGTGTCCCTCGTCAGTTGTGTGGTGAGATAGTACCCATCAATCGCTGGCGTCTCGATCCGGAAGACAATCGTCCAGTCAAGCCTCATGCCACATTCAACATTTTCTACAAAGTTCTGATTGGCTGGGCGAAAGTACGTTGAAATTTGTTTCACAAGTAACGCCATCTCTTCATTCTCTTGGAACTGTGTAGGAGCTAGATGTGGTATTGTCCTTCAATATTTCTTTTATGTGAGTGCCAATGATGACAAGCAGTTTTATAAGCCCTCCACATGAAGATTTTCTCATGATGAAAATTTCAGAAAATCTTACAGGATGATTCTCCATACCTTGCATTCTATGCCAGCAAGTCTTCTTTACTTTATTCTTGAAATGACTTTAAATTGCAGAATTAAATCTTCGATGTTCGTCCATTTGTCATCCACTAGTTTCCGCCACATTCAGAATTCAGACTCTCGATATCTGTATAGTCCCTTCCTTACATTGAAGAATTTCAAAATTTGTTTTGCCTATACATCGACAGGTTTGGTAGACAGCATAACTCTTTGTCCTTCAGTAAACATGTATCGTGCATGTTGATTGTCTAACCGTTTCTTGCTTTACGATGTATTTATCGCGCAATCTCTTCATCATGACTTCAGTAATGGTGATCTCAGATGTACCAGATGTTCCTAATACATGCAGCATTCTCCTTTTGATGGGCCTCATGGTCATGTCAATGGTATCATGATGCCACCGCATTAAACCTGTTTGTCTAGACCTGCTCGTACCAGTCAGTATGTCGCTGACGACAATACTCAGAGCAACTGGATGGCTCGCATTGCATCGGATGGATTTGTTGAGGATGTCGATACTGAATAAGTGTAGTGTCTTCTTTCTCTTCCATGGCTTGGATTGATCGCTAAGTAATTTGGGTCCAGCAGTCCAAACAACAATTTTCAAAATCCAGGGTTGGTTCCGAGGCTTCGATAAGGATGCTACCTGTTGGCGTTGTCTGGAAACATCCAGTACATATCCTAAGCGCTCTATTATGTACAGGATCCAATTTTTTGAGTAGGTTCTTTTTGGCTTTGTTATATATTATACACCCATAGTCGATTTTACTACGAACATTAGCTTTGTAAGTGAGAGCAAAGTTGTTTGTCTGCGCCCCAGTTATTTATAGATGTGCATTTTAGTAGATTTGTTCTTCTTTTGACATCAGTGATGAGATCTTAAATGTGCTCTTTCCAAGTATGCTTACAGTAAAAAATAAGACCAAGGACTCTAGTTGAATAGACCCTTCTTATTGCTACCTCTTCCATTTTTAAATTAAGATCTCCAGCTATATTTTGCCTAGATATCAGGATGCATTCGGACTAGGTTGGAGATATTATGAATCCTGAGCTTAGCGACCATTTATGTATTGAGTTCAATGCATCTTGTGTAATTCTCTGCGTAGATGTGAGTTCTTTCCTTTACTAGGGGATTATCATATCCATCCGCATACTTACCTGCGGAATGATCGTAGGTGATATATGATATACTGGCCAATGCCAGTACGATCAAAATAAGTTACGCCAAGGTGGATCCTTGTGGAAGTCCATTCTCCAGCTTTATTGTTTCGGTTAACTGGTTGTTAGCACGCACTTGAATACATCGATCACTAGTAAAATTCATGATAAAACTAATAATGTTACCATTAATGCCGATATCTTCAAGTATACATATAACTCGAGGTATACAGGCCATACCGTACGCCTTTTGGGCATCTAGGTTGACGGCAATGACATGTCTGTTGTGGATGGCTTCAGTGATGTAGGTGTCCACGCTAATAAGATGTGAGTAAGTATAATGCCCAGGTCTAAAGCCAAGTTGATTATCTTTAATGATGTTATAGTGATTTAAAAACCATCTTAAACGTCTATCAATAATCTTTCCAATTATCTTACACAGGTTACAAATTAGGGAAATCGGGCGATAGTTAATCGGGTTGGATCTTGCTTTGCCAGGTTTAGGTATGGGGACAACAATTGCTGTTTTCCTTTATTGGGGAAGGTTTTATATTTAAACATAAAATTAAAAATATTTAGGAGGATTTCCTTGCCTTCTACAGGAAGATTCCGTATGAGGATGTTGGAGATACCATCCGGCCCAGGTGTCGAGTTATTTGTCACATTAATAACTTCGTTTACTTCCTGCATTGTTATTGGAACATTAAGTAGGTCAGAACGTAGGTCAGAACGATGGGTTTTGGAGGTAGTTGTTATCGGAGTCTTCAATTACATTTTTAACCTTCAAGAATTCTTTATCATAATTCGCTGAACTAGAATTGGATTGGAAGTTTTAGCGAGCATGTTGGCAATTGTAGCAGAATCATTTATAATCTTGTTGTGAGATTGTAAAAAAGGGATGTTGTTAGTTACTTTATTGCCATGAATGGACTTTATTTTCTTCCATGATTCAGACATGTTGTTTATATTGATTGATGATACATAATTAGTCCATGATTTCTTTTTCGACTCTTTGATAATGCTTCTGGCGTGGGACCTAGTTTTCTTGTAAGCAGTCTTGTTCTCTAAAGTTCTTCTTCTTTTGAATTTATTGAAGGCACGTTTAGCTGCTTTGATAGCTTCCCGGCATTCGTTGTTCCACCAGGGGACTCTCTTCTTATTAGATTTAACCTGATAAGAATCAATAGCTTGGTGTGCAGCTCCTATGATAATGTTGGTAAAATCTTGGACTATGTGATTGATGTCAGATTCATTCTCATCCAGATGAAAACTAAATGAGGCAGAGCTAACGATTTCTTGATACATGGCCCAGTCAGCTTTGTTATAGTTCAGCTCGCTGGTAGGAGGGAAAGGTGTGTCACCAGAGCCGGGTAAGTCAATATCAAAAATGAATGGATAATGGCCACTGTTGTATCGATATTCAAGGACGTTCCATGAGCATTTTGGAGCAAGAGGGGCCGATAGCATTGTTATATCAATGGCACTAACTTTGCCGTTACTGGGATTGATGTGGGTGGGTCCTCCTGTGTTTATAATTATCAAGTCAGAGTCTTCTGCAAATGCTTCTATTAATATACCTCTTCTGTCGGTCTTAAATGAGCCCCATACTGGATGATGACTGTTTAAGTCCCCCAGAATCAATAGGGGTTTTGGTAATTGTTTTAGGATGTCGCTGAGCTCCGAGTATTCAAGTTTATGGCTGTTAGGGATATATAAGTTACATATATTAATACAAGTAGGTGCTTCAACCTTCACATCAACTGCCTCCAAGTCAGATTTTATCATAAGGTTATCAGCCAAAATTGAAGCTTTTAAATATATGGCTACTCCACCAGAAGCATGATCAGTGGTTCTATTTTTAAAGAAACATTGATAATTCTTAATATTAGCTGAGTGATTAGCCTTGAAATTGGTTTCTTGCAAACAAATGATATCTGGGTCAAAATTGTTGCATAATAGTTGCAGATACTCAAGACGACAATAGTATCCATTAATATTCCATTGAAGTATCTTCATTTGTTTGCTTCAAATTTATTTAGCAAGGGGGGAATGGTGTTTTTTAAGAGACCTGAATTAAAAAAATTAGTGTCAGGTAGTTTCCATACTGTGACATACCAATATGTCACTGAATATTGTACAATATTTATTATAAATGGCGTCGATTAAAGGGGATAAATAATGTGAATATGCTAGCATAGCAACGGTAAGCGAGCCGTCGTCAAGGTCAACATCTTCATGCAGTGACAATCGCAGAGACGGCTAGTTAATTTTGTATAGAATTCAGGGATTGGCCGAAAAAGCAGTGACAGTCGTGAAGACGGCTAGTTCGTTTTTGCAGAAATTTAGGGTTGGCTGAGTGCGAAAGGTACATCAATGTATGCAAAATATAATCGAAAAGATGGACCGAGTTTGCAGGGCTGAAAAGAATACGAGAGACATTCATTCTGACTGATGCCGTGCTCATGAACGGATCGTGCTCAATTAATGTTCAGAGTTTTTTCTTTGGTGACATAAGCATCTACTAGGGAATGGATATTGAGAGAACATCAAAATTTGAATACTAAGTGTGACAGTGGAGCTTAAAATGTTTCATGTGAATCCAGGCTTCATTTGAAGTCTATCTCCGATGCGTCTGGGGATCTTATCGAGCAGGCGCGCCTCGCGGGCGTTCCCCTGATACGCCTGAGATGTGACTCTCACTTTCTTCGTCAGATGTCGGTCTCAGTTAACTATATCCGAACTATCTGGTTAGGAGAAAGTGATATCTTGTTAGGTAGCCATGCTATGCCATGCCATATGCTACATGCCACAAGAGTGACGTGGCTACTGTGAATTTTTCGCCCTTCGAAAATTCATGCACCTCGGCCAGGATCGAACCCGCGCACTGGCGGTTCAGAGATTAGTAAGCTAACCACCTCACCCATCGAGGCACGCGGGCGGCTAGCACTATCCCCGCTCGGGAGCCTGAGGGCACTCTCACCGACAGTTTTGTTTTGAAATGAGGTCCGAACGGAAGTTCCATTCCCGGTCAACGCCAACGATGTCGCACTTTCGACACTAGTTGTGCAGCTAGATCATACACCACTGTATGAGAATTGTAGCTGTCTGCTACTCCGTATGGTATTTCTCCAGTCAATTCAGACAAGGCGATTACGGGAGCCGTACCTTATCAAAAGGGCCACCGACCGCGGGCGATCTTTCCATCCTCATCCTTGGCCCTTCCTCTCCTCTCATATGTGTACACTTCCACGCACTTCATTACCACACATCCCGGGAGACCTAATTATCGCCATTCGATCAATCGATATGTTTAGGAGAAATCTTAAAATTAATTTGAGCGCTGATGCTGTTCACTGTGCAATGAGAGACTGTGCCTTCGATCGTACTCCGCATAGCATTTATCTCTATTTTACACGCGTAACAATTTGTTAATTCTTGTTCGTATCATCCTACCCAGTGTGATTTACTTATGATGTGATGATAACTTATGATTTAGGTCTGCGAGGATTGCTGGCGGGGACGGGTGTTTCGGATACAGCATGAACCAAGTCTTACCGCCCCCCCTCCTACACTCACACACACACATTAGGTTGAGCGGCTACTCTTCGGAGCCTGGGTTTTCCTCTACTTATTGTGCCTTTCGACAATGACGTAAGTACCCCCGGAAATCTCAGGGAAGGCGAGAGTTCTCAATTTATCACGTTGAGGAGGTCAAATTTAATTGGATGTTGAGATGGCCGTTATAACTACACAGGGCTGTGAAGTTCTAATATTGAGAAATGTGGCAGCCGCTGCTTGTGTTGATAAACCCAGAGAGGAGCCACTCTCCTTCCCCAGCGTTGCCCAATGGAGTCAGGCTGAGAAACCATCTGCCAAGGTCGAAGGTGGACACGATCGACTTAGGTCCATCGGGAACCCAGGGACGGTTAAACATTACCTTCTCCACCGAGGGCTAGGTGAAGAGGCAACAAGAAGAAGAAAAGGATGCCTTCTTATAGTATTTTATGAAAGTAGTGTGATCGTATTAGTTTGATGTATTGTTCTTTCAATAATAGAGCTTTCACTGATATTGACAAATTTGTTTTGAGTAAAAATAAGTTCTAATTTATAGTTTGTTGCAGGTTCCAAGAGCATCTCAATTGGTAGAATAATGGGGAACGCGAGCCTGTGTTTTCATATATAAAGAAGAGGACCAATTAGTAACGTGCTTACTGCCACCACTTCTCTAACCACCACCAACATCTCCGTGGCTACCATCGTTTTTTCAATTTGATCTCAAAATATATATTTGAATTCATTAATAGTTGGGAAATAATTTGAACGTTTTTAATCCACCGCCTACAACTTAAATAAAGAAACTAGTGGAAATGCGCAGCATACAAAAACCTTTTACTTCTCTTAAGTGTTATTAAAATTAATGTTATTCCATTAAGTGTTATTACATTGAGTGCTATTCCTCCTCTTGAGGCTATAACCTGAAAAATTACTCAGATTCTAAAAGATGTGAATGACTTCATTTAAACATCTACAATTGAATGAAGTTATGCAGAAAACATCCAAGCGTCAAGACTCAGTATGGACAAAAAATGGCTTGCAAAGTTGGGTTCGTATCTGAAAATTTCCAGCAGCAAGGGTTCACTCCGAAAGTTAGATATTTGACAAATGTAGCTGTAGAAAAGTTTTAAATATTCATTACAAGTAAAACAGAAAACACCCATAACGTAGCTCAATGCGTTCGTATGAGGCCTTGAAGAACGAAAGGTAAACACATTCTGGAACAATAAATCACTTTTCACTGTGAATTCGTTATGGAAGTTTCTTTCTTAAAATTGGAAATGTTATATATTTACTAAGATCTATACTTGTACTCGTATGTTACGGGGAACACGCAAAGAAATGCTACTTTTACCATGCCTTAAAATAAAGTTCACCACATATAATGTGACATACCAATATGGGGACATGGTTTATTACATAATATTTGTCGTAAATGGGCGAAATGGTTAGGGCAAATAATAGACAATATGGCGCCTTATAACGACGTCGTGATTGTTGTCAGGATAAACAAACATTCATCTGACCGTGGAGGTGGCGGCGTGAGGAGGAGGAAATATAAGAGATTGGTTGAAGAAGCGTCGACTGATTATTAAAACGGAAGTTTGGGCATTTTGTCGAAATAAAAGAAAGGCAAGGCATTGTGGGTTTTAAAAGGGAGGATAAAACTCATTCGGTCGCATGTCGTGACGGTGAGCAGTTCGCTCGCGAATAGATTAATTTGTGCATGTTGGGACTTTGAAATATTTTCGTGTGGTAGAGCAGAATCGGACTTGAGGACATATTCGGACTCTAGATATTTTTCATGCAGAACCAGTGAACTTGTGATACTTCACAAGATTGGGGGAACGTGTCGAGTTCCGAATATTTTGCTGTGCATCAAAATAAGACTTGGAGTTTTTCGCGAGTGAACTCTAATCATTCTTGAACTTATAAATGTATGCGGTTCACAAACGATACCGGACTTTGCATATTTTCTTGCTAGAAACGGAAGATAGAACTGAGAGACTTGTTTGCTGTGTAATCATAAAAGCACTGGATATTTTGACGGTGAGAACGGGCATCAGACATAATATAGTGGAGCTGGAACAAATATTTGAGTGGTGCAAAGTGGTGAATCGGCGGTGTTCGTTTTCAAAGAAGAGAAGTAGATTCGTGGTAATTGGATTTCGGGACTTCGGAGCTTCAAATAGAAGAAGGGAAGGCGTTTATTCGAGGAACCACCAATCAAGAGCACGCGAAGACCAGAATCGCCGTATAAGGTTCGAACCAGGTCATAACTAAGAAAGTTTCTGGATGTAATTTTTTTCCATTTTTGCATTGATGTTGCTGCATTGATAAGAAATAAATATTAAGTTTCTCTTAAAAGAAAGATAAAATGATTTTCATTGGCCAATTTAAGCTAATAAGTAGCTAGATCAAATAATCTCTGTTTTCCGATTCCTCGCCATTCTGTATAGATGGCAGATCGGGTAATCGGCTATTAATAGATAATGACCCATCGACCCAGCTAGCGGGATAATATTCAGTTTTTATCAGAGTAATAATAGTTAAAATATTATCGTAACCTTTTTCCTGGCGCCCATGTTATTAGAAATTTGGAAACGGGTTACGACGAATCGCCCAATAATTGTAGCAGATAGGGGTATGTTTCAATAATTACAATCACTGATTTCTTTTGTGAAAATGCACATGTGTAAAGAGACATGTGTGAAAAGACACATTGCTAGAGATACACTTTTCTTACACCTCAACAATACTTCAGTAATAATCTTTGTATTTAAAAAACCTTCACATGCACTTTCTTCTATTCGAGCAAGAACATTTTAAGAAAAAAGTTTCAGTCATTTTCAGAAAATGTTGAAAATGTCATAAGCGCTTCATGTAAAGTATTCATCAAAATTAAAATATCTTAGTGAAGCTGCAACAATGACTGCGCGCACGAACGCGACGACCATGAGCGAGCGCTATGCGCACAAAATTAATTTGGCAGTTAGTTGGTGAAAAGTTTCTAATCTAACAGGGTTACGCGTTCGAATCCTCATCTAAAGACGTGCTTAGCTGCTACAATTATATCTCTGGTTAAGTCAGAGGGAGAGGGCGGTGTAATGCAAACGGTGATTGGTCCGCAACAAAGTTTATTTATTTATTTATTTTACGTCAAAAAAACAGGTAAAAACTGCGTATGACGTGCTATGGGGAAAAGTGAATTGTGTGCACATTTTCAAAATTCTGTGATCCCTACACTTAGTCATATACTACTTAAATTTTGAATTTTTGAAAGGGAGAAAAAACAAAAACTCCCATGCAATAAAATATATTTTCAAGGATAAACAAGCAATAAATTTTGAATTTTGAAAGGGAGAAAAAACACAAAAAAACTCCCATGTAATAAAATCTATTTTCAAGGATAAATAAGCAATCAATTTTGAATTTTGAAAGGGAGAAAAAAAACTCCCATGTAATAAAATCTATTTTCAAAGATAAATAAGCAATAAATTTGGCTCTTATTACTTCCTGCCGCGACAACATGGAAACGATAATTTGAATAATTATATTTCCCACTGAATTCTAGAAGACGTACACAGAAAATGAAGTTACATTTATGTCCAGAAGCAAAACAAGGGGCCATCTCAGCATTTGCTCAATGGATCAGGGAAACTGGACGAAAAACCTGATCGAGATGGGTTTGACAGAACATACGCAGCTAAGGTCTAACAGTTTTGCTTCTTATAGAAAAAATGCTCATATAACCACCGTTTGGCGCTTTAGAGCGCTCTAGTAGGATAATTTAGCAACATAATAATTGATTAGCGCTAAAAATTCCAAAAACATGATGCCAGAGGGCTCCAACAATTACTGAGCGCGCACAAACGCGACAACAATGAGCGAGTGCTATGTGCACAAAATTCATTTGGCAGTTATTGGATTAAAAGATTCTTATCCCACAGGGTTACGCGTGATACATCCATCCATTCACCTGTATTTAAAAATCAATTTTCGGGAACAAAATTGCAAGTGTATCCTCTCTATCTACCGAGAGAGGTGTTTCAACTGATGTCACTGCAGTGCCTTTGACCGGGAGGTACTAGTGTTCGAGTCCCAACGGCGTTGTCAAGATTTTCGTTACTAGATAGATAGCTATAATAGATAGATCGGGTTTAGTCGCTGTCTGGAGAAGAATACTAGCGGCCGGCCATTCTGATCGGCAGTTTTCTGTGTTTTTTTTTCGATCAATATTCGGCAAATGCCGGAGCAGAACTCTATCAAACGGGTCACGAATCGCCTGCGATCTTTTCTTCCTCTTTCTTGTCATATCCTCTCTCCTTAGTTACACGTACACGTACTTTACTATCACACATGCCAAGAGACCGGTCGGGAGCTCAGAGCTTGTTCCAGCTGGGGCGGTGCCCCGCTGGTGGGGAGATACCAGGTTGGGAAAAACTCCGCTAGCCGACGGTAGGGAGTCCCTGATAATCACCACCTAGCGGGAAAATCACTTCCTCCCGATGGAAACATGCACTACACTATCGGGTCTAATGGCCTTAGTAGTTGACGCACCCGGAATCGTTAAATCAATCTGTCAATCAAAATCCTCTCCCCTTGTACCAATCTTAACCATCTTTGGAACAACTCTAATAGACCTCAATCCTGTTGTGTGTGCAAAGTTTCAGCCGAGAAGAAGCTTTAAACACGCATTTTACGACAGATATCCAATATCATTTTGGGGAGGTGATTCCAGTAGTCTCAGTACTGGAATGTCACGGCACTATATGAAGTTTTGTAGAAGTTCCTACTACGTTTCATGCTTTCTCCTCAAATTTTCCTTACTAGAGACGCCGGTGAGGTTCGCTTTCAAAGACGAACAGATTGTAATAGACTTTAGTTAGAAAATTTAAACATCTGGAAGATCTACCGAGTGATTGTCAGTAGAATAAAAACTCAAGGCGATTATTTGAATGTTCATGGTACGCAAACTGTTGTGTGGAACTAGTGTGGCGGGATAATTGTCTCCATGTCCCTTGTGTGAGTCTGTGCGCCTGCAACGGCACGTCGAATTCGTTGCCTGGAGGCGCCACGGGTGCAAACAAACCATTGGAGGTCAATTCGCACATCAACCGATGACAGGTTTTTTCGAGAAGCAAGAATTGAGGAGCAACTAATCAAAACGCATATGGTCCACTGGAGGAATTTGATGTCAAATCGTGCAGTGTTTAATACGTTCTACATGCTCCTGCTTTCAAATTTCTTCAAGTTTTTTCCACTAGTGGACAAAAAGCGTTTTGATTAGTTGCTCCTCAATTATCGAACGATTTTGTCTTTGCAAAGACTCGGTTCTCCTCAAATATGTCAAAAGCGGGGATGGATTGACAGATTAGCAGCTTCTAGGATGGTCGCTCAATGAAACATACGTTTATCAATATTTTTAAAATCGAAACAAAATACGTAGAAAAATCTAGTTAAGTATTATGTTTAAATATTAAATAAATATTGTGTAATACAAATTAATTCGAATACTTTGTTTATAGCCCCACTCGAAAGACTCAGATCGCTAAGGAAGGCGTAGACTGACGAAATCGGATCGGCGTTTTAAGTCCTGCCAAGGAATGGTTGTTAACCTGTGTGTTTAGATACAATGGTCTTTTCCACCCAGCGTTCATGACCTTTGGTAACATACTATCTTTTCAGCCTTTATCTAAATCACCTTTCAACCTAATGACCTATCTGATTATTTACTCTCCGCTTCCTACTAAGACTAATTCGTATAAATTTAAAGAATTGATTAATATAAATTAGAAATACCCACTTTCACTTAAATCAAAAAATGGCATTGACCTGGAAATACACAATTTAACAATTCACATTAATTCAACCATCAAAATAGTTTCTACATTTATACCTCGATCGTTCAATTCTTCATTAATAATACCTATCAATATTAAAAATTTAATAAAAGTAAACAAAATTTACGGAATGCTGGCAAACCGTCGTAGACCTGATATAAAAAGGAAAATTTAATAAAACTATCAGGAATTATCATGGCGCGACTGGATCTGAATTAGGCAAATTGCCCGTCATCTCGGCACTTATGGACCACAATCAAAAGACTTAAAAACCAAAAACCAAGTATTCCACAACTCACATATGGGTCGACAACAGCAAACACAGATAATGAAAAATCCAACTTAATAGCAAAACATTTCGAAAACTCATTTACTAATAACCCAGTTGTTAATCAGAAGTTCAAAGAGTAAATAGAAAATATTATTAATCTTCAGACTCCTTCTGCCCAAACCAGAATAAAATATATTTTGCCTTCAGAAGCAAAACACGAAATTAGAAAAACCAAAACCAAAAAAGCCTCAGGATACGATAACATCTCAAATAAAGCTCTCAAGGAATTGAGTATGAATGTTATTGCTGGAATAACTGCGATTTACAACGCGGCATTAAGAATAGGCTACTTCCCAAAAGCTTGGAAAATCGCCACAATCTTACCCTTTTACACACCCAACAAAAATGCTAAGAATCCAGAAAACTACAGACCAATAAGTCTGCTCCCAGCTCTCACAAATCTGTTTGAAAAACTAATTCTAAAAAGACTTCAAGAATTTGTAACAGAAAATAATATAGTTCCTACATCACAATTTGGTTTTCGATAAAATTATTCTACCACCCATCAACTTCTAAGAATTACTGAATTCATAGCCAAAAGTTTCCATAAAAATCAATACACTGCAGCTATCTTCATAGACATCTCAAAAGCTTTCGACAGAGTCATCATGGCTTATTATACAAATTAAAACAAAAAGACACCCCGAACTACTTTTTCAACATAATCAAAAGTTTCCTCAATAATAGAGAATTCAGGGTTAAAGTAAACCTTGCCAACTCAAACATTCACAAAATTTCAGCAGGAATACCGCAAGGCTCGCCACTATCGCCAACCCTATTTAACATCTTCATATCAGATATACCATTTCTAAGTAATTCTCAAATAGCCCTTTATGCCGAAGATACCGCACTTTTTGCCAAACATAATGTCTTAAAAACAGCCATCAATTACCTTCAGGATGATCTTAATCTATTCACAGACTGGGCAGATCAGTGGAATATCAAAATCAACCGGAGTAAAACACAAGCAACATTTTTTTTCACTACGACAAATAAAGCCTCACACACAACTAAAAATAAATAATATTCCTATCAAGTGGGTGGATAAATCCCAACCTATTAAATATGTAGGTGTTCTTCTTGATACCAAACTCAAATGGAATAAACATTTGCAATCTACAATCAACCAAACTAAAGCAAAAATGGTACAACTCTATCACAATCTCTTTTATTTCAATCAATAAAAAATCTAATCTGCATTTAGATACTGGAAAATTAATTTATACATCGATTATACGACCAACGCTTACTTATGCTTGTCCAATTTGGAGAAATACCGTCAAAACTAACCTGAATAATTTACAAATTACACAAAATAAAATCTTACGAAAAATAGTAAAAGCACCATGGTTAATTTCAAACACGCAAATACACGATGAATTACAATCCCGAACATAACAGACTTTATAACAAATGAAGCCCAAAAAATTTTCGATCTACTTCCAACTGCAATATGTACCGGAATTTTAATCTGAATCAAACCGGAGAGCTAGGTCTTCGAATAAAATCAAAATTTCCAAGAGACTGGTTTCGTCCCCCATAAATGAATATTGTGTGAATAGATCAAAATTATAATTACATATTTCAAAAATCCCAAATATAATTTTCTATTATCTGTCCTTAAAATGTCTATTAAAACTGAATTTCTTAGTTATCCGACGGGAACCCGCAGTTAGGTTATAACCAAATGTTAAAGATCTGGTAAAAATTAACTCCTCTGAAAAACATGTATTGTTGAACAGATAGAAATAAACTAAAAATAATAATAATAATAATAATAATAATAATAATAATAATAATAATAATCATGAATTGCGAGGTACTACCAGAGGAAATTGAAATGGCGCACAACTTGCAATATCTCCACTTTGTTATATATTGTGCTGCAGTTGTAGTAATAAAATCCCTGGGAATAGACTGAAAAACTGTCAGGAAAAAAGCAAAGAGGCCGGATGATGCCACCTTGGGAGAGGCGTCTCGTCAGGAACATCGAAATACTGAGAGGTGATATTGCCCGTATGATGAGTTATGCCAATGGTATTCGATCACCAAAACTTGTGAAGCTGGCAGATCGTATTATGAATAGAAGTAAAACGCATACTCAAAGATATGAACCTAATATGACAGTACAACAGTGCATTGACACGCTGAAACAGAGACTATCAGTATTAACAAATCGATTGTCCAGATATAGAACCAGCAGAAATAGGAGGAAAGATAACATTTTGTTTGAAAAATCTGAAAAGAATTTTTACAGAAACCTGGGAAGAAAGGAAGAAGGCAATTACAAAGGATTATATCCAACACGAGAGCAGGTGAATGATTTTTGGAGTAAGCAACTTTCCGATCCAGCGGAATGTGATGTGAGAGCAAGCTGGATTGGAAAAGAGAAGAAACGCTGTGAACATCTTACCAAGATGCATTACCAAGAATTTACAACTGAAGAAGTCAGTGAAGTAATCAAGAACCTATTGAACTGGAAAGCTCCAGGACCAGATAAAATTCATAATTTTTGGTATAAAAGATTATGGTGCACTCACCACAGGCTGGCTGAATTGATCAATGCTGGCTGAATTGATCAACAACCAGATAAGATGCCAGAATTTCTTACCCAGAATTACATTTCTGATATCAAAAGATCCACAAAAACAAGAAGATCCAACAAAGTACCGCCCTATTTCTTGCTTGCCAACGATGTATAAAATCATTACATCGTGCAGCACCATAACGGATATACACCCACTGTAGAGACAACGATATTATTGCAGTCAACAGAAGGCTGCCAGCAAAGGCTCCACATGGGATGCAAGAACAATTAATGTAGATTCAGTGAGTGTGTGGTCAAACATATGCAAAACATCGCAACTTGTTCATGGCCTCTGTGATTACAAAAAGCCTTGATTGTGTTTACACTTACCTGGCTGATAGAAATGCCCAAGATCTATGAGGTTGATACAAAAAGTTGTCTGCTTGGAACATGTCATATCGAACTGGCGAACAAAAAGTATCTTAAGTTCTCCTGTTGACAACATCCAAACTGATACGATCAATGTGCGAAGAAATTATTTTCCAAGGGGAGACTCACTAGTCACCTCTGGTTTGTCATCTGTATGAATCCGCTATCTAATCCTCTTGAATTCCATAAATGTGGTTGGAATTAAATTAAGGAGCAGAATGATGTATCGCATAAATCTTTATGGATGGTTGAAGATATATGCTTCGACAAAATATCAACTTGAACAACTATTAGGTATTGTGGAATCATTTGAAAAAGTATTAAAATGGGTTGGCCTGGAAAAATGTCGAACATTGAATATTGTAGAAAGCTCCAAGAGGGAACCTTTGAACTTGAAAATAAACAGTTGATACAAGCATTAGTTGGCTGAGAGCAATGCAGATACCTGGGAGTGAGGCAGGCAAGGCACATTGACCAAGGTAAAATGAAAGATGAACTTGCAGAGGAATTCTTCCGAAGAACCCGAAAGCTCCTGAAAATAAAGTTGAATGGAAGAAATATCATAAAAGCTATTAACACCTACGCTGTCCCAGTCTTAAACTACTCATTTGGCATTATTAAGGGAGTAAACGGCATTGAGAACTTACAACGGAAAATGAGGTTTTAATGACGAAAGCACGCATGCCATCAAAATCTGCAGTCAGGCATTCAGCACTTCCGAGAAATATGGGTGGAAGGCATACAGACATTGAAACCAACTGTCGGCAGAGTGAAGAGCCTTGAGAATGTATTTCCACTCTGCGGCAAATACATCAAAACTGCATAAAGCAATTTGTGAAGCAGATGTCTATACTCCGATAGAGCTGTCGAGTCAGGATGTTGCGGACTTCTCAAGCAATGACGGCCAAAAGAGAGATTTATGGATGTCTAAAGCTCTTCATTGAAGACATCCGCAGGACTGAGCCAAGAACATGTCGTTTGAAGCACATCGAACTGCAAAGCTATGTCAGGACAAATCTTTCAGAAACTGAAGAGGGTTTTATGTTGGCTGTTCAGGATCAAGTTATTCCAACGCGTAACTAATTTGAAAGCGGGTGTTAGAGATAGCAATGTACTGCAGAATGAACATGTCGTTATAGTTTGTCAACAGTGGAATCAATTCATCATATTTACCTCAGGTTGTACACATTTGGTAGGCACCGAGTATAAAGCGACATGATTCGGTGGCCGTTTTACATCTGGCGTTGGCTCAGAAATGTCGTCTTCTGACTGAAAATAGAGTACCGTAAGCACAGAAAATTGCCAACCTGAGTGTTCTGGAGAGACGGTAGCATGTTGGGATGACAATAACCCAACAAGACCAGACAGTGATTCACAACAGACCAGATTTGGTTGTGATTAACAAGTGTGAGAAACATGTCATGCTTATTGATGTTTTCTGTCCCAAATACAACTTATTCAAAACCAAACGCAAAATCAGTAAATATACCAAATCTTGGGCCATTGCGAAACAGTGAAATGAAAGAGTCAACATATTATCCATTAATTGTTTCAAGCACCGGAGTCATCCCTAGGAGTCTGATGTGGCGCTTTAAGCAACTAGGTTTGAATGAAGACCTGTACAAACCCATGCAGAGAAGGCGTTGTTGTTTAAACAAAGATAGTACGAAAATTCATGAAACAATGTATTATAAATTCCTTTTAAAAATAGATGTATTGTGCTTTGATTCTGTATATCTTGCAATTCATTCAAATGTGCCAATAAGATGAGAAAATAAAAACAATAATAATAATAATAATAATAATAATAATAATAATAATAATAATAATAATAATAATAATAATAAAGCATCTACCTAGTTGAGTGACGCAAGAGGTTGAGTTGGAGGCAAGTGCACATTGCACTGCATCGCCTAAAGGCGATGAAATTCCCTGATTCGTTGTCTTGATGTATGATCGATTAAATCCTTACACCATGATTTCCGTTAACCATTACCCTTCCTTATCCCGGCAGATCTTCACGTTGCTAAATGTCTGGAATATGCGAGATAGACAAACGGGGACCTCGACGGCACTATCAAACACAGAAAGAAAATGGAGGTGGACATAAAGGTTGCTTTCGATAGATGAGGTGGGAGAATCACCTAACACGAGAGTCATTCTCTTTCGGGTTCTACAAAAAAGGCAGTCTAAAGACTGCCGCCGTCAGACGGAGAGCATCAATTACGTTAACGAAATGGTCAAGTTAAAAATTGAGGGGAAGCGTAACGGAGCCAAGATTTTTAATTTGGGCGAGGCAGTAATAACTAGGGGGTGGATTTTCATGACCTAAAACGTCACCAAAAATGATAAATAAAGTACTCTTAAAATGTTACAAAAAAACTGGACAGATGAACAACTGAAGCTGTTGGATATGTTACTGATATAATCGGGGCTTCTTTCTTTCGTTCGAGTGAACTCAGCTTGCAAACTTTTCATATGGACTGGACCAGGAAATTTGTCTTTAGTTATCGTGAAATTCGACGAACGGTGCTGATAAGCATCACAGGAATCTTAGATTACACACGATTGACATTACCATTTCAGAGCCAAGAAATGGAATAGGCTACTCAGGAATTCCGTGGAGAACATTTGTTTCATATCGTAAATATTATTTGAAGCAAGTACCATTAAAATGATATTCAAATCGATAAAATCCCAGAGAAATCCCAGAAAAGGGTAAAACAACGACTTATTAGTCGAAATCGAAGAAAATGCAAAAAATGTCATATAAAAATGGGTCATTCCTTTTTCTCATAACATAAAGTGAATGACCATACTAAAAGCATTATTGTAAAGTGGAAAGAGAAAAAGATATTTCATTAAAATTCACCCCTAGTAATAATACTGTAATATGACGTGGTATATTCAGCATTTTATCGGCCACCATAAAATCACACGATTTATGCGAAAATTTACATTACTGCGATAGTAAACAAATGAATTTTGTTGCTGCGGCACGTTAGTACGATATCGTGGGATGTTGCTTGCGATATATCTATTTAAACAATATTCGTATACTGTGGTACAAGAAAGATGGATGCAAACGATTATCCTGAACCTAAAGATACCTAAAGAAATGTTAGTTCGGCGAGGAAGCTGGCGCTTCGACTTCCAGAGGCGACACCTTCACATCGCTAGTGAATATAATTACCGGAGAAGAGTTTCATTTGATGGAATGTTAAAACCCGTTGCTAAGGATGTTAAATTTTTTAACATAGAGGTAGGTACAAGTACACTTAACAAATGTATAAGGTTGCGTGTTAACAGCGGAAGACGTATGTGACCGATAAACATCTTAACTAGGGTTGCCAACTGTCCTCCATTTCAGAGGACACTCCTTCATTGACGTCAATTGGCCTCTGATCCTCCTTTGTACTTTAAATGTTCTCCTTTTAGTAAATTTTTAACATTTGTTGTCATTTATTTAATCACATGAATAACATAAGCTACGTTGTGTCGTTTATTGTTTAATTTAGAGTAGAAAATATGAATATCCTTTCTCTGAACTCTGACACACGCAAGCATGATAGTGTCTATGACTAACGACTAAACTGAAAAAGAGACGTTCAGACCATCTTCATCTGCATTTTGTGAGCGTATCTTTTCACTTAAACCGCAAATGGAGAGAAGAAAGAAATAGTGATGATGCTAGTCTAAATTAAATATGTATAAAAAGAAATGTGTTGATGGGGTTGGATGTGGGTTCTTTTCTTGCTTGTAGAGTATCGTCCTTTTACCTAAATATTGTTGACTGTTGGTAACCCTAATCGTAACAGATATAATTGCATTCTCATACAGCGACAGTCGCCAAAGACCTTTCAATCTGGCGCGACTTAAAAATAAAAAACAAATGGGAAGGAACAGATGATTCTAACTCCATCCTCGTGTTGTATCCTATGAAATTCGCCTATCTTCGCTTCGCATTCATCTGCGATGGAAAGAGGTGATGCTAAAACGGGAAATGTTACCAACAGCTGAACAAATTAGTAATTGTATGTTTGACGGTCGGTGAAATATATTTCTGGAGGTGTTGAATCTGCCATAAAATGCAAAATCCCGTACAAAGTGCGTAATAATTTCTAAATTGCATTTTATAGTTTCCTTGGTGTTCGCTAACTAGGGATGCAACATCAACAGCACATCGAAAGTTGAAAACATTTAATTTGAGTCTAGCCGTGCTTATTAATTTATCATTAAGATTTAAGTGACGATATAAAAAAAGAAAATAAAAACACATTTTAAAAAACGCATCCTGAAAGACTGAGCGTCTAGGATCATCTCAAGGGCTTCCTCATTTCGCTTGAACGGAGAAGATCACGAAAAGAAAAGGAAGGCCCCACCCCGACGGCCCACGCGTTACCTCTTACGCTTTTGTATTTGTTGAAATTCACAAAAAGCGAAATATTAAATTAGTTTCCCTTATTTCCTGATTTTGATGGGAAAATATAAAAAGCATCAAAATAGTATTTTGTCTCAATGAGTCCTCTCTTAATAATAATTTTCACAGCAAATGCTATAAAACGCTAAATCTTAATTTTTATAATTCTAAAAATGCTACGAATAGTATTGAACGAGACACGGGCAATATCACAAATAAGAATTTTGTTACTTGATTCATATACATAGTTCCAAAGAAACTGTCACGCTCGTATTAAACCAAAACTTTGAAGTCATCTGACTAATGACATAATTGGTCTTGTATGAACAGCCATTTTCATGAAAGTCTACAGCATCAGATTCTTCTGCATCTCATTGCACGACGACACCGTGATGACCTAGGATCAAAGAGTGTGCAGTCAGGCCCAGTGCGGAGTTTCTATGTTCTTTAAGATTCATTTTGAAGTAAAGTCATGTACAATTTTTCAAAAATCTAAGTACGTTTCGCGTAATTTTGCGTGGAATTACGGACGAGAAAGTACGTGTTGCTAGTTTAAATTTAAAGTGCTAAATTCTACCATCTACCATCATGTTCTTTAAGATTCATTTTGAAGTAAAGTCATGTACAATTTTTCAAAAATCTAAGTACGTTTCGCGTAATTTTGCGTGAAATTACGGACGAGAAAGTACGTGTTGCTAGTTTAAATTTAAAGAGTGCTACGTTCTACACCATCTACCATCATGTTCTTTAAGATTCATTTTGAAGTAAAGTCATGTACAATTTTTCAAAAATCTAAGTACGTTTCGCGTAATTTTGCGTGGAATTACGGACGAGAAAGTACGTGTTGCTAGTTTAAATTTAAAGTGCTAAATTCTACCATCTACCATCATGTTCTTTAAGATTCATTTTGAAGTAAAGTCATGTACAATTTTTCAAAAATCTAAGTACGTTTCGCGTAATTTTGCGTGAAATTACGGACGAGAAAGTACGTGTTGCTAGTTTAAATTTAAAGTGCTAAATTCTACCTGCATCTACCATCATATTCTTTAAGATTCATTTTGAAATAAGGTCATGTACAATTTTCCAAAATCTTGATTACGTTTCGCGTAATTTTGCGTGAAAATACGGGCGAGAAAGTACGTGTTGCTAGTTTAAATTTAAAGTGCTAAATTTATCTACCATCATGTTCTTTAAGATTCATTTGGAAGTAAGTCATGTACAATTTTCAAAGTCAAGTACATTTCGCGTAATTTTGCGTGGAATTACGGACGAAAGCGTGTTGCTAGTTAAATTTAAGGTGCTAAAATTCTACCATCTACCATCATGTTCTTTAGATTCATTTGAAGTAAAGTCATGTACAATTTTTCAAAAATCTAAGTACGTTTCGCGTAATTTTGCGTGGAATTACGGACGAGAAAGTACGTGTTGCTAGTTTAAATTTAAAGTGCTAAATTCTACCATCCCCAACAATGGGGTCGCGAGATGAAGCGCCGCGATTCCAACGAAGACGTTGCATCGTCCGCTGCCCGCCCGCCCGCCCGCCGCCCGCCCGCGCCTCGCGGCCGCGCAGCGCTTTCTCTCGTTGCGTGGGCGCCGCGCCCGCGCCTCGGCTTGCCACCAAACTGCCGTGCCCGAGATGCGGAGGTCCTAGGGTTCGAGCCCCGTCGGTGGGGTCAGTCTGGATTTTCGACTCCTCACTCCTTTCGCACACACAGCCCTCTTTCGATTCCCCTCTGACCGACTTAGATGGCTCAGTTCATATTACTGCGTGCCCGAGATGCGGAGGTCCTAGGGTTCGAGCCCCGTCGGTGGGGTCAGTCTCGATTTTCGACACTTCTAGGTCAAATTCGCCAATTAATTATTTACAGATAAAATAGTAAAATTTCGTCAAGATAACTGATTTGATACCGGTATCCTTACTATTACTTAGAGTATCCCAAGTAAAACCAATAACGAAGTTGTTATCTTCCAGGCGATACGTCGATGTCGAAGGTTATAGCCTATCCTAACTGCGGCAGTGCCTCGCCGGCGGAGATACCTGGAGGAACAAAAACTCCGCAAGCTGTCTCGGAGGTCGTCCCGGAATCTCACGTTCCAACGAGGGAGGAACAGACCCTCCACCTGGGATATAGCACTCATTACACTCACGGGTCTAATGGCCATACCCGTCACCGAGCGTTAGCTCAGGGCATCAACTGATGTCACTGCAGTGGCTGTGACCGGGAGGTCCTAGATTGGAGTCTCGACTGTGTCAGGTGTTTCGACACTAGATCGCGTCGAATTCTCTCCCTGTCTGGAGCAGAATTCTGGCGGCTTGCTGCTCTGATCGGTACTTTCCGTGGTTTCTCCCATCAACACCAGATTAATGCGGGAGCAATACCATAATAAACAGACCATAGGCCGCGTGGATCTTTCCTTCCTCTTCCTTGTCTTATCCTCAACCCCTGCTTACACACATGCACCATCCATTTCGGGATACCAGTCGGGATCTTACAGCTGGTCCCGGCTGGGACCCGCTGGAGGAGATACCTAGCTGATGGGAAAAATCCCGCAAACCGACGGGTAGGTCGGCGCCAGATCTCACCGTCCAGCGGGGAAATTGCTACAATAAAAACATACACTACACGTACGGGACTAATGACCTTAGCAGTTGCATCACCTGAACTCCTTAATCAATCAATTAATCCTTTCGCGCCTGCCAGCCCATTCCCCGACTCTTTCGGTTCTCTTTCGACCCCATCCCAAGGGACCGGTGACAGGGTTGGGGGTGGGGGCTCTTGAAGATGAGGAAGAGCCATTTTCAGCCCTTGCGTAAGCACAAGGCACACTATTAATACGTTTTCTCTGCAGTATAATCATAATCCAATGAATCTAATATAATCAATCCATTATAATCAGTCTATTCATGTCCTTCGTGCTGTGAAGACGTCTTTTGGAGCGCTCCGGGCTCATCTACAGGTAGTTTCGATGCAAGAAGTCGTCGGCCGCGTATTTCCCGGAGAACGCAGCCCGCAGCAAGGTGTGAAAGCAGTGAAATTCCGTCAGATAAGTATTCTTTCTGTTATTACTTTTATTAACTCTCAAATTTGACTTATCTCTTTTCATTCTACTAATTTCTCTTTCTATTTATTACTTTACAAAGTAAAGTACTAGTCTCTTAGTTTGCTTTTCCAAGTGTCTTCGTTATATTCAACGGTATCATTTTCATAAATTTTTCTCGTTTTCTCTTTTTTCTCACGGTACTCTAGTTTCCCGTAAGAAACTTTAATTCCATTTTACTTCCTTATGTTTTTTGTTTCAATTTTTTTTATCATGCCTCCAAAGGAAAGCCGCAACGAGAACGACTCCGACCTGCAGGCCAAAATCAAGGCCGAGGTTGATGCGGTCTTGGAGCGGACTCTTCATTCGGAGAGCTTTTTGCAATCCCTACACTTTAACAGATGTAGTGACCGCGAAGCTGCAAGAATCATGGCCTTCAATGAAAATCTTATTTTCTCGTTGCAGAAAAAAATTGAAGACCACGATCAAGAGATTCGCAACTTGAAAACAGAGCTGGAGCTGAAAACGGACCAGCTGGAAATGTATAGCAGAAGGAATTGTCTGCGTATATTTGGCATAGAAGAGAAGGATGGCGAAAACACCGACGATATGGTCATTGATGTGGCCAGAATGATAAGTGTAGACTAGTCACTTAATGATATAGATAGAAGCCATAGAGTCGGTCGCAAACTCGCTGGAAAAAATAGGCCAATTATAGTAATGTTTGTGAGTTACAGGAAACGGCGACAGGTCTTTCAGTCGAAGAAGTTTTTGAAAGACCCAGGAGTACCATTCGCGGGACCTCACGCGCAGCGTCTGGCCGTGCTGCGGTGCGATCTTGCGGTTCAGCTGCGGAATGTCTGGACCGAAGAACAGTAACGGTAAATGCAGGGACCGGTCAAATAGTAACTAAATTGCAGACGTTTCGCGTCCAAACAATGTCTGAGCAACTCTATACAGCCAGCTTTTGGGGCGCTCATTTTCGTTTCTCCGGAAAGCGTTCTTCCTTGCATTTCATCTGCCTCCTCCTTCTCTCTCTCCCTCTCACTCCGTTTTTGCCCATGCCCTTTCTTTATTCTTTACACCTCTCATTAAACCACCTTTTGCGCCCTTCTGAGTCATAGGCAGTCGGCGGCCGTCTAGGAAATTCCCGTTGTACCGCAATATCCTCACCACCCCAATAAATATCCTCCCCACCCCACAGCCGTCTCAACCTGCATTTGTCCACCCCCCTTCCCTGTCAGCCCCGGCTGCTGTAGACACCACGCCGTGTATTTCTAGGAACTGTTTTTACGTCGCGCACTTAAATGCACAATCTCTCCTTTGTCATCACTCTGAGATTCAGGAAATTGTAACAAAACATAAATTTCTCGCACTCCTCATTAGCGAAACATGGCTCAAAAAATCATTAGAATTCTCAAACCGTTAAAGTCTGGATGCCAGCTTTGGAATCTGATAGAAAATCCAGCGTTGCTGCCATGATGACATTGTAACTGCAAGTTATTTTCTCTTCAGTAAATCATAAAGACCACTTCATGGAATACTTAATTGCTGAAGTCATTCTCGCAGGTAAAAAATGTCTCTTGGCGGTAGTATATTGTATATTCTCCTCCCAAATCAGGCAACATTGACGAACTAGACGACTTACTCGCTTCCTGGGTCACTAAATATGACGACATTATTATAATGGGTGACTTTAATTGTAATCTATTGAAAATGTCTGCCTCATCTGACAAGTTTGCTCGCTTTTTTCGGAATATGAACCTAACGATTCTTCCCCTAAAGGCAACTCACATCACAAAAGATACTGAAACATGGATAGATCATATCATAGTGTCAAATCCTGCAAGAGCGCGTTCTCATGGACAATTTTCGTCCCGGAAATATCTAAACATGATCTTATCTACGTATATAATTTAAAGTGTCCCAAATACACACCATAAATAATAAAATATGGAGGTTATAAGAACTTCGATGCAAATTTTTTCGTTTATGATGGATTTTTGGTCCCCTGGAATATTGTACTAAATGAAACCTCGCTCAATAACAAAGTAGCAGTATTTACGGAAATGTTTAATGAACTTGTACATAGGCATATTCCACTAAAGACTTCACGCGTGACACGTCCCGCAGCTCCATGGATATCCGGTGAAATCCGCCAACTTATGCACGATAGGGACACTGCGTAAAAAGTTTTTCGGAAAACAAGAAACTATAACGACCATGTTACGTATAAAAAACTTAGAAATCGTGTAACCCAAATGTTGAGAAATCCCAAGATTAAATATTAACACTCGATTTTTGAAAATAACTGTGATTCAAAATTGCTCTGGAAAAAATTGCGCACTATAGGTATTGCAAGTATTCGAAATTCAACAGAAATAAATGTGTCACTTGATTTGCTAAATCATGCTTTTGTTACGCTCGCGCAGCCAATAAATCCACTCCTAAAATCGCAAACTTTATCTATGCTGCGAGGCACAGATATTGATATTAAAGACCCTTTGTACCGTCGCCGACACGTAAAATGGGTACAGCCATTTTCTGAAGTCCCAGTACTTTTGCACATTTTGGCAGCACTGTACGAGAATAACGTCATCTGCTTCTTTCATAGTTAACTACTACAAAGAGGCAATCATATTAACTGCCAACGACTGAAGCTACAGACAAAGTTTCGCCCAATCATGATATCTAGCATGAACGTTCCGTATGATAGGCGTGCCTAAGGGTTGAGAGTATTAGCGCAGAAGGCACAAGGGGGCGGGAATGATCGCATTGCGTCCTAGTGCAAGCCATTCGATGGCCTACATGAAATACATCAATAAAGATAATATTATATACTACGACATAAATATATTCAGCACATGCAATAGAATTAGTGGATTTCAAAACGTTTAATTACATTTGTCTAATAAGCCGAGATTTACTTGCGAAAAATCAATTGAATTAATTTTAATGCAAAATAACTTAAGTATATGAACGAATATTACGAATCCGAGTCGAAGAAATGAAGAGTGCGAAGGCGGCTCCAGGATCGGAAAAATGTTTGGTGGTGGGACGTTTTGGCGAAGTATTAGTGTTTAAGTATCCGGGTTTACCAAATTTAACATTTTTGCAACAATTAAACTAGGTATTTAGTAATAATTGAGCATCTCTTGTCAAAATTGTTATTTTGCAGTATTCACCTCGGAGACAAATTGAGGACCCTCCCGGTCCGTACAGCACACATTTCGAAATTGTTTATAAAAATGTTTAATTGTTGCAAAATTGTTAATTCGCAGTTTTCGGTTCTGGGACATCAGGCAACTCTTCCGACTTCAGAATTGCAAAAATTGAAAATTGTTTATAAATTTGCAAATATTGCAAATTTTGTTATTGTTTTTCTAAACTGTCTTTAAACGAGATGCAAAATTCCACAATCCGATCGGCGGTATCTCCTTTCATTATCGAGGATGAAATACAAATTGTTTATAAGAAATTAGTTCGTCATGACAAGTCACATTTGTTTGAGAGTCAATCTTTTTGTAGTTCCCTCACAAATCTACCCTTCAAGTCGTTTTGAAAACGCAACGTGCATTTAGCGGCACTCTTTTTCCATCCGACCCAGTCACCATAATGCTATTTGAAACTACCTTCAGAATGCAAGTCAATTGAGGTCATTGCTTATCGAGTCAAAAGCATGGAAACTTCTTCATGGAGTTCTTACAATTGTTCCCTAAATACGTAAATGCCAAGGTCATCTTCTGAGATCGCGCAAATTCTCGGAGCATATAAAAGAATCAGTCGTTTCAACTAGGTACCCGCTACCCTATAATAGTCATAACATTCACAACTTCTTTAATTTATTATGTTCTTCAAATGCGCCCGTGTCTCTGAAAAGCAAACACCATACACTACCATTTGAACTAATAATAACCATTCTTTGAATGAATAAGTTTTTTAGAAACTTGTTCCGCCTTCCTAACGCGTCTCCAAGCCCTTTTGGGGGCATTGGGCGCTTAATATAATGCTGTTTGAAATATGTTCTTATTGTAGTTAGTCATTTACTTTAGTTCCTTCGGCCAGGGGCATGTTCATATCTCCTTTTAATCGTTTGTAGAAAATCATTTCAAATTATATTATTAGCAACGAAATTGTAGTTTTTTTGAATTTGAAATGAACAAAATACAGCTACCTGAACTTGACGCTATGAAAAGTAAACGCTATGAAAAGTACAAATATCAGTATATTATCAATGTTTGTGCAAATGTTATTAATATACCGAAGTTAATAGAATTTCTAAATAACTTTGTATATATAAAAGGGAAATTCACAAATCAAATCATAGAAACTAAGTAAAAAATAAAACCATACGCAATGCTGAAGAATACAGAAACATAATTAAAAGTACTTTGGATGAAAAGATGTGGAATACCACCTATATAAATAAAATAAACAGAGCATTCCGTGTAGTACTTCGTTATATTCTGTCTGCCGAACAAAGAAGAGTCAAAGATGAACGTAAATCTCAGGAGCCTCATTATTTCGCAACATAGAAAGTGCGATATCGGGTAACCAAGAATAATTTAGACCACCTTTTTTTTGCCACCTTCACATTATGGAGTTAGAACCACACAAAAACAACAAAGAAATTTACAAAATTGACAAACTTTTGAATGCAAGCATCAAATTTGAGCCGAATATAAAAAGAAAACACCAGTTCAATGCCATCGGTAGTTTATGCCAAAAATACGGTCAAACTGCAACGCGTAAAGCAACGCGTAGGTGCGTAAAATGCGGCTTTGAGTATTTAACAAATGAATGTCGAATGGATAAGCAATGCTACATGCAGCAAGCTACATGTAACAAATTCAAGAACCAGCCAGCAAATTACAAGGGTTGTCAAGTACCAAATTATATTAATAAAACGAAACAGAGAGAAAAGTAAGATATCACCACCACTTATAAACGGAATTTTGAAATTTTCGAAAATTCTGAGATTTTGACTAATATGTCATCTGCGCCATTCTTTTATTGTTCTATTTTTGAAAAAAAAATGAAGAAAATATTTGAAACGGTTTTTGAGAAAATGTTTTCATGTAAAGTGCTTAATTTTTAAACACAATTTACGGAAAAAGTACTCGTTTTTCTAACAATTTTAAATTATCTCTTTTAAAGAGCTGATTTTTAGAACAGATTATGTTTATGGAAAGAATCTCTACCTTCAATTTTGTAGTTTTGAAATGTTAATATATAACAATTTTCGAAAATACAGTTTCAAAAAAATGTTTAAAATATATAAAAACTGTCTAAATTGCACAAAAAATTCGCGAAAAACACTCATCTTTTTGATATATTGTAGTAAATGACTTTATTTCAAAATTTGTCTTTAAAGAACACTTTCCATGAAGAAAAAATCTCTAACTTCAATATTGTAGATTCAGGAAAGCACCGAAAACTTTTTGAACATTTTGTTTTTCGAAAAATTAGATATTTCAACGAAAATGTGACATACACGAATCACTTAAGCGTTCTCCACGCTGTCCGAGGTCAAAGTTACATCAAGATTTTCAGAGCAATTTTTGTGAAAATTTTGTAAATATAGAAGTTCTTCCTAAAAAACTTCCAAAATAAAAATGTCCGTTTCAAATTCATAGGGCCTTGAGTTCCTTTAAATCGATCATGGAATACCAATTTTTGACACAAATCGGCACTACAGCTTAGGCACTAGCGTTGACCAGAGACGGACGAACGGTAGGACAGACACACGTATTGCCGTTAATTGATTTTCTGTATCAAGAACCCAAAAGCATTGTTTGTGATTACACAACGTGTCAGAGACAGTAATTTCGTATATTCTCGTATACAAACACGATTTACCCACTTTTTCGTTACCAGGACCTGGCAATGAGTTTTTCTCTCGAAAATTCGCCGGCACACGATTACAACATTTTCTCTTGTCACGAAGTACGCATGAGAAAGTAAAAATGTGATGTAGACGCCAATAGGTAGTAGCTGGGAAGAGGATGGGGAAAAACACAAAAGTTAACTCAGACTAAACGTATTAAGAAACTTACGAGTACGAGAAAGTTTGTGCCATTTTGAAGCAACACTAGATAAGTTAACCTTTAAATCTTAGAGAGGGGAAAGTAGAATATACATAACAAGGAAAGCTGAAGCAACAGCGAATTTCTGGGAGTTTTAAACTGCAAGGTTTAAAAAAACAATTTTACTGGCAATATTCATAAGACGCTAAATAAAACTTTAATCCGTATTTTATTTTGTTGTAGATTATGAACTTCCTACTGAGTTAGTCAAACAATCTTGAAAAAATATTCATTTTTTGTATTATTGTATCGAACACAGTAAATTGCAATTGAGAGATTGTTTAGTGTTTCCGGGCGCGCTAACTACAATGTTCATTAGTAGTCAGTGTTGTGCATTTTACTCCTTGGAATTCTTCCCTCGTTTAAACGGTTGATCCGCCGTCCACCTACACTTCAGCTTACAGTGTTTCACTTCCAGATATCTTTCCAAGCGCGGTAACGCTACAACCGCGCTATGAACTATGCTTCAATCTGGTCTCCCGTCATGTGTGGTAGAGTTGGGCATGTCAGTGTGTGTGTGTGGTTGTTGTGATTGGTAGCCAATGTAGTAGTGAGAGAGAGAGAGAGAGAGAGAGAGGGAGAGAGAATAATTGAGGCAGGAATGATCCGCTGTCCGTATTCCATTTGTTAAGGTATTGTGTCGGCATTTTTACTTTCTCGTATACATATGTATATACGGCGTATGTACGTGTATACGTAGTACAGAGACAGTTGTGTAATGCTGCGCAAAAAATTGGCGGATTTTTCTGGTATTTGTCGGAAAAAGCAGAGGAAACTGCCGGATAAGGCGGGCGCGTGTTCTCAGATGTTGTTAAATTCGACCAAGATATGTAACTAGACTCAAACATCCCTCACTGTCGGGTCTCAAACTCTGGTCTCTTTCGGTCAACGACGTAGCAGAGGCATGTGAGATGATGAAACTGAATTATTGCAACCTGTGCAAAGAGTCGTTAAAATCGTAGTAAAGTTTCATTTTCAATTTACAAATTTAAAATTTTCAACATGCACGACCTTCAATTTTCAATGTTTCGTGTTAACAGATCTATAACATGAGCCTCTTGTCTGATTAAGAAATCAGGAAAGTAAATAATTACACTGTAAGCCGAAGTGTTTTCAAAAAACTACTCTAATTTTTCTAAATGTGACTTTCAAGTTTTATTATAACACTGCATTTCTCTAATACGTATTCGAATGAGTAAAAGTTCTTTGGTTATTTTCTAAAAAGGAAAATCGGAATAATTTTGTCCTTTTTATAAAAACTAATGTGTCTATTTCGAAACTAATGTCGAAAAAATGTACCGATACGAAATAAAAAGGACCTATTTGTCGTTCTGCAATTAAACGATTAGGAACCCGCGTTCTCTACCATTTGACTGGTGTCAGGATCGAGGCGACACACTACGTAGTAAGAGGAAAATTATCAAGATATTTTTGACATTTTTGATGAAAATGCTCAACCTAACTCGTTGCGAGTCGAATTTAATTCGGATAATATAATTTTGGGGGCACTTTATATAAGTCAATACGAAATCTTTAAAATTTACTCACAATCTTCTCCAATTCTTTTTAACTGTGAGCTCAATGTGAGTAAAATGTTCTTACAATTATGATTTATGTTCGATTATTAGTAAATTCTCTGGAATTCGGAAATTTTATTTGAATTTTTGTGATCCTGACTTACATCATCAAAATTGAAAACTACTGTTTTCGTAGTGAAATCTATCGCCAGTACACTATAAAATCTTTCAATTTTGTAGTGTACATTTTTCAGAATACTTATATTTTTCGCGTATTTTTGAGATAAATAGTACCAATGTTTCAAAAATATTAAAAAAAATCCTCAAAAATTAATTTAATGTTCTATTTACCGAGTTGATATTCCTCGAAAAGTAATCTTTGTAGAAGCGCTTTGTCGGTTAACATTGCGGCCAGTATGGTAGTCGGAGTTCGAGCCGTACTCGTTAAAATTAAAAAAAAAAAAATTCATACATGAGAAGTAGCCAGGTGTAAAATTCATTATCATATTATCAATTTTTGTTTTAATGTTTTTGTGGCCCTCAAAAAGACCGGTCTTCAGGCTATCCTTCAATAAGATGACCAGAAGCCCTCGTTCTCTACTACCTGACGGATTCGCCGTGGTAGAGAACTGACGAGGTTAGCAGCGTAACCTTCACTGTTTGCTACCTCATCCCAAGCATCTGATACCAGTTGGGCCAATTTTCAGAAAGTGTTCTTTTGTCTCGGCCCACACGTTCTCAATTGGGTTCATATCGGCGCCACATGGCGGCCAATCGAGAAGCTCGACTTGTTCCTGCCTTGCAAACCATTCCTGAACCAACTGAGATTTATGGACTGGAGACTGGTCCTGCTGAAACGTATTACGCCGTCAGGATAAAGCACCCGTACGGAAGGGACCATAACATTTTCTAGGATGTGCACATATTCCTCGCCCATTGGGGCCTTGGTCTATTCTGTGCAACATACCTAAACCGCTCGCGCTCATCCACCCCCAACACGCCACGGATACGCGACCGGAGCGGTAAGCCTCAGCCACATATTCCGCATTGTGTCGAGTGCCGGTTGGTCGAAAAACGCGTACCGGCCTATCGTTAGCAGAAGAAAACACACACTCGTCTGAGAAGAAAACATCTTCCCAATCACGATTTATGTTATCTTCAGCAAACGCAAGGCGGTACAGTTTATGCTCATCTCTGAGCTTCTCCTTTTTTGCGGCGCGTCGGGAATTTAGTCCTTCCTCCTTCAAACGTCTCAGCACAGTTCTAGAGCTTCCAGGAAAAGAGACACTCCGTTGCAACTGCACGGCATTTGCAAAAGCTAGCGATTGAGCCTCGGAGACCAGGCGATCATCCTCAGCTGCAGTCGAAACCCTCGTACGGTACAAGTTGTCTTCTGATCTCTTTAGTCTAGATTAGGTTTTTGGTTTTGCATCACCCTCTTCCCAGCTGTGATCTAATTCTGGCTATTTTTACTTTCTCGTATACGTACGTATATACGGAGAAATATACGTAGTAAAGAGAAAGTTATGTAATGCTGCGCGAAAAAATGGCTTCTTTTTGAGGGAAAAATTCATTGCCGCGCTCTGGTCACGAAAACGTTAATCAAACCAGTTGCTTAATTAAGAGAAAAAAATCCTCTAACAAGTGGTGTAGCCGGAAATTGTTTTGTGGGTCTTTATTGCCAAGAAACCAAATGGAAGCAAAACGATCGTCTGTCTGTCTGTCTGTCCGTCCGTCCGTCCGTCCGTCTGTCTTTTCCAAATTATCTTTTCGAAATTGCAGAAAACCGCGGTCGATCTGCTCCTAGTTGAAGCTTTGGAATTTTGAAAAACATTATTTTAAATTTGGGGGTACTTTACATGAAACCTACCGGACATTTTCAAAATTTTTCCAAAAACGACTCCAAACTTGTTCTTTAAATCTTTTGAAAGAATAGAGTAAAATACACTTATAAAGGTAGCATAAATTCGATTTTCAGGAAGAACTCTAAATTATTGGAAATTGTAAAAGAATGAATTTTTTTCGGCTACTCTTATAACTACAATATATAAGATAGAGTCTTTTCCTTCAAATGAAATTTGTTGTCCATAAATAGTTCTTTCTTTAAGGTCAAGTACATTTTGTTGAAAATTTTAGTAGTTTTCGTGCAATTGGACGTGAAATATTTCGAATTTTAAAAAATTATTAAAACAAGATGTTCTCAAAAACGGCTTCAAATTTTTTCTTTAAATTGTTGGTAGTGGTAGCGCCACCTTATGCGATGTCATAAACGCCATATTGCTCTAGTCTTTTATTTTTTTTTCAAAAATTAAAATATGTAATTTGTTTGACTTGTTTTTTTCTCCCACGTCGGTAATATTTACACTATAAACGGTTTCTTCACATTATTATATGTATGGGTACATGTGCTTCAAATAATGTCAAAGTTCCTCGACAACCAACAGTTTTCTGTGTAAATGTGCTCAAAATACCGCATTTTCAGAAACGCTGAAACTCCATTTTCTAAAAAATGTCTCCAAATTTTTTCTTCAAATTTTCCGATTACTAATTGCACTGTTTAATTTGACGTAAAGTTAATTTTTGTTTATTTATTTGTTGTTTTTTTTCAAAATTTGCACAAATGTAATTTTTTTGAAATTATATCTCACTCCCTTAATACGCACATTTTCATCAATTTGTATACATTATTGCATTTGTGAGTAGAAGTGGTTCAAATGACTTCAAATGATGTTCTTCGAAAACTCAATAGATTCCTGTGAAAAAGAGCTTTAAATTCGTCACTGGGTTTTTCACACGGCCCGCGCTAGTCACGTTGCCAGGCATTTTGGGCATCCATTGCCCTGGATTCTAAGAATTTTGCACGCGGCACGCGGCAAATGCGCTGTCCCGCATTTTGGGCATCCCTTTCCCTAGCTCCCAATACCGCATAGTTCTCACATCCTGCCTGGCCCCTGTCGCCTAATCCTTTGGCGCAGAGCCATTGTGAGTGGAGCGTACAATACGTTACACTATAATTCTCCTGTATTCTTAATTAAAACTATTAAGATTTTTATACAGAAAAGGTTTTTGAGGACTTAACTGAGCCACTGTCCACCTAATCTCAAAAGATTTGGGCCAGCTAACCGCATTAACATGAACTTCTAATACCTTTCAATACATTATTATAACTAAATTTTAAGCATTATACGCGGCGAAAACTACATGGTAAATCATGGTACATCAATGGTAAAAAGTTCCTGATTTCATGAATATACAGTTCTTATTTTATTATGTTTATTGATGTGTAAGTTTTAATTAAATTATCGAGAAAATTGCACTCACCTCATATTTAAGCTAAATATATCATGGTGTGACCACATCCAGCGACATAACAGATTTAAATGTACTTAAAGTCACCCTTTGTCTAAAATTCAAATAATTTTTCACTTCAAGAACATTTTAACTTATTCAACATCTGTTTTCTGCATTGTTTTCTTTAGACATGATTTTTCTCTATAGTCACTAAATACCATAGATGTCCATGTGACTTAAATTAAAAAGAATATTTTAGGTGGGCTGACCCAAGCAATCCCACATCCTGCATGCTCCTTTACTGGATGAGTTTTTAGAATTTCCCTCTCTAAACTAGTTTATTTTTCTCTAATACATATAAGTATTCTTTCTCATATACTCGCGCTCAAATGACATTAGATTCAAATTTCCTTCACATATATTGGTGCCAGATCTTTAAACGTGTAGCGCATATAAAACATTGTGTAATAATTTCTACTTATTTATAGTTATTATTCCAATGGTAATCTAAATATTATAAAATATAAGTAATAAATATTAGGTCGGTTTCTTGGTAGAGGGGATGAAGTCCCCAATTCTACGAAAATTGACCAATTGAATAATAAAAATTCAACTAATGTTAAAGCGATAATAATATAGAAGATGTAGCATTACAATAAATACTAGGAAAATCGAAAACTGATTTTTGGAAGGTTTAGAAACCTGTAAATGCATTTTATCCAAAACAACAAAATTTTGGACTTGATCACTTTTATCAATAATCCTGCGATATTTAAGATCCTATTGTATTTTATTTCAATCATCTATGTCCCCGTCTGAAATTGAGACTCATGGCACTTGCTTAGGCCATAGGACGGCCTTGCAAACAACTAGAAAACTCTAGCAGAAATTTCTACTACATAATATGAACGATAGGTTAAGATATCAAGTTTAAAAAGAATACAAATATGAAATTTAGAAATTAAGACTACTCTTTTTATTCCCTTATATTACAAAGGTTCAAAATTTTACAAACTCTCTGATATTTGGAACAAAATAAAATTGCCGTTTTTGTAAGCTTAAAAAGTCTTCGTACACGCCTGTTGAACAGAACATATTACGTTATTTAATACTGGGTATGAATTCCATTTGCTTTGATTGTTGTCTCTAGTCTTTGCAACATAGATTTCAGCAACGTTTCCGTAGTCGCAGGGTCAATTGAACTTCGTTCTCTCAGACATGTATGTTTAATATTTTTTATTAGACAAACTGTATTTTCTATTTTCTATCCCATAACTGACCACATATTACCTACAGGATCTTATGTGATCAGTGAATGTCAGGGAATTTAAGAAGTGAATGAATTTGCTTTCTTAGTGTTTTAAGGTAACTATGATCTAGTGGCGCCTCTAGAGTGACCAGATTAGTAACCAGAAGGCACAAATATAAAGAATATTTACCAGCAAATGTCCGACCTCTTTTCATTACTGGACATTAATTGATGCACAAGTCTAGTCTAAGGAGTCCAAATTCTTTTGTAGACATTCTGTCTTCTTAATTCAAGTTTCTGTTGGGTAAATATATTACTTCATTCATCTTAAAAATGGATGACGATATTCATATTGTTTTGTGAAAGTTTTTATTTAAAACACGTTTACGAATTCTCGTACAGATCAAAATATAACCAATTTTGCACAAAAGCTTTGAGGAACAGATTTTTTAACACCGTGCTAACATACGTTCCTAACGTGTTAGCAAATTTCAAAATTCACGCAGACACATGGCGCGGTCGTACATGATTTATGACCGACGAGTGCAATAAGCCCACATAATTCCCTCTCACTTTCTTCCCTACAATGAAGAAACCATCCTCGTGTTTAAGGGCCAATCAGCAGCCACAGGCCTCCTGTGACCAATGGCCTGTTGCCAAATCTTGAGCTGTTGCCACTTGCTCGGTTATCGCTTTCGAGCAAGGATAGCAAAAGGCACATTGCTGGCATAGAGAGTCGTTACAGTTCTCTGTCGGAAAATAGAGAGTTCCAGTGCACTGGAACAGGTAATCACTGGATTCTCAAAAATATTTGATTGAAAAAAAATCTACCATTGACACAGTTATTCACTTTCTGTTCATTGGACTACCAATTCAAACAATAGAAAAGCAGGTTTTATTTTCCCTCTTTAGTATTGCCAGTTACGTAATTTATTACATTTACACTACTAACACTTCATTCTTCTAATGAACCTTAAAGGAAACGACAGAGACACGGCTCAGAGACAAAAAAATATATAATTATTGAAAAGCAAAACGATATATAAAATTCCACGTCTACAACTGATTTGAAAGTCATTTGTCAGATACATACTCTAATGCACAGAATAAAAAATAAGTAGTGCAGGCTGGGGGTTGAACTCAAGATCTTCAGCACAAGAAGAGGCCACCCAACCAAATACGCTACGATATTTTTCGTGGGAGGTCGCTTATATAGTGTTTTGAATATTACAATGTTCTTGATGCCAGAAAATTTTTTCGAAAAATCGCAAAAGCTAGTTTTTTTTCAGACAAAATTCGAAATAAAACGTATTTTAAAATTTAGTATTTAAAACGATTGTACTTGGAAATAAATCTCCAGCATGTGTATTGGTGGTGTTCGAAAACAAATATATTGTCACCATATAACTCAAACTTTTGCGCAAAACACTCATATTTTAAGAAACGTGCACACGAGATGATTTGAAAGACTAATATTAAAGAGCAGATTGCATTAAGAAAGAAATATGTATAATTATCTTTCGTCTAACGAAGTGTATTCTTCAGACAACATTCACAGAAGTAACCGATTGTACTGAAAACTGCCAGAATAGCAAACATTCGTTTTGGTACATTTTCATTTTGAGAAGATATAATTTTGTCACACAATAGATCTTCATTGTATTAATTGTAATAATAGATTATATTTTTCCAAATTGATATTGAATATTGATATTGCTATCAAATTTATATATTTTTTCAAATATATAATTTGTCCGATTTGTTACACACGATAAAAGCAGGAAGCTTTAAGTTAAATTAACTATGCCCACGAATAATATGAAACAATTGAATGTTTGTAATATTGAAAAATTAAAACTTTGTAATGGAAATAAGACTTACTATGTTAGTAAGTACACGTGCAAAGGTTGCGTTAGCTCCAGTGGCATCGTTACAGAATTCTCTGTAACGTTGCTGTTTCTAAATCCCACAAGTTCGAGTTCCGACGTTGGCGGATGTTCGACTGTGGTTACATATGTAGGTCGAAAAACTTCGGAGCCATTTTAAAAAAAGTTTGAAAATGCTCCCCAGGGGCTTCAACTAAATTTACTCCAAAATTTGAAGAATTATTTTAAAAATCGCAGGGCCTCGATTCGGGTCAGATCGTTAATGGAAAATTAATTTTGACAAAAATTGTACAAATAGTTTACACACTAGTGCTCACGGAGAAACAGACAGACAAAGAGTGGACGAAAGAGAGAACGTTTTGAAATAATAACAATATAATTATATATATATATATATATATATATATATATATATATATATATATATATATAAATACACTTTCACACAGCAAAGAGTAGGTTCCACGCAAAAAACAAAAACAAACAAAAAATAATAATTACAGAGCCTGAATTCCTGCCCGTCAGAATGCAGTTGTAATGTTATTACATAAACAGGGAGTCCCACCAACTATGGACACCCCCACAACTTCTGAACGGTTTAGGATAACGAAATGCAGGTTTTGCTGAACAACGCGGAATCATGGGGCAAGTAACACGCCGTGGATAGTATTTTTTTCATTTTCGAGAAATTTAATCATCTTCGATTTTTTAAATGGAAAAATATATTTTGATCTCCGGCATTGGATAGACCATGAAAAGAGGATTAAAATGATGTAACATATGCTAATATTTTGATAGTAATTTGAGTATAAAATTAGGCTTTCTGAAATGTGATTTTGAATTAACCGGTAAGTCGTGTAATATGCAACTCTCGCTTTTGGAAGGTGGCCATCACAGCGTCCCTATGAACTGTTGCGTCTTGACTGAGAGGGGTGGCAGTGGGGACAGAGGCATAACTACAGCAATTCTTGGTGATGGCACAGACATCACATAAGAAATACAATTTTTAACAATCAGAATGGGAGATTTGTTCCATTTATTTATTTAGTTAACTTGCCTTCTACTAAAATTTCAAACATTGATCATTCAAGGAACGACATAAAAAATTAGTAGCGTAAATATGTTAATAATAATAAATATCATTTCAAACTGAACACGGAGCCAACCGTCTCTTCGTTAGTAATGTCATTTTTAATTAAAATGATCGCTCGTCACTTTGCAACCATACGACTGCTGTTGAATGAAAAAACGGTTTTCCGTCTTCTGCATTTAAGTTTGAGGCAGCGCGGTGATGAGAAACTCTAATGAGGATGAGCAGTGGCAGATGCAGATATGCATTTTGTTAAAGTTTGGTAAATTCACACTGATAGAACTCTGAAGAAAGTGTATTTCAAGTTTTTATTACTTTGTTCTTCTGGTAGTACGTGTTTAAATAGTTTAGTTACTGTGAATAATAAGAAAATGTCTACCTATCTATTATTTGATAAGATTAATCAAGATATTACAATGAAAATCTTTAAGAATTCATTCCCTTCCCATATATTAAAATGATGGCTGGTCTGCACCAGTTCGATTTATATTGAATTTAGATATAGCCTTTATTATTATTATTCATATTAATAATATTATTATTATTAATATTATTATTGTTTTAGCTACAATATTTTTTATTTCGTTCTTTTCAATTATGGTTGATTTGGATTTCAGAGGAAGAAAAGTTCAACTAAGATGAACAACTGAAAGATTTCTCATTCAGATCGTTAAAATTGATGTTTGTTCATAAGTTTTTCATGTCAAGATCATGAATTGCTGCAAATTACCTTCCATCCTACACGGCCATCCCTCTCACATACTCTCTTCACAAAACAGTATCACCGTTGCGAATGCCACCTTCCCAAGTAGCGACTGTTGCAGAGCTGTCTGTTACTTGAAAATCTAATGCCAAAAAATCTAATTTTATACTCAAATTACTCTTAAAATACTAACATATGATACATTATTTTATTCCAATGTTCATGATCTATTCATTGCTGATGAAAAAATATATAGTTCAATTTTAAAAAATCATTATAGAGAAAAACTATTATAGAGAATTCCCTTACCAGCATTTTACCTGTCCCATGATTCTGCATTGTTCAGCGTAAACTACAACTCGCTACCCTGAACCGTTTAGAAGTTATTGGGGTGGTCCATATTTGGTGGGACACCTGGTATCAAATAAACATGAGAAACCCTATGTAACATGATTGATGATAAATGAAAGCGATTGCAGTATACTAAACGAATGAATAAGGATGACGAAATACGTCTCACGATGCCGTCTCAGAATGTTTACTTTTCATAACGTGGAAATTCGGAATGTGAACTTCTTCGTCTAAATTTTCATCCTAAATCGTTTTAATTTCAACGATTATGTGTGTTTGCTACTCAGAGACACGGAGCACGCTCGAAAGAACACATTAAGTAAGCAGGAATTGAGGATATTATGATTATTATGTCATGTGCTTCATTGTTGAAATGACGACTGATTCTTTCATATGAGGTTTTATGTGTTTTCATGAAGATGACCTTGGCGTATACGTATTTCGAAGACATAAAAACTTCCATGATTTTTGACGCGAAAACTAGTGACCTCAAACAATCACTTAGATTCAGAGGTTAGTGTCAAAGCATGGGCCATTTCCTGGAAGCCAATTGATGACTCTTTCTTGCTCCCACGTTGAAGATTGTTCATTAGCCGACTCAAGTAGTATTTTAAAATTTATGCTGTAATTGTTAAACAAATGGAACTTAAAGTATTTAGAAATAAAATGAAAAATTAGGGGCTGAAAACCAGGAATATCTAAAGAGTAACAATTTTGTGGCAATATATGCAAGCGTTGTGGCCCTTGTCCTTCCCCCCATTAGGAACAAATGTATTTGCCGGAGAAACTAAGCGTGCCGTTGCAAAGCAGCTTGTGAAAAAAAGCTTAGCGTAGAACTGGCAAAAAATAATTGTCATGACATGCTAAAATTCTTATAAACAATTACGTATCTCAAGGAAACGAAAGAGATGTTGCGCTAATTGGTTGCGGAATTTTAAAGGCAGTTTTAAAAGCAATACGTTTTGTTTGAAAAATTTGAGATTTATAAACAATTTCAAAATTTGCAATTCCAAAATGGCAAGTGTTTTCTGATGTTTAGAACCAAAAACTGCGAATTAACAATTTTGCAACAATTAACAATTTTATAAACAATTCCGTAATGTGCGCTATTCTTGCCGGGGAGTGTCCCTAAATTGTCCCTGATTTGATGATAGCAAAATAACAATTTTTGACATGAGATGCAAATTAATTGATTAATATCTAGTTTATTGTTACTTTAATGATAAATACAGTTTTGGTCTTTGAATTTTAGTTTTCTTTAATTGAAATGGTTTCCTAGCTGTCCTAATGATTCGAAAAGAGTGTATTTTGCATTTTGCAAATGTAATATACATATGAACAATTGAAAAAATGCAATTATAATCGTTTTCTTATCGCAAAATTCTGTAGTATACTGGTCATTGATAAAGTTCATAAATTGTGTTTGGACAAGAAAATTGGAATTTAAATGTGTATAAGAACATAATTGTTTTAAAATTAGTGTTATTTTATCTGATATCAATGTATAATTTCTTCAAAAAGAATTATGTTAACAGTGGTTAAATTCTCTTTATGTGTTCATAAGATATTTCAATGAATTTACTTTTCATGTTCCTTCAGTGTTCTTCCATGTCTTTTTATTTGAAAATACTTCCACATCTGAACTAGCGGCATACTCCATTTTTGTATCGTAATTTTCTTAGGGCATTCCCCTGCGTTGAGATTGTCTACGATGGTTGTGAGTTCCGCCTGCGACGTTTCGTCATGACAAAACATTTAAATAAATACTTCTTATCCATCTCTTAACGCCTTCTCATATCTCTTTCTCTCTCTCTCTTTCTTTCTCCCTCCCCCTCCTTCTCTTTCTCTCCTTCCCCCTCCCTCCCTCTCCCTCTCTCTCTCTCTCTCTCTCTCTCTCTCTCTCTCTCTCTCCCTCCCGGATAGCTAAATCCTCACTCTTTCTTTTTGTGTTCTGTACTCTCTTAGTTTTTCATCTAAGTTACTTTATTCTCCACTTTCTTTAATTTTCCTTACTATTATCTAACTATTTAGCTTTATAAAGTAGCTAATCTTTTAGCACAAAAATATCATTCCTCTATACCTCTTCTTTTACACTTATCATTATATTTTTAAAAATGTCAAATCCATAACCTAGTTATATGTCTCTGTAATCTCCTCGTTCACTCTTTCAATCATTTTTAAATAACATATGAAGAACAAACTTTCATCTCCTTACGTTTGTACATTGCAGATGTATGCGTAGCTTTGTTGTGTGATTATGAGCATTTGATCATACTCGTATGTATTCAAAATATTATTATGATATGCTTTTAATTTTATCTACATGTGTTTCACTAATTTGCAATATTTCTGTTCAGTTTTTTCATTTCTTAGAAACACCGCCGTACATTTAGACATAATATTAAATTCAAAATAGTTTACGTTTCGTTTTTTCTTTGTATTTTGTGTGCACTGAAATTGTTTATTTGTAATGTCTTGGCCTTAAGCCGTCATCTTGATTGACGGTTTACTCAATCGCTTAGGGCGAATGTCGGCATAGTCATGTGGCTACCACCCCTGGAATAAATGTAGAATAAATCGTTGGCTTACGAGTGAAGTCAAGTTGGGTCGGGTTTTCAGGTCTTGGGAATACTCTAAACAGTAAAATGTTTCTTAAGTTCTTAAAATTTTCCAATTGGCTAGTTTGTGGAATATTTTAACTCTAACATTCCTAAAAATAAATTGATTTAATATCCACATTTTTATTATTTTTAAAACTTTGCTTTGGTTCTTAAATAACCAAATAGTTTTACGACACTTTATCATATAATAATAATTATTATTGTTAATATTAGGAAATATACGCAAAATCATTTACCATTATCTCTCAATGTTTTCAGTTTCTCTCAGGGCTTGAAGTCTTGACTTAATGTGTCTTCGCTTGTATACTGACGAGATTCCCTCCCTTTCTAGTTTTACTAGGGGTAAATCAAAAATACGTACGCAATTTTAGCTTCTAACCTCAATGAACCAATTAACAGAACTTATTAACATTTCACTGATTCTTTTTCTCCTTTTCTTTCTTTTTCTTCCTTTCTCTCTACCGTTCCATTCATTTCCAATTCTTTTTCGATTTCCTATCGACTCGTCCTCCCTCATGCTCCGCAGTCCATGTAGAAATCGTTATCAAATTGCGTGCGTATTTTCATTGAATGACTGAAGATTATGTACTATTGTAATGTAAAATTCTGAATGGTCAGGCGGAAGAAGCAATGGCCGGAGCCTCGCCACCAATAAAGACATTTATTTATTTATTTATTTATTTATTTATTTATTTATTTATTTATTTATTTATTTATTTATTTATTTATTTATTTATTTATTTATTTGTTATTTATTTATTTATTTATTTGTTATTTATTTATTTATTTATTTATTTTATTTATTTATTTATTTATTTGTTTATTTATTTATTTATTTATTTATTTATTTATTTATTTATTTGTTGTTTATTTGTTTATTTATTTTATTTTATTTATTTATTTATTTATTTATTTATTTATTTATTTATTTATTATTTATTTATTTATTTATTTATTTATTTATTTATTTATTTATTTATTTATTTATTTATTTATTTATTTATTTATTTATTTATTTGTTTATTTATTTATTTATTTATTTATTTATTTATTATTTGTTATTTATTTATTTATTTATTTATTTATTTATTTATTTATAGTCAATATCCCAATCATCTATAATCATAACCCAATGAATTGCAAGTAAATGCCTTAAAGATAGTAGTTTTTTACATAAATAATGTCGTAAATGTTCATATTTTCAATCGAAGTCGTTTCCACGTTTGAGTAGCTGAGTTTCTTATCTGTTTTGCAATGCAATGGATAGAAAACAATGATTGTTTTTAGAACTGGTCACTACTTTTCTCCAGTGGGCATTGTTTTGATTATTTTTTCTTGGGCGATTTAATAATGTTATAAATGCTTAGCTATAATTTAGAGTTTCAAGCAACCTTTTAAGAATAAAGATAGGAATGAAGACGATTTATAATTTATTATTAGTACTAGTATATTTTGTTGCTTTGCATCACAAAACTATTAATTGTGAAGTTCATTAATATTTTTGTTTGTAACAAATGATATCTTGGTTTTACTGATCAGTCGTCAGTTCATTTTCGCTATTCACCCCCAATCAAATTTCTCCAGAGGTATTATTTCTGAGTCCTTTTCTTGATCGATTCTTTTAAATTATCACAAAACTATTAATTGAAGTTCATTAATATTTTTGTTTTGTAACAAATGCTATCTTGGTTCTACTGATCCTCGCCAATTCATTTTCAGTTATTCACCCTCAATCGACCCTTTGGTCATTATTGACCACCTTAAAAGAAACTTCATCGAGCCCTCAGGGAGTCGTAACGACCCCTTGGGAACCTCTTCTCAAGAAACACACTTTTTGTTGTTATTTTTGTAAAACAGTACTATTACATCGACAGTACGTATCTAGAAGAACGAAAAGTCACTCTTAACGACCAGCGCCCGCTAAGGAATTTAACGGTCCGTTGAGAACAAATGAGATGTAGCTAAAAATGATACGTAAGTGTTCATATTCAAAGAAAATGTATTTCTTACTTTTAAGAATTTTTCTAATAAATAAGTAACGAATAATATTGAACGTTACACGGCCAATATCACAAATAACGATTTTGTTATTTGTTCCGTGTGAATGTTTCCCAGGAAACTGTCACGCTCGTAATCATGCCTTTCAATTAATGTGACTAATAATGCTGACCAGTCTTGCATGGATAGTGATAGAAGCTGTATCAGTTACTTCTCCTTTAAAAAATGCACTGCAAAGTTTTAAACATTCCCAAAATTATGAAATGAAACAAAAAATAGTTTTTCTGAACCTCAAATTTTATCTAGCTTAAATCTGCATTATTGCTATGCTATTACAAATACCACGTTGTTAATGCTTTAGGAAACCGATTGTATTCATTGCTCTTTCCTAAACAGAACCCAATTGACTCAAACAGGTGTAAACCTGTGCACTTTTTATTTGTACCTCCACACACACGCGATTATATTTCTGTATCCACTACTAAGATCATCAGCATCTTGCCCCTCATCGCGTCAACAGCTCTGATTTTGCCCATTTCTTTATCTTACGCGCGTCTCATCTATCTCCTTCCCTGCCCAAGATCGTACTAAAAATCGTCTCTCTCTCATCCAAGTGCGCAGGCCATTTCCTTCCTAGCACATATTCTAATTTCTAATTGGTTACTGGCACTCTGCTTTGAATTTGTTTGTTCTTAGTTTTAGCTTCATGTGTTTTCTAATTTACTCGCTCATTAAAATTGCTCGTGTCACTGTTTTATTTACCAATTATTTTCTATTTTCCCGCTATCAATAATGTTGTCATTCCCTTGTACCTTATAATTTACTATGCGAATATTTGCTTCTCTTCTCTCACCCATTGTTGCTAACGTCCTGTTTAAATATATATTCGAATTTATGGTTCCTATGAACATTCACTTGTGTTAACTTATCACAGGACCCGTAATTCAAAATTTAAAAAATCACAACAGTCCTCAGGCTAAAAATGTAGAAATAAAAACAAAAACTGTTTGAAAATGTATGGAACATAGCAGGTTACGTGAATATTAGATTCACATAAGTATACTTTTAGTAACTACTACTCTACTATAATTAGTTGTATCAATATGCCTGTATTTATGTAAGTCAGGCAGTATTACATCATAAAAAGTATTTGCCAGTTCGAAACGCATCCTCGATTTTATGAAACCATAAACAGGGAATTTTAAATATATATTTTATGCGAAACCTTTTATAACATGTTGTTTCGTATTTGATCTATTTTCCTGTAGAACTCGGGTGAAACAGCATACATAACAGCTACCATACGAATTCTAATAAATAAGTAAGTCATATAAGGATGTCCTGGCAACCGCTCGAAATGGTGGCAAGACTTTGAGCGTTGTATAAAGCGTACATACGTCAACAGACTTGGCAGGAAGTTCGATTTGGACTAAAAGCTGTAATATTACGGTCTTCGGAGGGAACTGCTCTCACCAAATCTGGCTAGAAAAGCAAAGAAAAGATTTGGGAAATGTTCAATGGTCAATAGAATGAGACATTGGAGCAGTAGAATGCATAAAGCAGTTCTGCAAGTTCTCGGTCTCAGCATTTTATGTAAGACGAGCTCCACCTCACGGGATCATAAGTGGCGATCTCTCGGAGGTAAGTCGTAGGTCTCTCTCAGGTAGACTGTAAAGTGTTGTACTTTTTGCTCTTGGTTGTTGTTTTTTCTTTCCTTTGTGCAGTGAATAAATAACTTCATATATCAGTTGTACATAGGGGCAGATTTTAATGAAATATCATTTTTTCTTTCACTTTAGAACAATGCCGTTAAGTATAGAAAATCATTTTATGTTATGACAAAAGGAAATGACTCGTTTTTATACTAATTTATTGCATTTTCTACATGCATTTTTCGCTCATTTAATCGATTTTCATGTAATTTTAATGGTACTTCCTTCAAATATTATTTACGAGATACAACAAATATTCTCCACTGAGTATCTATTCTGGTAGCCTATTCGATTTCTTCGCTCAAAAATTGTAATGTCAACCATTGTGAGTTTTTTTAATAGTTTTTATTTCCTTGTTCGACATTACTATGTCTTTCAAGAGCTTTTATGATACATAGTATACAATTTTTGTTGTAGTGTTCATCATGCATGAACAATGGTAGAAGGCAGTAATATTTACAATATAAACAATAACTAACGATACCCAGGAAGGGTCCGTCAGAAAAATGCATACAATATTTGGATTAAAAACATAAATATTTAATTTAGAAATGTTGGAACCTGCTTTACGGAGGACGTAATAGGTCTTTAGAATATCTTGATTTTATTCATGGAAAAAGATTGGCTGATTTGCACCTAAATTATTGCAAGGGAGATGCTGGGCAAGATGAAAGAGAAGAATAGAAATTAGAAGAAAGTTTTAAAATCCAAGTTTTCAGAGGTTCTATAGACAATTCTTTTAAAATTTGATTATTTCTGAGAGCTTTTAAAACATTTTTTCAAAATTTATTTTGCAATACTTCCAGTTTTTGAAGGTAGCTTTTAGCGGCCCCTCCCCATATTGGGCAGGCGTAGGCCAGTGAAGGTCGTATAATGTATTTAAATATTATTAATGCTGAGTGTATTGATAATTTTGATTTTCTATTTATGAATGGATACAATTTTAATATTATTATATGTGTGTTATTAGCTATTGATGTTTTGTGGTTCGCCCGTCCGCTCGTTCGCCTGTCCGTTCGTTCGCCCGTCCGTTCGTCCGTCCGTCCGTTCGTTCGCCCGTCCGTTCGTTCGTCCGTACGTTCACCCGCCCGTTCATTCGTTCACCCGTCTGTCTGTTCGTTCGTTCGTTCGTCCGTCCGTTCGTTTATCGCCATCCGGTGGTTCATTCGCCCAAACCACTCGCCCGCGCCGTTCGTTTGCCCGACCGTCCACTGCGTTCACGTTGGCCCGACCACTCGCCCCGTCTGTTCTACGTTCGTTCGCCCTGTCGGTCGATCGTTGGAGAGGATTTTCTCCAAATTTATATTCCGCCTTAAAACAAATCTGTTTCACAAGAAAATCAGCTGTTAAAAAGGTCATATGCCCTTTTGTAGAAAAATCTAGTAGTTTTCGCGTACTTTCTGCTTGAAGTTAATGAAATATTCTAGGTGAATACCGCCTCGAGAGAAAAATTCTTGGAGAACAGGACTGAATCAAATTATAATAAAATAATTAAAATTGTAATTAGCAAATAAATAATCAAGTGAAGACAATCTGTACACATAAATCAAGTGTTTCAGTGATCGTGTTAGAAACAAAATAAACGTTATGGTTAAAATAATATCTGTGTATTAATTCACCACCTAAATCGTAACAATATTATTTTAGTAATAATTTACTTTTAAAAATCTCAATATTAATTCAATTGTTACTCTATTCTACAATTTGTATTCTCAATGTATTGATACATTTTTTTCAACCAATTCACAACCCTTAACCCAATGAGGTTTTCTCTCTTAAAAATACAATTTAAATGTAATAGGAAAGAAAAATCGAAGAAAGGTGAGAACGATACCATTTGCGTTATTGCCGCCTGAGACATTTTTCAGGGAATTTCACTGGACAGTGATATGAATGGGGAGGGATCAGATAAGGAGGCTTTATTTACTTAACGTTAATTTTACAAAGTCCCTACGTTCAATAAAATAGTGTATTTAACTCTAGGAAAGACGGAAGAAAATATATATATATATATATATGTATATATATATATATATATATATATATATGTATATACATATATATATATGTATATATATATATATATATATATACTAATAAAGGGTTTCTGTTTCTGACTATGGAAATAATTACAGTTATGCACTGCAAGCGCTTTGTTTGAATTTTTTTTTGACTTTTCCATCCGATGTCTGAAGTGAGAGGAAACATTGCAATATAATAACATTATACTAATATAACCGTTCCCAACAATGCGAGAATGCAACAATGTTTGTGCTACTGCAACAACTTAAGCTTTATTTAAATTTTCTGTTCGTATGAATCCAAATTGTGCTAGTCTCATTTCCGGTAGACTCTTTGTATTTTCGAAAATTGCAGTAAATTAACATTTAAAAACTAAAAATTAATTATGCATGTTCCATAGGAGGAGCAGATTTTGTGGGGGCAGGTGAGTTCTGCGAGGGCATGGATTTTGAGGCTCAGATGGGGACATCGGACATGTGTGAAAATGATAAAAGACACGAGGGAAAAGTGGAGAAATAATAGGAATACGCAGGGATGGAGTCAGGTGGGCCTCCGTGAAGCTGGCCGGAAAATATCTGGGATTTTAACCAAACTTGGTATATCGTTTGCCCAGGTTTGTTCACCAAAAATTTTCATTTGCCCACCCCCAGAAAAAATGTTAGAGGCAAAACAAATTTTCGGGCCACTATACGCTGGCCGGCAAAAATATGGGATTTCGACCAAACTTGACATATCGATTGCCCATCGTTTGTCCATGTTTGCCCACCAAAAGTTTCGTTTGCCCACCCCCAGAAAAAATGTTATACGCAAAACAAATTTTCGGGCCACTACACGCTGGCCGGAAAAAATATGGAATTTCGACCAAAGTTGACATATCAATTGCCCATCGTTTGCCCAGGTTTGCCCACCAAAAATTATAGTTTGCCCACCTACACAAAAAAAGTTACACACAAAAAAGTTTCGGGAAAAATCGATATTGATATAAAAATCAGGTATTTTAAATAATATAGTTTGCCAAGGTTTAAATAAACGCTTCTGCCTTTGATTTGCATTTGTGGACCTGGACAATCGAAAATTGTTACTGGCAAACGAAAATAAACTATTAAAAAATAATGTACTGAATATTATAATTGTTTCTTCAATGTATGTAGTAGCCATCCCGACTATATAAACAAAAGTGTAATCCAGAGATACCGTTAAATAAACACTTCTCCATTTAATTCCATTTCTGTGCCTGGGCAAACGAAAGTTGTCACTGGGCAAACGAAAAACCCTATTAAGAATTAGCATACTGAATATAATAATTGCTCTTTCAGTGTAAGTGGTAGCCGGGCAGATTATATTAACAAAAGAGAGACACAGTTAAAGAATCGCTTCTGCCTTTAATTTCATTTCTGAGCCTGGGCAAACGAGAATTCTTATTGCGCAAACGAAAATACACTATTAAGAAATAGTATACGGAGATATTATTGTGTTCCTTCAAATATATAGCGTAAATGGTAGCCAGACTGATTTTATGAACATAAGCGTAAGCCAGAGCCCCGTTAAATAATCGCTTCTGCCTTTAATTCCATTTCTGTGCCTGGGCACACGAAAATACTCTATTAGTAAATAGTAACCTAGGCAAACGATTTACTAAAATATCTAAAATACCTGAAATGTTTGGTCAACTTGGATTTGCCACGAACATTTTTTTTGTGTAAGTTTTTTGTGTCGGTAGCCAAACGAACATTTTTGTTTTTTTTTCTGGGGGTGGTAAAACAAAGATTTTTGGTGGGCAAACGATGGGCAAACGATATACTAAGTTGGGTTGAAATTCCAGATTTTTTTCGGCCAGCGTGTAGTTGTCCCGAAAATTTGTTTTGTGTGTATCTCTTTTTATGAATGTGGGCAAACGAAAATGTTTGGTGGGCAAACCTGGGCAAACGATGGGCAAGCGATGTACCAAGTGGGGTTGAAATCCCTGATTTTTTCCGGCCAGCGTGTAGTTGTCCCGAAAATTTATTTTGCGTGTAACTTTTTTTCTGGGGATGGGCAAACGAAAATTTTTGGTGGGCAAACCTGAGGTAGAAGCTTGATGAGCAACGATATACCACGTTTGATTGAGATCAGAAATTTTATCCGGCCCAACTTCACGGAGGTGTCAGGTGGGCCTAAATTATGCTTTTTAAACAGCATTCTACCAAATGAGATTTTTAAAAATTTTACTACTGTTTGGGAGTCTTGGTTCTCTTGGGAGCTCCCACTCCATAGCATGGGTACTTAAAAAAATTCGGAAAGCCATATTCTATGTGAAATTATATTGACAGAAAAATACAGAAGTACTTTTTATTTTTAAAGGGACTGTTTGATTTTCTGTACAATATAATCTCAACGCTCTTAATATTAGATTGTCTACTCTCGCATTTCTTTTAATTTTTCAGAGTCTTTTTCCAGTTTCAGGAAATGCCAGGTTTTCGATTGTCCATACTAGTGCCAAACTATGTCGCCACTATGACACATATTAACTCTTACATTACACACTGGCACACTTGTGGGCTCCTCAGACTGTGGTCAGCAGACTCCTCAGACCTGGTCTTCCGCGACAACACACGTACGTGTAAAACAAGTGACGAACAACCATGCGAACAAGCAACTATGGACTCGAACCCGCGGTCCTTCCGACCGAAGCGCTGAGTCAACACAGGCTCTAAGGGCTACTCTCGCATAGTGACGCGCCAAAAACAGTGTAACACGGACTTCACAGACAGACTATTGTCAGTTTTTTAAAGTCATTTTTCGCTTTTAAAACAATTATTAACGAAGTGCAGAGGTTTTCGCACGGGTCCAACTAGTCTAATTTATTATCCGAAAAATGCAAAGGAACGAAAGATGCAATTTACGAAAACACTTACCGTCAATTGAGAAATTTGTGTACATCTAAGGGAGTTGTTAAGATCACTAAATATATTTTGTTGGCATATGTTAATGAAAAATACAAATTTCAAAGAGTAAGTAAATATAACATTATATTACGATAAAACTTATAAATAGGGCCCCGAAGTTTGGCAAAATGCCTTTTTGCTAATGTTATATTTTATTGCTTTTAACAATAAGAACTACTTATTGTAATTCTGGTATTGTTTTAATACATTTTTTTAAAATTTGGTTATTTAAGGTCGCATCAACATCTTAGGTCATTAGCGACCACTATTGCTGTTAACGGTATGGTACTATGAGGATGAAACGATTTGATGATGATAAGGGGTGAAAGGACTAACAGAAATACAACCATGCCCGAGGCGGGACTGGAACCCGCGACCCTTCTGTCCGAGATCACTACGACACTACTGCCTTAGCGATCTCGGCCACCGAGCCGACTTAATACATTTTTATTTTGCTTTTTTTGCCCATTTTTGCTTCTGATGCCTATTTTTGACATTTTATCTTAATTTTGCTTCATTCTGCCCTTTACATCATTATTTTGATTATTTTCCCTTTTGGAACTGATCTCGTTCAAATTGGATATTTAAACCTGCATGCCTGAACAACACTAATGAACGACCATATTTTGTCTTTTTGTGGAAGCAGAGATTATGTTAAAAATATAAATGAGAAAGGAAGGTAATACCAGACATGATTTTTCGTTTTTTTCATTGATGCTGACAGGCTTTGCTTCCTCACGATTTCATCCTACTCTACCCCAATCCCATCCTATTGTTGTGCGTGGCCTGCGATCTCTTTTCAGGGCGGCTCTCAGTATGTTATACTCATATCCTTCTCACTGTAGGCAATTACACAAGTTGTAAGAACGAAAAATATAATTCCAATTTCACTAATACCATTTCAAGATTCAAAAGGGAGTTCACAAAAGCATTTTGACGAGATAGAGTCGCGAGTAAAATAAATTTGTAGCCAACGTACCGGATGGCCACGTGGAATCAAGATTTTCAAGAAAATATCATTTCCTTACACGTACACGTAGGTTGAGATGCCTTTTGCACCCCTCATTTATGTAGAATAAATGCCTTGTAAAAATTATGTATTTTCCTGCATATTGTGGGTAAAAGAAATGAATTTACTAGCTCTACTCATAACAGAATATTCACCAATTGAAATTCATTAGCATAACTCGTGACGAAACTCACAATTAACAACAAATACTATGAAACTCGTTGACTCACTTCTTAGAGTGATAATGGGTTCCTTAAATGTACACTTTATAAACCATTATTGACTTTTTTGTGAATACCTACGGATGTTTCGGTTTATAAATTAGACACAGCAGCGTTTGAAGTTTCGAGTAACTGCTGTGGAGTGTCAGTATCGCGAATATCCATTTTGAATTCAGTAGTTACAATCAGTACCAATTACAGAGTAGGAATGTGTGGCCATAATTTGCTACCTTTTTTTCGCGACATACTTTTATACCGGCCATATGTTATACAATCGTTAACGGATCTGGGACTTCCTTTCGATTGAATTATGTCCACATGATGAAAGGAATTACGATTCGTAAGAGAAACATTTTGTACGATCGCAAAAAAAATAATTTCTACTGATACGTTATTGCTTGTTATTATCTTCGACACGGAGCTCTATATTCTCTGCATAACTTACCTGGATCGAGATGATCGTGGTTACGAGGTAAATATGAAAATAGTTGAATGGTGCTATATGTTCTCTTAGGGAGGGAATTATGAAAAGACAAACCGAGTAACGTTAACATCTAATTAATCAGTAAATAAGTAAATATGAATAATTAAAATTGTGTAAAAATAAAATCTTGTACTACGGACGTTCACCGGTTCTAATGATCGAGCGACGACAAAAAGTCCGAGGGTCTTCAAACGGTTGTTTTTTGCACAATCTCGATTGCTTATTGTCCTCTATATATCGGTGTCCTCTATATATCGGTGTCAGGTGTGTCTCTTTACCTCTATCTCAGAAAATAAATCACGTAATTACGGAATTTCGTAATATAAAAATAAATATTATGTGCGGTGTCGTCACGTTTTTTAGGTCTTTAAAGAAAATATTAATTTCACACACGAATAGCATAAATATAAATTCAAATTTTTATGCGATTGTAGAAAATAATAATACAGGCACATAAGTGACATTTCTCAAACACATTTGTTTGATTTCTTTGGCCTTTCGAATAACAATTTCCAGTTGTGAAGCACTCTAATAAACTCTAATACACTCTGAACAATACACTCTAATAAAAAGTTCTACCATACGCTGTCATACGTTTTTATTAATAAACGTTATAATTTTTATTAATAACGTTAAGAAATTATTGTTTTGAGTATTACATTTATTAAGAGTAGAAGTATCTTGAAGTTAGTAAGAGTAGAAGAGTAGAAGTATCTTGAAGTTCACAATACATCTTCCTTCTTCTATCTAATATTACCAACCAGTAAAATCTTGGTTACTTCCTCCATATTATAAAATTGTTCTGCTTGGACTAAGATATGACTAACGGCCATTTAACTTTCTTGTTTACCTTGATAGACAAGATTATAAAATGTTGCAAAAACTGATGTCAAGGTTCAAAAATACCCATTTTGAGGGGTCCTGATATCGAATAGGCAATTTGAAATCAGCAGAAATTATATCGATTTATAAATCAAGGCAATGAGAAAAAGATGTGAAAACTATAGAGGTATTAATGTTTAAAGTTCAATTAGTACACAATATATACAGGCGAATAATTAAAGAAAGAATTGAGCCAGAGATAATCTTATATTGAAGATCAAAGCGGTTTCCAGCTAGGTGTAGACAACATTTTCTGCATTCAAAAAATGTAAGAAAAATAAAGCTTGTGGCACAACCTAATTTCGTGTTACTTTACCTTCAAACAGAATTTAACAGCATGCCCAATACGAGAATTGTCGAGATTTTGGAATAAAAGTGTAGTTTCAAAAGAGTAAACAATATTAAGGCGTTCAAAGAGAGTACAGTGTCGCGAAAGTGAAAGGTGAAGCATCACATGGTAATGATTTAATGAGAGAATGCTCTATATCCCCAACTCCTTTTAATATTAATTTGCCTAAGCCTTGAAAGAATGGAGGAGGAAATGAAGAGTAATGGGAATGCAGATTGAGGAAACAATACTAGATATTATACTCTTTGATAATCCTGCTGTCATGGCTGAGGAAAATGACGATATTAAAAACAGAAGAAATGTTTCGAACGTCCAGGTCTGGAAGGGGAGTTGAAGATAATTGCTTATACTAATAAACATGTAGTGGGAAATTTCGTGTAACTAAAGGACAGATAAGATATCTGGTCCTGATTGATGGTAACTCTTTCACAGGTGTTCGGCAGAAAGCGAAATCTCGTTGACAGTGTCAAATGACTACAAACACTGTGCATTATGAGTTCAATCAGAAGTAAGTGCTACATGTGTAGCTCCGTTGAAGTGGGGAATTTCTCACCTAATTTTCTTTTAGCAAGATATATTGTATCACCTATATACGCTCACAAAATGTAAAATATTATCTAATTTGTTAATTGTCTAATCTGAATTGCTGATAAATGTGACAAAAATACGGTATTTGGTAACAGGATGTGGAAATGAGGTAATAGAAATGAGGTTGAAATTGATAAAATATAATTTTGAAATCATTTTAAAGACTTGAAGTTCACACTTACAGAATAAGTCACAGTTAGTAAATGTATATACAACAAAATGAATCAAGGAAAACGTTTCATTAATATTCAAACCCAATTTTTCGAATTACCAGCTAACAATATCCCCTGGCCGAAGGGATAAAAGGCACTGACTGACTGCGACGTGACGGAACGGCTAATAAAAAATAATAATGCACATTAATGGAGATTACTCCAAGGGCAAAGCGCTCAACGCCCCTTAAGGAGCTTGGGGGAACACTTGTTAAATCAGGAGTGGACACAACAAATAAAAAAAAAAAAAAAAAACTATATATACAATACAATTGAAAGTATTTGTTTCCGCATATGACTCAGAAGTACAGTGTTTTTAACTCAACAATAAAATAGATTAATGATGTTTTAAAGTACGTTAGGTGAAGATGAAAATCAAGCAAAAAATGAAAGTAATATATAATAAATATTTAATACAAAACAACTACAATGACATGGATATCTGCGGAAGGGGGTTCTTAAGTAGATATACAAATGTTTCTACTGTCATTTTGTTAATAAACACTTTGTTACAGTTCAGTAATTTTACTGTTCTTCTATGACGTCCAGAAAGTTGTATGTAATGTAGTGGAAGCTCTGACGATAGTTCTAAGTTTTGCCGAAAACAGTACACAGTGCATTACAATCTACCAAGAAAAACGCAAAATTGGTGAATTGATGGTTTAAGGTTGACGTATTGGGATGAAAATTACTACAAACCTGTATCGCTCGTGGCACTATGATCGCACAGGATTTTAGGTGTCGGAACTTCAGCGCACCAGCTGACCGTCAGAATTGTGGAGCATTTGCTGTGTACAAATGAAGCTAACATCTCCCAAGTTAACAACACCACTCAGACTTGGAAATGTGCACAAAGATGTACTGAAAACAGGCAGCGACGGAATCGAAAAATTACCAAACAAACGGGACTTTCAACGGGATTCTACGCTCCTCAGAACAAAACATTACTGGCTATTTGTATACATTATTTCATTTGTGGGTGCAGGGGCTTTAACCAAATGTTGTATAAATTTTTGTAGAACTTAGTCCCGATATTTCTGTATTTTTCAGAAGCAACTCAAACATATTTAATTGAAAACGGCTCAATTTTTTCTATGAATAATGTTAAATCCACTGTATAAACGCCATTTTCTTGTATTTTTTGTTGATTTTTAAATTACTTAAATCCAGTTTTTAAATTTCTCAGACGTGGATAGTATTTACATTATGGGCAATTTTATTCAGTATCGTATTTGTGATACTGTTTTAAATAATGTTTAATGAAGTTTCTGAAAAACTCAAAAGTTTGGGGTGAAAATGTGCTTCAAAATAGGCATTTTAGAAAAGCTCAAAACGATTTTCTAAAAAAGGCTCCAAATTTTTTCAACACAGAATTTGCACATAGGACTCAGGTTTTGCTCAATATAATATTCATAAAGTCAGATTTTAGGTGAACTATTACAGAAACCGAAAAATTGAAAATATCTTGAAAAAAGTTCATTAAATGACAGCTTTGGAGACAAAACCGAAAGGATAGCCGAGACTGAAGAGATAAGGAATGCTTGTAGCATTCTATTGCACCTCTCACACAAAAATGCCACATTCTGAATATTTGAATTATAGAATTTACTGTCCTTTGTAGTCGTCGTCGTCCTGACATCGGCGTGTAAATGGAACGAACATGCTTGATCCGAGGCTCGGTTCAGCGCTCCAGGAAGTAGATATGAATATGTTTTTAAATTTGAAAGGATAGAACACAAAACTCAGAGAATAAAATACACACGAATTAAGGCAGGACTTAATATTAATAATTTCATTATGTATTAGAACCTCGAGCTTAGGTTGAAGATTTTCACGTGATAGTCGATATCTTAGTAGGACAGAGTTGGAGTAATACGGAAGTATATGTTTTCTTGAAGCACTGCTGGATTTAGAAATAAATTTGGAATTGTTGATATAATGTGCGATTTGTTTTTGTAAAGGTTTACCAGGTATATAACGCACTAAGTGAATTCGTCTCGTACATATTGAAACATGCCCACAAACTGCTCACAGTGTGGGCGTTTTGTCGTAACCCGTTTCGAAGTTATATTGCCATGGGCGCCAGGAAAAGGTTACGATAATATTTTGCTCTGTGTGCTTCAACGAAAACTAAATATTGTCCCGCTAGCTGGGTTGATGGGTTGCGTCTGAAATAATCGCTATTACCTATTGATAACAAATATTTTATAATAAACAAATATTTTACCTAGGTACTTATTAGATCGAATTGGCCAATTAAAATAGTTTTTTTTCATTCAAAAAGAAACATAAGATTTATTACTTATTGCAACACAAAAACTGTCCTTTGGTCACAACCTTTTTACTGCACTATTCTTCGCGCGCTCTTGATCGACGTCGCCACGATGTTTCTGTTCTCCCCGGTGATGCGAATTCCAGAGTCGAAGTAGCGCGTTCTTCTTTCCTGTTCTTCCACGTGAACGTTGCAACACGTTGAACGTGCCACTGATCCGCACTACTTCAAATGTTCGTAGTTCTAGTTCGATTAAACTTGCAAAAATAATACTTCTAATTATACTTCTAACACACTGTAAATTATTCGGAGTCCGACGTTCCTCAATCTCATGAAAAATTCCAAGTTCCAATTACACAAATTATCTATCCGCGAGCGACCCGCACAGCGTCACCACATATGACAGAATGTCCGTTTTCTTATTACTGCTCAGCCCTCCAAACCTCAGATTCCCCCTTTCTACTGTTTTCTTCTCAAAAAATCAGGCATACTTCCGCAGTAGTTGCTCTCTCCAACCAATCCCCAAATCGTTTTTAAATCTGACTAGCCGCTCCGTCACTTTCAATGCCAGATGAATATTTATTTATCTTGACTACGACTTAGGCGCAGCTGCTAAGGCACATATATTCCTATTTAGTACCCTATGCCATTGCACCCATTTACGACAAATAACATTTAATAAAATGACTCACATATTGGTATGTCACAATATATTCAAAATATGAGAGATCCGTATATTATACCCCAAATGATGAATATTGTTTAATAACTTTTTCATTTATTTATTGAATTTATTGAATGTCTACAATGAAAACAGAAACATTAAGAAAAACATTTTTGAAATTTTATTGAGAGAAAACGAGATTTTGTGTATAGAAATAGACCCTGAGCTGTGACCTAACTTATACATTACTATCTGTATTGCTTTCACTATTTTTCCTCGTGATTACAGATGATTTGAACTTGTGCCTGAACTAAAAAAATATATGTGTCATTAGTATTTACATATTTCAAACTTTGTCAGAAAAATTCAGGAAATAGTGTGTTTAAATGTTTAATTTTAGTTCAGGCACCAGCTATGTATTTTTGAATTGTCACAAAAACAAGTATTAGAGGGTTATCTTACACAGAACCGGGGATGTTTGAGATTGCCAATACCAGCCAAAAAGTCAACTTTCAGGAAATTGCTTTCAAGTTGTAATGTAGAAACCCCAAGGTTATAGGTTTTACCTTCTTTTCTGTCTACATCTATTATTTTTTCTTCGTAAATGTCTTCTATGATTATATTATGTTGTTTTTTAAAAAAAGGGGCTTGGTTCCCGTTTTTTCAAAAGGGGCAAGGTTACATAAATATCCAAAACAATACAGATGGATCGTAGAATAAAACAGGTTTCACCGTGTTAAAAATAATATACCAAAAGTTCTAATTCTCTTAAAAGTAAAAAGAACTGATTTTCTGACATTTTCTGTGCGAGATATAATAAACCTTATGGTAGAAATAGTTTTCTAACAGTTTTCTACATCATCAATATTTAATAACGGTTGACCTCGGATGAGAAGTGTTATTTAATATTGATATGCATTTTTCACTGTCAATATACATTTATATGTCTAATTATTCATTTAACTAATAACATTTCGAAAAAACAAAGTTTTAAAATTACTTCTAATAATATTTACAGAAAAAGTACAGTGTTGTACCGCTTTCTCTAGGTCTTCCGACAACATACTTCTGGATTAAACCTGCTGTGATACACAGATGTGAGTGACTGCGTCGTCAATTTAAGTTGACGGTGCGGGAATCTGGTTTGCTAATGCGTGTTTCTGTCGCTTGGATTCCCGAGAGCCGGTTTCCAGTCAATTGCCTTGGCAAGTTGCTACTCAACACTCGGATTTCAGGAATCCTTGCGATGTTCCACTAGCGATAAAGGCTGATTGCGAGCTGTTTGAATGAAAATTGTAGAACTAATTTCACAAGAACAAATTTTATTCGGGCAAATTTTACCTTTGAATTCCGGGTAAATAATGTTACCAACAACAATTTTGTAAACATTAGCCTAAAAGGAACACGTTTGTATATACGCTTATAGTTACGCTGGTTTCACAGATATGTAACCCATTCAGATTTTTTAAAATTTTGTATAATGATACTACCATAGTGTAATGTTAACTTACAATTCCTTCAAGATATAATACAATGAATTTGCTGATTTCTTCTCACATTATCTTACATTGTTTTACAAAGATTTTCAGAAGTCCACTCCCGAAGAAGTCAAAACATATGCTTGGGAGTAGTGACATCAATAATTGTAATGGTATTGTAACTATAAATAAGCAACAATATATTTAAAAAATATAACTAATGTTGAGAAAAAACACAATCCGCATAGGCTCAAAGAGCATATAAACATTTTAAGAACGATAGGAAAATGTTCAAATGATATGAAAAATACAGTACATAAAGTAACCACGGTTTTAGAAGTAGTATCCAATGTACGTATTTTTAAACTTAAATACGTTCATTCCATCTAGATGTAGATAATTTGTGCTGATAATCAGACAGTTCTCTGTTTTCGATCTTTAGAAAACCATGCAATGAAGTGCTTAGCAACAAGATACAACAATGTTGACAACAAAAAAGGTTATTACTTTACCTTTGCGCAGTGGCAATACCATAACCAATGAAGGTTTACTGAGGTGTGGTTATTGCTAGTTGAAAACTATTAAAAGAAACTGTTTTACAAAAATTAATCAATACATCGGTACCAACTTGAAAACCAGAGGAAGGGGGTAAAAAGTTTATGCAGAGCTATTTGTTAAGAAACATTGTTCTTTTTAATATTTTGTAGCATTGTCCGTTGCGCCAGATGCATCACGTAACTTCGCTGACCTGGATTTCACAACTTTGCATATTTGAATAAAGAAGTGAACCATTTTTCTTCACCTTCTTTGAATCCATTTTCTTTGCAATTTTTGTTTTGAATATATTGTTTCCTGGTTTCTTCAAAATGTTCAAAGTATTTACTTTGGGAACTAGGGGAAAAGGCAGTGGTAGTGGTAGTGACGAATCAAGTTTTGTTTTGAAACAGGTCATTATCGTGCTGAAATATATTGCTTAGCTTTTCCAAATTCGAAAATTTTACTTAACACTGAAAACACAAATTTGGCTTTGAGTGTCCATGTATAAAATAATTCATCACTCCATTTATATATAATCTACAATTGTCCCATACTGGCACGTGTATGTTCCCACACGGGCACAAAACATCGCCTTGTTTGACGGTGAGAATTAGGTTTCGTAGCTCCAGCTCTATCTTTTCATCTTTCAAACCATGTATCTCCCATGAATCGTCACTTGAAAGGTAGACATGTGCGATTTATTGTCATAATATTTTCGTCTTATTAAATCAGTATGCAATGAAAGCGTGTGCCGATGATTTCAGGTTTCAGTCGTCCTGATATCTCCCGTATGAATGATCACTCGTTGTATCCATGGACTATCCATTTATATTCGGCGACAGTAAACACCCTCTTCGAACCATTTCACCACAGTGATGCATCCTCAGAGCTCAGACGACAACTGACAGCGAAGGGACGCGTGTGACTGAAGGAATATTGAAGAAAGTCGCAGGCCTCTCATTACTTTCCAAGTTTCTAAAACGTAATACATGTTATTAAATATTTACTTCCATGTGTACAAAGACTTCTTGCACCCAATTTTGACGCGAGTACATCTTTTTATTGCGTCACAGGAATTTTGTTTCTCTTTGTGAAACTATTTTTGTTGAATTTTGTTGCTGTCGAGGGTGTTGTATCTTGATGTTTACTGTCAATGCAGTTTGAATTGACCCAAAAGAGAGAATATCTATCTAGACGTCCACCCACTGTATACACAATCAAGAAAGTGGAGTTCCAACTCAGTGATCTCAAACTACAAAATCAATATCGATGAAACTTTTCGTTAGCCCCGTTTGAACTTGTGGAAAAATGTAAGCTATAATTTACTGCCATAAGCATTTATTTACAAAATAAGAAATCACCCGAACGTTTTTCTACTATTACGTGACATATTCAGGAATGCTTAAATGAAGCAGTTAAGTTGCACGCCACGAGACAAAGACTAAGAACTACGTCAATGCAAAGAAATGAGAAATGCGTTGAAGCATGTACCGAGTGAGGCAGCTACGATTGTCTCAGCAAATATTTTCCAAACGGCTTGAGGTTTCGTAATGCGGTTTGGGTAAGATGCTGTAGATGATATAACATATTTTGTTTTTTTGTTACTAACATTTTTATTTTCTCTCGAACTTCAGAGAATGTTCTGTAATGCTGTGGGAGAAAATCGGAGAATTTTCCGTCCGTCCCTCTTGCCTGCCGAAATTAAATCCGTTCGTCCCTTCTCCCTGCCGAAATTGTCTTTCAAATTCTTTTTTTTTTCACGAAGTCCTATGGCATTATGGAATATTTTATTGTCATCCGACGAATATTGTCATATTCGGACATCCTTTTAGTGTCTTATAAAATTTTTGAATGCTGCCTTGAATGAAAATGAAAAGAAAACTGATAATCATGTTATAAAGTATGTGGAATAGCTTCATCTTTAATGTTGTAGATATGTGTGTACATGTTGAGGTAAGAAACGGAACGATTTTTAAATGTGTGATTCATATTTATCAAAATAAATAAACGGTGTTCAGAAATGTTCTTTTGAAAAATATGTAATTGTAAAAAAATAAAACCGGAAACTAATTGTAATCAATCCATTAAAACGTTCCTTCAGAATGCTTTTGTTTGCGTAAATGTATTTCGTTTCTCAAGCTTGAAATATAATTATAATCAACTTTCAATGGAATATTGTTTGTCTTCTGAGCTACTTTTGTTAACCTTTCAAAGCAGGAATTAGGGATGTTGGTGTATTAATCACAGGTACCAATGCACGTCAACCGGCAGATATCATTTGATTCATAGTTTTCAAGTCTGCTGCCAAGGCCAGTTAATTTGCCTGATTTTCTACACACCACATCCATAAAGAGGAATTCCTGATATGTTATTCAGGATATAGTGTTCTTTAATTATATGGATCAAAAAATTCGTAATCTCGTATCCTTATTTGAAAAGGATTTGGTGCTTGATCGGTTTGTGCCAAAAAGTGTACGTGCCGGCTGGATAGCCGAGGATGAAGGTAAAGTCTGAAGGGCCGTAGCTGCCTCGGCTCGAAGGGTCGCGAGTTCGAATCCCGCCTCGGGCATGGATGTTTGTGAGTGTTTATGTTGTCCTTACGTGTTCTCCCTACAGTTCTCCCTACAGTTTTAAAACTCAGTGGTCGACCAAAGATGTTTAAAAGTGACCTTAAAAATTAATTTAAAAAAGTGTTCGAGAAGGCTGGCAAACCACCACAGGCCACTTCTAAGGGCGCAATTCTGAAATTCGAATACTTCACTCTCCACCGTGATTTGGGCTGAATTTCATTTTGTTGAGTGGTTGAGGTGGCTCAAGGCATCAACTGATGTCACTGCAAGGCCTCTGACCGGGAGGTTCTAGAGTTTCTCTTTCGACGGAATCATAATTTCGACACTAGCTTTTCAGCTAGGTCGAATTCAGTGGCTGTCTGGAGGAGAATTCGAGCGGCCCGCTGCGCGTCCAGTAGTTTCTGCACTTTCTGCAGGAATGCGCAGTTGGTGACCCGAAAACTGACGTACGAGTCGGCGCCGAATCTTCCCATCTAACAGAACACCGCCACCTCTTGATAAAAGCATGCACTACACTACGGGACTAATGACAGCAGCAGTTGACGCGCCCGGAAACACGAAATAATCAATCCAACAATAGGCGTTGAATACTGTGTGAGATTTTTCGCCGCAGATCTCAGCCCGTCTCTTCTACTCAATGCAACTGCGGCGCCCGTGTCGATGTGACGCGGGTATGAATGCGTTGGAGAAGCAGGAAAAAGCTTACTTTTCTCGAGGATGAAAAATTTCGATGGAAAACCGATGGCACCCATCTTCCTAAAAGTAATAAGAACCTGCATGTCTTTTTCTAATTAAGAGACATACTGTATATGAGAATTTAAGAAAGTTCACATTTCATTGCAGGTATCTGTAGAAGCTTTTTCTCCCTTGAAATATTTCTTTTAACTCATAGAAACAAAATGAGTATGGATGATACATTATTACGTTTCGTTGTAAGAGACAATAGATTGGTATCAGAAACATATGTAATTTGTGGATATTTGGTGAAATTACTCATGTAACTTTTACAAAATATTAGTTGTTTTTCGCGAAACGTAGTCGCTTAAGTAGTTTCACGTTACAAGTAATATTGGTATTTTTCGCGTAATTGGATCTATAGTGTAATATGAAATTAATTTTATTGACATGCCCACGACTCCCGCATCACCATCCCTTACCCACAGCCCTATCTGCCCGCGTGCTCATCCGCTCCATCTCGTCCTGCTCCGCTCTCCGCATGCAAAACGCCTAATTATTACGAGTTGCACATTTTCCTTCTTTATATTTCTACATTTTTTTTTCTACAACCCCCCTTTCACCCCTCTGTTAAAGGATTTTGAAAATCGTTCCTTCTTTGTTACGAACATCGAATAACGTATAACATGGCTGAACATTCAGATAACGTATTCCAAATCTTGTGCTTTTGATTGAGTTGTTTTGCCACTGCGTTAATATGCCGTTTTGTCGTGTTCCTTCATACCAATCATAAATTATTTCAAATGTATCGAAGTCCTGCTTGCCTCGTCTAATCCAGCTGTGACGTCGTGGCAGTAAGAACTCAAAAGAATACCTACAAGTTTATTTACTGAATAATGTACACCATTGAACTGTACACACGTTCAGGTCTTTCACGACCGCCAGTTGCGCTCGTACATACCTGTGGATACACCACTCTCACCAGAGTGGCCCGCCTGTCTAGTGGACGCCTCTAGCGCGCCACCCCAGTGACTTCCGCAACCCGCGCAACGCACGAAGACACTCCAGCACGAAGACACAGGGCGTGAAGTTTGGGCAAGACGCGAGGCTTTCACGACCAAAAACCCTGCGCGTGAGCGAGTCGGCCTATTTCATACCTGCCGTCTCACCCCCACTTGGCACAGCAGAGCGCGGGAGAGGGAGAGGGAGAGGGAGAGGGAGCGGGAGCGGGAGCGGAGCGGGAGCGGGAGCGGGAGCGGGAGCGGGAGCGGGAGCGGGAGCGGGAGCGGGAGCGGGAGCGGGAGCGGGAGCGGGAGCGGGAGCGGGAGCGGAAGCGGGAGCGGGAGCGGGAGAGCGGGAGCGGGAGGGAGCGGGAGGGAGCGGGAGGGAGCGGGAGCGGGAGAGAAGGGCAGGGGATGCCGGGGAGCGAAAACAGGCACTGAGACGTGCATCACTTCGGTGTATGCACAGTGAGGTTTCCAGACTACCACATGACAACTTACTGCTGGGCAAGCAAGCCGGCTTCCTCTTGTTTTCAAAAGTATCTGCCGTGGACCCTAAGCTACTCAGTTCAAAGGTATTCAAGCCTTTCGCGTCCTCACCCCACGCAGGGCAGCCAACGTGACGCTACACAACACTGCTTGTGGCAGCCATAAAACATCAATTTAATAATACAATGTACACAACACGGATGAAGAACAAGTCAAGCGTTTAATTGGCATAAAAATCAATAAATAACATACAATGTTCTAAAAGAAAGTTATTTGTTTCCGTGTAACCGAAAACATACAGACCTGGTCTGATTCAGGTACTTAGACCAGTGGTTAGAAGAATGGAAGTGGAATTACAGTACTGGTTGTGATAAAGATTCGGATATCGCTCAGAGTTATGCAATAATCTGTATACTATTCTTCCGTTTTTCATATTGTTATTGAACCATAAACATTATAAATCATAATTATCATTTAGAAAACGTCATTATCGATTTTCCAAACGAACCTTTTCCGTGCCATAAACAGAATAGGGTGTGCCCGTTGCGGCATCGCACATATCATTGGCTTCGCAGCTCGGTTCGGGGCAGGAGAGCAGGATTTTCTGACGTCACAGAACGAGTTGGCAAGCACTGAGAGATAGAGTTAGGAAAACATTAAAGAATAATTGAAGAAATAAAATTATAAAAATTATGTATAATTAAGAGAATGCTTTCCATAGCTATCAGACTTTTCGCCCTTTCTCCTACCGGGAGCGGTAGCTCAGTGCATCAACTGATGCCACTGCAGCATCTCTGACCGGGAGGTAATAGGTTCGAGTCCCGACGGCGGCAGGATTTTCGACACTAGCTTTTCAGCTATGTCGAATTCAGTCACTGTCTGGAGGAGAATTCTAGCGGCCGGTTGCTCTGATCGGTAGTTTTCCGTGGTTTCTCCGATCAACACCAGGCGAATGCCGGAGCAGTACCAGACGAAACGGGCCACGGACCGCGCGCGATCTTTCCTTCCTCTTCCTTGTCCTATCCTCTCCCCTTACACACACACACACTTACACTAAAATGCACTACCACTTCCATATATTCTGGGAGACTGGTCGGGAGCTTAGAGCTTGTCCCGATTGGGGCGGTGCCCCGCTGGTGGAAGATGCCTGGTTAGGGGGAAAACCCACTAGCCGACGGTAGGTCGGCGCCGGATCTCGCCATCCAGCGGGGGAAGATCACACCATCTCCCGAGAAGAAACAAGGACTACACTAACGGAACTAATGACCGAAGCAGTTGACGCGCCCGGAAACACGAAAAAAATCAATCAATCAATAACAATAAAATCATTATATTAATTATTGTTATATTAACTACACAGGGCAACAAATTGTAACATTATAATATGAATAAAAGTAACTTGTTTTACGTTCTAGCCTTCCGAATACTTCGTAAGACAAAAGTTATTTAAACGTGCGCCGGATATCGGTGAATTTCTTAGCCTTCTCAGGTAAAGAAAAGTGGGTACATCCAGTCACTAAAGTTAGAAAAAAATCCTCTAACATGTGGTGTAGCCAGAATGCATGTTTTCATGGTTCTTGATATCAAAATCGACTGACGGCAAAACGTCTGTCGGAGGATGAAAGTATTGCAAAACTTTATATGGAATTAAAATCAACATTAAATTTGTAATTTGCAATTCAAAGTAAAAAAAGGAATTGCAGAGGTACATGTGAGTCATAACAAGATTTCAAATGGTCTTCTCGTCAGTGCTCTTTCGTTTGTATGGGGTGGCTTCTTTCTGTTATAAAAACCACCAACTTCTCATGATGGCTGGGTCCCATCTTTCTGCGTAGCGTTCTTCCGTAACTCTTAAGATCTCGGTGAAATCTCTCACCTTGTTATTCGCTGAGCTTACCTATGATCTTAGAGAAGAATACGAAATGTGAATGAAGAAAATGTTCTTTAAAGGATATTCGAACATACCAAATTCATGCACCTGTACAAAAGATTCTCCATTTATAATTCATAGTCGTCCTACTTCTGATTTCCAAGGAACCCCTTTTTAAGAGATCCAAAAGATTTCTAAGCCGCGATTTCCTTAGGGGAAATACGACTTCGAAATTTCATTCAACAGTTTTCTGATTTCAGGCCTAACAAATATTTCCTCTTTTATTTTGCATCATTAAGTTTAAAAAGAATTTCTCTTTTTAAAAAATGAACCCATCTCCTCCTTTGCTAATTGTTTTAACAACATTTTTCATTAGTTCTAATTTAAGGTGAAGTTGGGCCAAGAGAATACTTTGTGGATCAACCAAAGTCACTACACTTGCATTTCCGGATGAATTCATTTGTTTGAAATCACTTTAAAATTATTCTGCTTGAATTCACGATCTCCCATCTCAATCAGGTTTTTCGTCCAATTTTCCTGATCCATTGAGCAAATGCTGAGATGGCCCCTTGTTTTGCTTCTGGACATAAATGCAACTTCATTTTCTTCTAGAATTCAGTGGGAAATACAATTATTCAAATTATCGTTTCCATGTTGTCGCGGCAGGAAGTATTATTCCGAAAGACAACATGGATAAGAGCCAAAATGTATTGCCTTTTTATCCTTGAGAATAGATTTTATTAAATGGGAGTTTTTTTTCAAAATTTAAGTAGTATATGACTTAGTGTAGGGATCACAGAATTTTGAAAATGTGCACACAATTCACTTTTCCCCATAGCACGTCATACGTAGTTTTAACTGTTTTTTTGACGTTAAATAAATAAATAAATAAATTCTGTAGGAATTGCCATGAGACGCCGCTAGGGGTCTCCTGGGAAACAACCGAATTGCGCCATTCAAATTATTTCAGTGGCTATATTTTCGTGCGTGCGTTAGGCTGTGTGATCTTCATTAAGCACTCATGAGAAGCGGAGACAAGAGAAATAGGAAGGCAGATATTGGCATATAGGCGGCCAATCAAATTTGGCGCAGTTCTTGGAATTCCGGCATCGATGACAATTCCTTGACGCTAATTAACAGCAAAGGGTAAACATTTTAAACGTCCCGGCTTGAACATATAATACGTTTACTGTAAAAACCGCGGGCGGGCTTCCAGGGAGAAAGGCAACACGTTTTTCGTATGAAACTCTTTGAAAGGACTGAAATTGTTTTGAGAAAGTGAACTGCTTTCAAAGACGCTCGCGAGATCGCTACTGGGAAGCGACCAGACAGCATTTTGTATTGTCAACATTCCAAGAATCCACCGGCGTTCCAAATACGACGCGATAGGATCGCATTGTTCGAAGATCGAGAAGCCGAGTGGTTTGCAGACGCGCTCATGAAAAGAGCGAAGGAAATGAAAGCTAAAATGTCATGTTGGTAGCGGTCTACCTTGCAGCTGTGCAGCCTCCGTGAACAGAGGTTTTGGCGCGGAGCCTGGTTTGACATTATTACGCCCGAATTACGACAGAAAACTATCTTATTTTCGTCCAGCTGAAGTAACACTGACAACTTCTTCAATACTCAGTAATTCTTACGCTGAGATTATCTATTACTTATTAAACAATTGTCTTTCAAAATTTTCCCTTGTGGCAAGGGAGGAAAAGACGGCAGGAATCTTGTTGTCAACCCGAATCATAGCCTGTTGCTCTCTCAAAACTCTAGTGGCCTCCCAAAAACAAGTTATTTTGCAGCCTCAATAGCAGAAATAGGGAATGATGTAGTTTATCACAATATAATTTCACACAAACACAGTTTGACAATCCTAAACACAAAATCGAAATGGCCGATTGCCCGTCTCGACGTGCCGGGCAAACAAATCAGTTAGGGAACGATTCTGCCACTTGAAGCGCTCGAGTCAAATCGCTGGTTTTCTACAAGTAAAACTAGGAACATGCAGTTTAGACTGCACGTTTTCTGTACATCCAATCTGCACCAAAACTGCACCGTGTATAACGGCCTTAAAACAAGTTTATATGTGCCATTTGTCATTGCTTACGTATTTCGTACCCGATGCTTCTAAGGATTACATGCGTACTTGAGTATGATTATTTTGAAAAGGCCAAGAGTGCTAAGAGAATAGATGATTTTTATTCCATTTTTGTAAGCGCACGGCGTTAAAACAGAACTTGAAAAAATAGTAAAATTAATATAAATACTTATAAAATATTAATAAGTAGAAAACTGATTATTGTTCCCGGCACGTCAATGGATATGGCCACCATACCCGTTAGTGTAATGAATCCTGGGTGAGACGTGCACCTCACTTATGGGACAAACGACAATAGCTGTTGTCGGGCCGGAAACACGTAAAAAGGAATCAACCAATAATCTCAGCCGGAAATATCCTCTTATCTCCCGACTGGTCTCCCATAATCTGTGGTAATGTAATGCAAGCAAATGTGCAAGAGAAAAGGTAGGATCAAGTAAGGAGAGAGGATGGATAAGAAAGAGGAAGGAAAGATCACGCGCGGTCTGTGGCTCGTTTGTTGTTAGGGTAGTGCTCCGGCATTCGCCGGACTTTGATCGGACAATCCTTAGAAACTACCGATGAGAACAGTCAAACGCTAGAATTCTCCTCTAGACAGCAGCTGAAATCGGCCAAGCTAGTAATAATTCACCACCGTCGGAACTTGCACCGTAAAGACTACCACAAACCGATGCGGAAGATCGGATTATGAGCACGTTCAGACCTGCGCTGCCGGCGAGCGTCGCGACAACGGAATGGCAGCGTTTAATCGGCGGCGAAATTTGTAACGCAGCCAGACGCGTTTCTTCCGCTGCAGCTCGAGTTTTGTGGAAGTCCGCTCGTGTTCGGGAGTCTTCACTCCCCTCTGGTTCGAGCGATCTTGCCAACCGTCACCAAACGCTGACTCATTATTGACGCTCCGGTGTGAACGGTGTCGCGAATTCCGCGGCCACGTGTAGCTCGGAACTTTCCGCGCCGCTCCCTCTGCGGATCTACCGCGCCGGTCTTCAGGAGCTTTAAATCCATCCGCAGCGGGTGCGGGCCGGAAGCTTCGGCGACGAAATTCGCGAGCCCGTTATGAGTAAACGTCATGTAAGCGTACTTTAATACGGTATATATATTTCGCGCATCACATCCTCGAGATTATACTTGATATAGAATTATTCCACTCTCAATCCTTGACAAATCACCGTGATAGTCGCGCACAGTTACTGCGGGATTTTTTTCTATTATTGTAAAAATCTTACTTTCTCACACTTTGCTAGTTGAGAAATCAATTGCATTCTATGTGCAATCCCATTAGAGACGATCGTGCCCCACAACACGGGATCTACAAACTGCGCTCGAAGCTCCTTATTCACACCCATTATTTCCACATTTTGCAACAGTGAAAGTTTCTTGGAGGAGAGAAGGAAGTCTTTCCCACATGTACTTTTCTTGGGCATGTAATTTCTAAATAAAATATTTTCTTTCATATTGGTGTCAAAATGAATAATTTCATAATTGTAGGCTTTAAGGAAATTTATTTTAATCAACTTTTCAACGGCGCGGGTTTTTAATCGGCGCGAAAGGATATGAAATCGCTTTGAAGTCTCTCTTTAACTGCCCTTCAGAGACGTTTCTTTTAATACATCAAGGTACTAAAATCAGTGGACTTCTTTTTGCGTAAATCCGCATCAATCATCACACTTCGGCCAAGGCGAAGAAGTGGGTTGAGGTGGGCGCATAGAAATTGCGTCTTCATTCAGCTTGAAATCTGCCCTGCATGTTTCTTGTTGGTATATTTATTTATCATTCAAGTATTTAGGGTTAACAGGTGGGGAGGAGATTCCAGTGCTCAAGAAAATGTGCGCAAATTGTACTTTTCCCTCATATGTCAGATAAAATTTTCGCTGTTCATTGACATATGAAATGAAAAAACCACGGGTGGAGGGTCACACTGAACCGAAACGTCTCTCACTCTCTCTCTCTTATCTCGTGTCAAAACGACGCATGTAATGTTTGTTGTACGTTTCATTTAACGCAATGAATGCATGAGTCGTCTGTACAATGTTTGTTGTGTACAGCAGAGGGTAGATGTCGCACGAGAATAAACACCAAACTATTGTGTGAGGACTACTTTCCTCGTTTCACGTACAACTATTCACGGCCTCAGTCCGAATTGAAGCCATTCCTGGTTGTTGACATATCTTGGGTAAAACATGAACATTTGATGAAATATTTCTCAAGGAACAATCCACATTTCAAAATGAAAAGGCCAACGATAAAAAGAGATAGCCTCAAAAATAGCCCTCATATTAAAAGCCTCACTGCCGTATTACAATGCCAATTAATTTCTGCCGTAACAAAACACGACAAGTATGTTCATTAGCCGGGACACAGGAAGAATTGCGCGCGCGGAACGGCGGGGCTGAGAGCCGCGAGGCGCAGGCGGCCGAATGCCACAGCGAATGCCTGTGAAGCGGGCGACGCGGGTGGCGCGAGCGGTGAGGAGCGAGCGGGTGGGCGGCGGAGGCGGCGGGGCGGAGCGGTAGTGCGGCAGGGAGCGGCGACGGATGGCGGGCAGCGGGGGCGAAGCGAAGTGCGAGGCGGCGGGCGCGGGGCGGCGGGAGGGCGCGGCGGGGGGCGGGGCGGCGGGCGGAGGCGGCGGGGGCGGCGGGGCGGCAGGGCGGCGGGGCGCGGGGCGGCGGGGGAGGGGCGGGCGGGGCGGCAGGGGCGGCGGGGCGGCGGGGCGGCGGGGGGCGGGGCGGCCGAGGGCGGGAGGGCGGCGGGGGCGGCGGGGCGGCGGGGCGGCGAGGGCGGCGAGGGCGGCGAGGGCGCGGCGGCGAGGGCGGCGAGGGGCGGCGGGCGGCGAGGCGGCGAAGGCGGCGAGGCGGCGAGGGCGGCGAGGCGCAGGCGCAGGGCGGCGAGGGCGGCGAGGGCGGCGAGGGCGGCGAGGGCGGCGAGGGCGGCGAGGGCGGCGAGGGCGGCGAGGGCGGCGAGGGCGGCGAGGGCGGCGAGGGCGGCGAGGGCGGCGAGGGCGGCGAGGGCGGCGAGGGCGGCGAGGGCGGCGAGGGCGGCGAGGGCGGCGAGGGCGGCGAGGGCGGCGAGGGCGGCGAGGGCAGCGGCGAGGGCAGCGGAGGCGGCGAGGGCGGGGTGGGTGGTGCGGGCGGCGCTGGCAAAGCGGATTGCCCGGGGAGCGAGGGTTGCGAGGGCGCGAGGGAAAGGTGTGGGCGGGGCGCGACCCGGCGCCAACCGCTTTGTCCGCGGCGCCGCCATTCATTTGACAAGACGACGCCAGCAGCGCGGCACCCACAGAGCGCACTCGCCGCGGACATCAAACAGCGCTATCGGCCCCCCTCTGCGTCTAGATACGCGCGCGACGCTCCCCGCCACCCGCGCCGCGCCCCGCAGCGCAGCGCAGCGCTGTCCATGCATTACCATTCCGACGCAACGCAGAATCCGTAGCCCCAAAACGGACTTTCTCCTCCTTTGCCAACACCTTCCCTGCGACCCTGCGCTCTGCCCTATTCGCTATCTCCTGCACGGAACGTATTCCTTACATTATTTTCCTCGTTACCTATGAAATTCTAGCTAACGCCAATCCAAAAGCTGTGGGTGTCCTTGCTGTTCCGTGAATCATCAAAGACATTCCAGTGAGAAGACTGCCCTTCGCCGCCGGCGCCAGCAGCTGCCTCGAGCCGCGACCGCGCCCACCCGTCGGGCTGCCGTGTCCTTCCCGCGTCGCTGCTGCGCTGCCTGCAACGCCGTGCGCCAACGGTGTTTTAATTGGGGCGGGCGCGCCGTCATTTGTTTCCGGTGGGCGAGAGCGCACCCGCCGTCAGATAGACGCGTGATGTACAAGCCTGCGGTCGCCAGGGAGTCGGGTGGGTGGGGTGGGGTGGGAGCTGCGAAGCCTGCTCGTGGCACCTCGGTTGGGGGGAAGGTGTCGTCGGCCGTTTCCCCCACCCAAGACGCTTCCGCCACCCGCGTCGGCGTCTGTTTGCCCTGTGGCCGACGCAAACAATGTCTCGGCTCGCATGCATCTCCTTCCACCGCGGGGAGCCGGGCGACCACGCCCCCTCGGGAGAGGAACATCAGCCGCGACTCGTGTGTGTCGTGCAGGCTCCTCTCTCGCACGCGCAGACGCCAACCGCTGCGACGGCCCTGCAGCATCGGCACACGGCAACACCAACTCTCGTGGTCAACACCTTTAATTATTGTCTCGGGTAAAGCGATGCGCCACCGAAGACACGTTGGCAGCAATGCAAGAGTTACCCACGAGAATATGAGAGCAAGTGTTTTAGCGCTGCGGTTTGCGGTCACATCTACTCCGTGGTATGACAAAGAAATGAGTGACGCTTTCCGAAACTGGAAGCCGAGCTATAGCATGGGTTCAATACACTAGATTGATTGATTCGTGTTTCCGGGCGCGTCAACTCGTGGTCATCAGTCCCGTTTGTGTAGTGCATGTTTTTCTCCGGAGATGGCGGTGATCTTCCCCCGCTGGATGGCGAGATCCGGCGCCGACCTACCGTCGGCTAGTGGAGTTTCCCCCTAACCAGAACTCTCCCACCAGCGGGGCACCGCCCCAGACGGGACAAGCTCTAAGCTCCCGACCGGTCTCCCCGCATGTGTGGTAGTGTGGCATGTTACTGTGTGTGTGTGTGTGTGTGTGTGTGTGAGGGGAGAGGAAAGAAGAAGGAAGAGGAAGGACAGATCGCGCGCGGTCCGTGGCCCGTTTGGTAGGGTACTGCTCCGGCATTCGCCTGGTGTTGATCGGAGAAACCAAGCAAAACTACCGACCAGAGCAGCCGGCCTCTAGAATTCTTCTCCAGAATGCGACTGATTTCGACCTAGCTTACAAGCTTGTGTCGACAATCCTGCCACCGTCGCCAGTGGAAGTCTAGGACCTCCCGGTCAGAAGCACTGCATTGACATCAGTTGATGCACTGAGCAACCCCTCCCGGTCCCGAGCTATTGCATGGGTTCAATACACTTGAAAAAAAAAACAGACAGGAAGGAACAAGGAAATGGAAGCCAAGATTTAAGATATAGGTATTATATACACTATATCACGTCTGTACTACAAATCTAGCAATTATTTTGAAATATATTTCTTTTTCCACCAATGTTCTGCAAACATGTCCATAATAGTTGCGATGTACACAAAAACATTTTCTATGATATTCAGCTAAATGTGATAGAGAGGTTCTACAGTGCGGACAATTTTGCATCGCCCGGCGCCCCGAGGCCTCCCCGCGCTGAGAGATGCACATCTCACAGCAGCACAGCAGATGCAGAGACGTCCAGTTCGAACGTACTCGAGGCACTGGCTTCAGGGAACAACTAAGTACACTCCAGTGCTAGACATGCTAGACAAAATTTATGTCAATAAAACAGAGTATTCATTACAAGACGCTAATTACTTTTAAAATTAATTAAAAATCATATAACGGGAGATTTAGTAAGCAAAATCAAAAAAGGGAAAAATAAAACAACAAGGGAAACACGACAAGCACAACATTTAGTCATTTATTTCAGTAAAACTGCACAGGGAAAAAATAGTCTATTTGCCAAAGGATTTGAATTATATAATAAATTACCATTTGAAATAAAAAAAATTGTGATAAATTAAAAAAATTAAAAGAAAAATTATAAAATATATCAAAGTAGAAAATTAATTTTGTAAATAGTTAATAGAGTATACCTATAGTTTGTTCCATTGTCATATAAACAATGTATGTAAATATGTAACTTGTATAACTATTAGCCGAGAATGCTAAAATAAATAAATTCATTCATTCATTCATTCATAAATCAGGATCCCAACCCTTACAGTTTTCCTTCTTTTAAAAACGTCGCGTGCCTGAAGTACCTCAGTTGAATAAGTTCTCTCAGTTTCCTAACATTAATCAGTACTACATGCAGGTAATTTACGATGCGAACGTATATACAAGTACTCTCGGTAAGCTTGAACGTCAGCGTGTGTCTTTGTTCGACACAGTGTAAACCACGTTTTGTTTCTAAGTGCTACACATGTCGAGTTTTGTGCCGAGAAAGGAGAATTTGCAGGAATTGTATGGCAGATGAAACACAAAATTCTTGTTGAGACATATGATGAACATGCTCTGTCGAAGACGACATGGCATGTCGCAGAGATTGATTTCGCTACTTCAAAAATAATGATTTTGATCTTTAAGATAAAGAAGACTCTGGCGAACCCAAAATGTTTAATAACAAACAATTGGAGGCATTACTTAATGAAGCCATGTCCGACGCTACCTGACAGAGCAAACTCGTTTGAAAGCATTAGGAATGATCCAGAAGCAAGGACACTGGGTGCCGTATGGCTTAAAGCCGAGAGAACGCCGTTATCTCACGTGCGAACAGCTGTTTCAACGACAAGAGAAGAAAGGAATTTTCCATCGTGTCGTGGCTGGCGATGAAAAGTGGATACAGTAAGATAACCCTACGCGTAAAAAGATCGTGGGGTAGGCCAGGCTACGCATAGGCATCTTTCCCAAAGCCAAATATCCATGTTCGATGCTACTCCGCATTTGGTGGGATCAGCTGTGTGTAATTTATTATAAGCTTCTCAAACCAAACAAAACTATCACTGGAGATCGCTATCGACAGCAATTGAAGCGTTTGAGTGCAGCTCTAATGAGAAAACGGCCGCTATACGAGCAGAGGCAGGTGCTTTTGTTATACGACACCGCATTGCAAAACCTGTGAAAGTAGGCTAGAAAACCCTTAAATGAAAATTCCTACCCCATTCACTGCATTCAGCAGACATCGCCCATTTAGATTATCACTTATTTCGTTCGATGTCACATGGTCTGACAGAGCAGTGCTTCCATTCTTATGAAGATACTAAGAATGAGTTGATTCTTGGATAGCCGCAAAAGACGTATCGTTTTTCCAACATGGAATTCATTTGCTGACCGAAAGATAAGCAAAAATTGTGGCTAGTGACAGGCTTTATTTTTAGTGACATGTGTATCACATACTGTCAACAAAGCATTAAGTTTACAAAAATGCCACAACTTATTCAAACACCGTTTAAATAAACGTGCCGCTTATAGGGGCAGGAGGAAAAATGGTAATGAAGTGACAACTATTTAAAATTCGGTAAAATCGCAGAATTGCAGCTAGCAATTTTTAACAAAAAATATATTAGTCGGTTTCAAAATATAAAAATAGGGTTTTGTCGTGTTAGAGCATATGACTGAGGGTTATGCAGAGATATTTTGAAAAAAGAAACCTAGAAAAAATTCCGAAATAGGAAATTTTGATTTTAAATTTTAATTACAGAAAACACATTTTTTTGGTAAACGAAAAATATTAATTTCGTGTACATACAATTTGAATCTGAGATGAGAATGAGATAAGGAGATAAACAATATTCGAACTCAATACATCATTTGCCACTACGTCCAAGAGTCGTATGTGGAGTTTTATTTATCGGTGAATGCGGATAAAAGTGGTGGATTCCAAAGAACATGGTAATCTTGAAGGTTCAGAAAAGGACGTGGTCATCTCTCTTCATGCGGAAAGAATCACAAGCACAGAAAATGTTCAAAATACATATGCATTTGCCATACCTCAAAAACGTATAATATTTTAACAAAACATATATGGACTTTACATTGATGTACTTCGGCTCAAGGAATACCACTGAATGTGGAATATCAGGAATACCATTGAATGTGGTACATATATTAATGGATAATGGACAGAAATTTAAAAAGTTTGGTATGCATTCTCAAAGGGTACTTGTTTGTAATTTGGGAGTAAATGTGTTTTATGTATTAGTATATATGCAAATACATAGATATTTTAACGTTGATCAACATGATTTGAAGAATAAAATAACAGAAAAGTTTCCTAAAATTACCAATCTAAAGGAAAATGTTACATTCCAGTTTTCAATTATTTGGGAATAAAAAGCTAATAAGAACAATCAAAGCATGTACGAATGCATTTTTTTGCATTTGCCCAAATAAATTGGACCACTCCGAGCACAAATCGAGCTCTTGTCGAATATCCAACCCCACCAGAACTACTCATACACGGGATGTGTTTAAGGTACTTGCGTTGGGGACACGCAATCACATACGGTAACCCAGTCGCTGGAAGAGATTTAGACACTGTCACATTCATGTATTGTTTCGTTACATCGAGTGTAACCTCCGATAAAGCAGTTTCTATCAGTCCGGTGATGAGCAGCATTGGCAAAAATGGAATGAAAAGCAATGAGATTCCCGTTCAATTAGCTGGTGACGTGTTGCAAATGGGACGCATTAAGGGCAGAATAAGTGAATCACTGATTCAGTGTGAAACGAGATCGATTTATGCTTCACAATGGCAAATTTATGCGGAATAATTTTCTCCCGCAGCTGCGAGGCTCAACGCTGGATCTTTTCGTTTGTGAACGTTCGTTTTTCTGTGCAATTTGTTGTGTAATCCCAAGGACTAAATATCTCTTCTTTCTTGCAAAGCTAGAAGTATTTGACAATGAAACCATGACGGATGTTAACATGGACAGATGACCATGACGGATTTTAATTGAGGCGTCATTGGCAAAACAGCGTTCTTCCCGAATTAGATCCTGTTCCACAAATTACTTACAAAGGAACCTTTTGAAGAAGTATAGTACTATAGTTTTTTCGGCCTATTAAAACGGTTCTCGTAATAATTCCATTCTCACGAGTTTATTTTGTTCACTTTTTTTAGTAGTTCGTTTCTTATCGGGGAAAATTATTATAAATTTATATTCAATGCCTCGCACTATGTATTACTGTAATTTAGGATGATGTCATGTTCTTTAGTTAACTTATGCACTACGCAGTCGCAAATCATTAAGGACAGAACACTTTGGGAATTTTAATTTATGCTTAGACATCCAGTGATGAAATCGCCAAGGCATAATTCCGACATACATTATTGCTGGTGAAATAAAAGAAATTACATTCAACGTCGGTTGCGGAGCACGTCAAGCCCCCCCCCCCCCGTGCGGTTCGGAGCACCTGTGATCGGGAGGTAGCGGGTTCCATCTCGGCCAGGCGCACAAGAGTTCCCTGATGCAATATTGGCGAATTTGCTGCTCCTGACGAAACTAATGTCGCTTGCAGACTGTGGTTTTCATTGTTTTCCTGGTCGCTCTCTGACAAATGGGCAAAGGACCTCGCAAGATCTTCCTTTCCCTATCCTACCTCTATACTTCATATCCATTAGCATATAGCCATATAGCGCACAATCATATAACGGACATCGGGAGCTTCGTGTGTAACTTCAGCGCATCTGACCGGGAGGTTCTAGGTTCCAATCCTTACGGCGGCAGGATTTTCGACACTAGCTTTTCAGCTGTGTCGAATTCAGTCGCTGTCTGGAGAAGAATTATAGCGGTCGGCTGCTCTGACCGGTAGTTTTCCGTGGTTTCTCCGATCAATACCAGGCGAATGCCGAAGCTCTACCCTACGAAACGGGCCACGGATCGCGCGCGATCTTTCCTTCCTCTTCCTTGTCCTATCCTCTCCCCTTACACACACACTTACATTAATATGCACTACACTACCACTTATTCCGGGAGACCGATCGGGAGCTTAGAGCTTGTCCCGGCTGGGGCGGTGCCCCGTTGGTGGGAGGGTCCTGGTTATGGGGAAACCCCACTAGCCGATTGTAAGTCGGCGCCGGATCTCGCCATCCAGCGGGGAAAGATCACCGCCGCCTCCAGAGGAGAAAACAAGCACTAAACTTACGTGACTCAAGACCAAAACAGTTGACGCGCCCGGAAACACGAAAAATCAATCACAATCATACTTTTTTTTCTCCTAGGGACATTATGCTTACTAATGGCAACGCACATACGAACAACGTAGGTGGAAGCAGGAAGGGAACGCGGCTCTCAGAAGCCCTTGCTGGGAGGTCCTGTGGCCTAGGTTCCGCGAGCGGCTCTCAAGATCGATTCGAAGATACGAACACAAGTTCCACCCTTCCCGTCTTCTAATTTGGAGTCCTCGAGGCCTAATGGCGTGGAAGGGCGCGCGCGGGCCCCTGCCCTCCCCTCCCCGCCCCCCACGTCTCTTTCTTCTTCACAACTCACGTCCCGAACGCTTGGCGTGCTGGCACACGTACACCGAAAGCACCAGCAGCGGACGTCATTCACATTTTTCTAGTTTTCTTAAAATTCTTTGAATATACCGGGAGCGGTAGCCCAGTGCATCAACTTATGTCACTGCTGCGGCTCTGGCCGGAAAGTCCTAGGTTCGAGTCCTGACGGTGACGGGAATTTCGAAACTAGCTTTTTAGCTAGGACGAATTCAGTCGCTGTCTGGAGAAGAATTCTAGCAGCCGGCTGCTCTGATCGGTAGTTTTCCGTGATTTCTCCGTTCAACACAAGGCGAATGCCGGAGCAGTACCCTACCATACTGGCCACGGATCGTGCGCGATCTTACATTCCTCTTCCTTATCCTATCCTCTCCCCTTACACACACACACACACACACACACACACACACACTTACACTAACACGCTCTACACTACCATATATTCCGAGAGACTGGTCGGGAGCTTAGAGCTTGTTCCGGCTGGGGCGGTGCCCCGCTGATGAGAGAGTCCTCGTTAGGATGATCCCCGCTAGTCGGCGGTAGGTCGGCACCGGATCTCGCCATCCAGCGGGCGAAGATCATTTCCCGAGAAAAACATGCACTACACTTACGGGACTAACGACCTAAGCTTTTTGACATGCCCGGAATCACTAACAACCAACCAACCAACCTTTGAATGTAGTATTGAATTCACTGCGTGTAACACAATGCACGATTATCATACTTCTTTCTGAATACACTTCTGTAAAAATGACCAAATTTTAATTTCTTTTATTTTTAATAATGCATTTCTGCACCCTGATTTGGATCCAGTACAAGCTACTTGAAAATACAGTCGTCACTGCTTATAACAGTTTTGTGAGTTCCATTGGGAGTTGTTTACCATCCACTCGACTTTCTGAACTCTCCCCCTTCTCCCAACATGTTTCCATCTTTTTTCACGCCTCAAGAAATTCTTGTGTGGTCAGCCTTATGCGAATCACAATGACGCAAAGTTGCAGGTGTCTGTCAAATACTATTACCTATTCCAAGCAACAGATTTCTGCGACAAAAGGATACCATCCCACGGCATGAAAAATGTCTTAGGTGATGAGAAAAAATCGTACATCACGTGCTTTCTCTGCTATAATATTTTTCCTGCAAAATGTGTTTTCATTTTCTTGAAATTGACTTTCTGGGTGCACCTCGTAGTGTAATTCTCAATAACATTTAAAGCTAGATTATTGTTATAAATGTTTATGCGTTAGACTAATGTATTGTTTTTGTTCCTGAATTATAATGATAAAATGTTTGCTATAGTTGTATTGTAGTTTTGATAATGTTAATTCTGTAGTTCTACACATAATTTAATTTCATACAACTGCCTCATATTTTATTTCTTAGGTACTAATTATTGTCAAGTACTATGTCACTTTATTTCACATCTCTATTTCTATTTATTGTTTCATTATTAGTTTAAAACGTACTTTTTCTAGTATTGATAGGTTGTTTTGAGAATTTGAATGATGTTTATTTCTTTTTGTTTTTCCAAATTGCCATATGCACATTGCCTGTTATAATTATTTTTTTTTTCCTTAATTTTTTTTAAATTTTAATTAAAATTTTTCCTGTTTTTATTTTTTTTTATTTTCTTACATTGTTTTATTGTAATATAATGACAATATTTTATGAATTGTTCGATATATTTCAGTTGATCAATAGATAAATGAGTGGACCGTGGCCAACACTGGTATCACACCAAATGTAAAATGTAACTCATCCCTCGCTGACGAGTGCAATAAGCACTTAGAGACTGTAAGGAGTGTACTCCTTAAAAAGTCATTAAGAAGTCATTGAAACCGACTTGTTCTTGAACTTCAATTTATATTTCTTGTACTTCAGTGTAAATTTCTATACTATTTTATTATATTTCAAGGTGATGGTTTTCTTTGTTTATACTGTACACTGCAATGCATTATTTTATGAGGGAAATAAAAGTAAATTCAAAATTCAAATTATTATTACTACTATTACTATTATTATTCTTACTATTCTTACTGTTACTATTACTATTACTATTATTATTATTATTATTATTATTATTATTATTATTATTATTATTATTATTACATTTTGGGACGCGAGCACCCTTCTCCACGCAACACAGAAAACTCTTGAGTGCCCTCAGTGACACATCAGTAGCACGTCCTCATGTCCACACGAAAAAAATGTTCTCTCACGGGATGTGATTAGAAGTTTATTTCTCGTGGTCAGCCGAAACATCTAATCAAACTGTCCACGCCGACGCACTGTGTTTTCTGAGACCGGATTCACTGGCCAAGCCAAAATACAATTTTTCAACTTTTATTAATAAGCCCTCTGTGCAATACAATGTAAAGTAAACTGTTCAAAGTTAGCCGTTTTGCACCCATTTTGTTGCTAGTTTGCTCCTGTGTTTCGAGGTCATTTCACGTCCTTTCTTCCCCGTTCGCTCTTCGTGACGAAGTGCCAGCCGTCGGGGCAAGGTGAAGTTGAAAAGTGTACTACAGTGATGAGACTAGCAGAGTCCGTGGCATGGCAGCAAAACGAAATAACTCCTCCACGCAGTAGATCACCTCGCCACCAGAGAGCAGTAGGTAGTCAAAGTCGCCATGAAGCTTTCACGCTTTACACATGAAATACCAGTAGGTGGTATTTACAAAAAAATAACTTAAGAAAGTTTGTTGTTATTTCTTATTTTTATTTATATTTATTTCTATATTACGGTTGAAAATTGTTGCCACAAACGCAGTAGTAAATTTGTTATTTCTTCACCAATCACGTTTTCATACTCAATCTTAAGTTATTGTAATGGCATAAACAGTAAGTATTTTTTATAACAATTTATTTCTGGTTGTACAATGTTAATTTCTTGCTATACAAAATAGAATAGCAAATTAAATTACAAACTATAGATACATTTAAATTTTAATTACAAAAAAGGAGGTAAAATTGCGAAAATTGAAATGCAGCGGGAGGATTAATATAGATAATAGCAGTTCAAATTAAAAATTAAAATTATTCCGTATCTTATGCAATCACATAATATGTCTTTCTTGATTGGTATTTTCTAATTTTCAATTTGAACTGCTATTAAATCCTCCCGTTGCATTTAATTTTTGCAATTTTATCTGCTGTTTGTTATTAAAATTTAAATGTGTCTATTAATTGTAATTTAATTTGATATCTTATTTTGTATTTTACTTGTAATTTATTTACTTTTTCTGTCCATTGTGGACTGATGATGACGGCAAAGCCGTTGAAAGCCGGCTATCTGAATAAAAATATGTTGACGAATATGACCTCTTTCATTTATTCGCATAAAAAAAGTCAACAACACTGAATCAGAATTCCCACAATTCACGACCTTCATATCACCGAGTGTACTATGTCACTTTTAATTTTCTCTTCGTTCAAGGGCGAATGTATTAACCTGTCTAAAATTTCAATTTTAACTGAATTAATTTATTTTTTTATTATGAAGTTAAAATGTACATTTCAAATTTTCAAGACATATCTCACATTTATTTTTATTCCTTCAACGGTGAAATGAAGGGAAACAATCTTGTTTACGGGCGTCTGGCGTTGCATTACCTCAAATATTTGAGTTATGCGCTTAAAACATATTGAAGACACTGCTCTATATTATTATAAGTAATGCAAACACTAAGGAAAACACGAATTTAAGCGTGTAATTATGACAAATAGACTTCGGAAAACTTTCGTCCAATTGACCACGTCGCCTACAATTTGTCACTCTAATTACCTATCGATTCTCGTGGCTTGCAAATGAGAACGTCTATCATTCCCTCTTATCTCTTCCTTAACCCCGAGCACCGCAGTCAGGAAAATGGGGAGTGGAGAAACGCAAAAAATTAATCTTCTCTGCTTCCTCTTCCCCTGAATTCAGCAATCGAAATCTCTTCGGCGAGATGTTCTCTGAATCAGCGAATGAACTTACATGCACTTCACCTCGGGTATTATGCGAGAACGCTGATGCTGCCGGAGCAATAAAAGACTTCAAGAGACGTTGAATTGGCTTTCTGGCTTGGATTACTCGGAGAAGACGCCCTTGCTCGTTGTCTACTGCGGAGACGAGATATCTCCAGGAAGGGAAGTACTTTGAGAAAACAAACAATAAAGGGGAAAACTCGGAATAAACGCGAATAAACAAACAACACGATCCCGTTGATCACTTTTTTATACAGGGCTCACTCGACGTTTTCTGCTCTGTGCAGAACAATTATAAGTATATTTGAATCAAAGTTCTTCCAAATCCGAAGATACTTTTCCCTTTTATTATTTTCGCAGACGTACGAAAATGCCCACAGATCTACCATTAATTTGGTAAGAAGAATCATACTCACAAGGAAAACGGAACAGGGTTTTCCAATGAGCCTTGGTCGGAATTCCTCGTTTGAAACTACCTCACGTGGGCAATTTTATGATATCTATTCTTTGAAGTTGTGAATTCGAATAGGTTCCAAAAGTTTGTTAGCACCACATTGTTATTTCTAGTACATTTCATTCGATGTTGAGTGAGTAGGACTCTTACACTTCCCTTGAGAGAGGTCATAACCATTTCAGAATACAAATTTATATTTTATTGTTTTCAATGCATGTAATTTTTCGTCATTAATCAGGTATAAAGCGATCCAGCGCCATTCAAACCGTCCCAGATCGAGGAACATGATCGAAAAGCGGCCCAAAAGTCAAATAAAATGGCAATCACGTATAATAAGTTTAATCAACGGTGTTTGGGACTGCAGAATACAAACTTGAAGTCCAAAAATTGAAAATAATGTAAATAAAATATAAATAAACAATAATACATTCAATAAAACATCAAAATTTTAATTTATAGTTTGTCTTACAGACTTACAACGTGCGATCAAAAAGCAGTAGGACTGATTTTCTGTAGGCCAGATAAACCGACGCAGATCCGACTAGGTGGCTGTAGTGGGGTGACCTTGACGAAGAGAATGCGATCCTCCGCAGTGGCCTGCGTGCCTTTGAAGAGTGATCACACTGTTTCCCGTGAACTACTGTTAGGATGTCGTGACGCACAGCACGTGGAACGGAATATTGAGCGGTGCTACAGCGTGCATTTTTGCTTCAGACTTGGAAAAAACACCATGCAAAGCTTCGATACGATCAAGCGGACATACGGAGTTGCGGCCTTGAGCCGCTGAAGAGTTCTGGAGTGGCACATGTTGTTTCGGGAGGGTACGGAGCTCGTTTAGAATGACCAATGCGCCAGTTGCTACGTCACGGACATGGAGTCGATGGAGAATTACAAGTAAATTATTCTTTTATAAAAAGAAGTGAGCAAACTTCTTTCGGAAGCATGTCAGATGTGCACGTCCAGAGGAAAAGTTCCGAGATATGCGCCAGCACTACCTCAGCGCGCGCCTCGGACCCGCCTCGGGCCCCGCCCCCGCCCCCAGTTTGGTCGCTAAGTTGCCAACGTAGAAGCGCGTCAGCTGCCCACGCAAGGAAAGACGTGTGGAAGGGGGAAGTGCTGAGCAAGGAAGGTGAGAGGGGAAGGCGAGGCGATGGCCGGGCGCGCAGAGGTCGGGGACTTGAATTGAATTTGCCTTATTTGACGTGGCGAGACTCAGGCCATGAGTCCTGCTCTTCCGTCTGACCACGCAAATTTCGTTACACTCCTTTCACCTATCATGGGAGAAAGAAGGTATTACTTGGGCGACGAAACAGGCGATTTGAATTTAGCTCAGAGGCGTCATTTAGGCTTGAGGATCTTTTACATGCAGTAAATGTACTAACATGGGACAGCCGGCTTTACTTCCCCTCCGAAGGAAGGCGTACGAAGATTTTTTTCGCCTTTAAAAATCCACGGCTTCGATCGGGTTTGAACCCGCAAACTTGGGTATAGCAGTCCGATACGCTATACCATCGCGGCCGCGGGACTTGGACGAGAGCGGGCAGCGAGACCAGACATGAGGCGAGGCGAGACCGCGGAAAAACCATATTCAGGGCTGTCGGTATAGTGTGCTAGCGCAAACGCGAGCAAGACTAGTTTGTCCCCCATGCAAGTCTTATAGATAAGCTTCAAGTTCAATTGATATGTGAAAGTAAAACGAAAGTTGACGTAAAGATTACGATTGAATAATGTAACTATCCGGAGTTAATAATCCAGCATAGAGAAAAGTCGTTCACATTCATTCAATTACTCGTCCCTCGAAACGTTCCTTTGGGTGTTTCACGACCCTACCTCGCTCAGTCTAGCGAGCCGGGTGCCTGGTGAGAAGAGGAGGTAAGTAGAGAAGAAAGAGATAGTGACCTAAAAGCGAAGTACCAAATGAGTTCCAGATGATGCAGAAGGTACAAATTGTGAAAGCAACGCACCGTCAATATCAAGGTCACCCGTCGACGAAAATGTGAAACATTTTTTGGACTCATAATCGGTTATCGATTTGTCTGATGAGTGAGAAGTTAAGCCTTTTTATGGCACCATTCAAGCCCTCATTACATAAGATTTGGTAGTGAGGAAAATTTGCGTTAAGGTTGTACCAACAATCTTGGCTGATGCAAAAATGGGAATCGTGTGGAAATTTCAACAGAGTTTCTGAATTGTGTTCGAGAAAACTCAAATTTTGTCGCTAATGTGGTTACTGGAGGCAAAACTTGGTGTTTCCAGTACGACCCAGAGACCAAACGCCAAAGTTCGGAATGCAACACGAACAAGTGTCGTCATCCGAACAAGGCCAGAATGAGCAAGTCCAGCGTGAAAACCATGCTTCCGGCCTTTTTTCATCGTCTCGGTATCATTCACAAGGACTTTGTGTCCACTGGGCAAACCGTGAATGAACCGTTTTATTTCAAGTTGATTGGTCGCGAAAACGAGTAACCGCGAGCAACCAGACATCTCCCGTTTCTGGAAGCTCCACCACGACAATGCGCCTTGCGACACCGCGCTGATTATACGAGAGCAGCTGGCTCAGTAAGGCATTGCCACGTTGCCTCGCCCTCCCCCTACAGCCATGACGTGGATACGTCAGACTTCTTCCCATTCTCTCGGCTGAAATGGGCCATGAAGGGATAACGTTTCGACTCCATCGAAGACGCCCAAGCTGCCGTAATGAGGACCCCTAACAGCGTTTTGGCCAGTGACTTCCAGAAGGCGTTCGTGTCTTGGCAGACGGGTTATACTCGGTGTGTCAAAACAGAAGAAGAATATTAAGAATTTGTTCAGATATGTGTAATAAATTATTTTTAATAAAAGCTGTCCTACTACTTTTTGATCGTACCTTGTATCTAACAAAATACTATTTTTCAGACTACTTATCTCATTCGGATGACAAAGTCTACAACTGATCCATATTCACTGCGATTCGAAACTACCTACAACTTTACTACATTTCGGGAGGTTAATACTCGCCACTAGTACGCACATGGTTTGGTCATGCCGTATGCACAAGCTTATCGTCTAGTTGAAAGAGATTTCTGTTCGATAGGTAACCTTCATTTGAAATCTCAGTCAACGTTTTCAATGTACTAATAGCTTATGTGTCATTCGAATCTGAAACACTCAGCACGTTGTTTCTCGATCTGCCCTCACCCTTACTCGAAACAATCGTTTCGATGTTAAGGCAGTTTAAACCTTTTTTTTATACATTATTAATGCACTCTTAAAACAAATTAGCCCGGGGTGTAATATGTTACCAGAACCACCGGGAACGGTAGCTCAGTACAACTGATGTCACTGCAGCGCCTCTGACCGGGAGATCCTAGGTACGAGTCCGGATGGCGGCAGGATTTTCGACAGTAGCTTTTCAGCTAGGTCGAATTCAGTCGCTGTCTGGAGGAGAATTCTAGCGGCCGGCTGCTCTGATCGGTAGTCTTCCGTGGTTTCTCCGATTAACACTAGGCGAATGCCGGAACAGTACCCTACCAAACGGGCCACGGACCGCGCGCGATCTGTCCTTCCCATTCCTTGTCCTATCCTCTCCCCTTACACACTCACACTAACATGCACTACACTACCACATATTTCGGGAGACCGGTCGGGAGCTTAGAGCTTGTCCCAACTGGGGCGGTGCCCCGCTGGTGGGAGAGTCCTGGTTAGGGGGAAACCCCACTAGCTGACGGTAGGTCGGTGCCGGATCTCGCCATCCAGTGGGGGAAGATCACCGCCATCACCAGAGACAAAACATGCACTACACTAACGGGACTAATGACCAGAGCAGTTGACGCGCCCGGAAACACGAAAAAATCAATCAATCAATCAATCAATCTTACCATAACCGTTTTCGTAAGGTCAATAGTGCAATGTATCACTAACGGTGACTTTATACGGAGCCATTCCGTGGCGCCACCGAGAAGTGACAGAGCCCTTTCCCACGCACCTACCGCATGTCGCCGGCGGCCGCCAACGAACGCGGGAAGCAAAGGTTTCGCGAGTGACACTGCTACGGGGTCAGGCGGCCGACAAAGACCCGTGGCCACTAACAAGGCAAGCACAGGAAAAGACCTGTTCAGCGACCATTCTGTGGTGCGTCTCCTGTGAACGCTGCCATTTAGATCTGTGTTCTATTAGCGGTGGCGCCCTTCTTCTGCTGGTAGCGCGAGTTCGTCACCGAACGTCACAGCAGCGCGAGTCCGCCATTCGTGTGAATACGTCCATTTAAACCAATGCTTTGCTAGCAGTCGCGCTACTCGGAAGCACTGCTGAGAGCTGCCGTGTGAAGGGGCTCTAATTGTGCACCGCGTGGAAGCGCCTAGGAGCACAACCCTCACAACCCCGCCCCTCCCCAGCCTCAAGCCGCCTCCCTCGTTAAACAAAGATCGACAAAAGAACCCCCTCTTCCAACAATAGTTAACAGTAGTCAGTATCAATCTCAAAGCGATTTGTAATGCATAATTGTGCAACTCCGACTAACCGCTTATTTTTCGAAGTAGAAATAAACAAAATTATAATCAAAGTCTAATAAGATGTTCTTTTAACGAGTTCAGGAAGGGAGGAGAAAACATCTCTTTAAAATAATCCCACGTGTTTCGTAGAATATGGTCGAACAAAATGAAAATAGTGAATTCGAACCTGACCTGCAAATACATGGTGGTCAGGGAGTCACGAAATAGGAGTAGGGAGAAATATTGTGATATTCATATAAGAAAGCAGATGCAGACTTTAAATTGGCGGATTCTAGGAGGTATAGAGGAAGGATAGAAAAATTCTGAGAGACATAGGTCCAAGCAGATATAGACTGAAATCCACCGTGCTATTACAATCACAAGCTCGCTCGTCTCCCATTTAGCGACACTAGTTCATACGCTCCAGTGTCGTGTGGCGGGAAGCGAATAAGAAACATTCGCGATACGTGTAAGTCCAAATCAGGTTATTCAGATTTTCCATCGACATCCTATTCACCGTCGCGCGTGGCTTCCGCAGGCTGACATGAACTTGGAAGTCTGCATTTCTTAAGGATAAGCTCGCCTTCATCAATTGCTGCGGAAACCATACCGAGAGGCTGCCTTCTACTTGCCACCGACATGCACTACGGACTGCTCCGTAAGCTACGTCTCGTGCAATTACGGAAAGGAATATGTCAACGGTAAGTTATTGTGCCGACTCAGTTGTGTAAGCCGCTGCCAATTGATAATGCAGTTTAAAATTATCATAATTAGTCGATAATACGTACATCTAGAATTACAAAAAGCTATATGTATATCGTAAGATTCTTTATTCTTTTTTGTTAATAAACTGCATTATGACTTTGGTGATACGATTTTCATCATGAGTGTGTTATTAATAACATGCAATTTGCATCAGATCCCGACCCAGGGCCGCCCAGTTTTCCTGAGATCTCTGGTTCTGGCATTATTGCGGGCGAGGACAACAATACAATGCGGCTAAGCCATCCCCCTATGAACTTGCCTCATTTTATAAATATTCATGTGTGACGTCTGTCATAACCTAAAATTGGCCGCCTAACGTGGCTGAGCGACCAGCGCGTTATGCTCCTTATCTAAAACATACTAAGTATGATGCCGAGTCACGGGTCATTACAGTAGCTACATTTGATACAGTTAATTAAATAGTAACTTGAAACCAAGCACAAAAAGTCTTAAGAAAACACGGAATGTGTTCGAGCCACATAATACGTTTTCTGATAAAAAAAATCATGTTTACGGTAGCCTTCGTTAGCATTTTTAATATTCACCATCAAGATCATATTTTGCACATTTTGTGTGCTATTTATACGCCCGTTTTTCGACAATCATCTTATTTTCGATATTATTTGTTTTCTTACAGGTGTATTAGCAGACATTATCAGAAAACCATTTTATGTCACTAACTACATCTCTTTAGAAATTAGAACTTTGGAACATACAAAACTCAATTCAGTTTGTATACACCCTGTTAATAATTCGTGAACAATTTTTGCAAACTGCTGGTGCGCAGCTGGCTTTCAAGTTGGCGGTCGCGCGTCAAGACGACGCCTTATTCAGCGCAGCAATATTCGCTCCACCAAACAGCAAGCCGTCGGAGTGACTGTGGGCCAGCAGCGGCGACGCGAATATAACGAGCGACCTGACGCCCGCAAGGGCACGCTTAGATATCGAGTGTGCTTGAGTGTGTTGAAGTTGTGGATTCCGTTACGCCGACTACACAAGAACTGTCGTGTATTCCGGGTAAGCTAGGTTTGCTGAGCTAACCCTGGGAAAAATGTAATACAAACGTACATTATTAGATTGTGCATTATACACTATCCAGTATACATTTGTACATTATTGTAATGTGAAATTTTCACTCTCGCAATTGAAGAGAACTCGAGTTGGATTTTAGACTTCAGCTAAGTAAGGGTACCCTAGCTCGCGTAGGCGTGCGGCCCTGCATTGAGCATACAATGCTGTTGCTGACAAAGACAGAAAGCGGCTGAAGGAGAAAATAGTAGACACCACAACCTGACCCGGAGTGAGCATGTCGATGTTCTCCATCTAAAGCCATTAAGTAGTTTACGTATGCACTCTTGACTTTTCGGAAGCTCCATTTGGTTGTATGGATGACATTGGTAAGCGCAGCAATCCAGGCCCACCGCGCAGGGTAGCCCTGAACTGATCTGGCAGATGTGTTCGCTACTGGAGATGAGCTTAACAGCTTTTCTTCAACAGCTGTTATCATAAAAACACCTGAATCGTAATAGCTGTTATTAATAACAGTTGAAAAATAATAGGTTCATGACCAGCAACCTAACATGGTCGACTGCTAAGAGTTAAAGCAGTTGCATCGACTGCTAAGAGTTAAACTACGCAAAACGAATAACGTTGGTACAACCGTAAAGCTTGTGCAGCTACCTTACGGCGCTTCCTTGCACTACTTTCCCTAACATGTTTGGACAGAGAAGCAGCTGATATGAACGAGACTAGATTAGAGCTGCCAAGGAGGAATAGTAATTCATATAATGTGTAGCGAATGTGTATAGAATATAGAATATTACTAAAATGAAAGTGATTCGGATTCAGATTGTAAATATTCTTTCAAATATGCATTTAGTGCATAGTGACGAGTGCCAAAAATAATGAGAAGAAACAGTGTTTTTGGTTCTCTATAGCTAAAGTGTTAATGATTATCGAATATCAATTATTAAAATGTGAGTTATTTGACCGTAACTCATTTTATTTTATTGGACCTAGTTGATCTCACATAAGCAGCAATGGGACAGAAATAAGTTAACATATTGGACGGACTTAATTTAAAGGACAAACATCTTGTTGTAGTGTATACAATAAAATATAAAAATAGTGTAGCACATGGTGTATAATAATGACGCATTATGTATTAATGAATCTATAATATGAACACTGGCAAATCATGATTGATAAGCTGCAGTGAAGCTGTTATCGTACAAAATGGTTGCCACAAAAGCTTGTAGTAGTTCGGATGAGCCCCAGAAGGTTGCGTTCTATGCATTTCAACCGATAACAGCCAATAACAGGATAACGAAATAACTGTTATTTCGCGTAACAGTTACGAAAAGTTAACGGTTAAGAAATAACAGTTTAGCTGTTAAGGGCACATCCTATTCGCTACGAGTACGACACACTGGTACGCGCCGTCTGCGAGGACTTGTTACAAGATACCATGGTATTTTGGTATTTTACTTCTAGATTTTTTGATCTGCGCGTGTTATTCTTACAGTGCATATTATTTCTGTCTGCGGGTTAATTCTGGATGCGTGTTCTTTTTGTGTGCTGCTGTTTTTGCTACATAGCGGTAAGATACTGTGCTATGGCCAAAAATACACGTGACATTGAGGATATTTAAAAATAATAGTTATACTTTTAAGGAGAAAAGGGAATTATTAATGTAGCCTGTTCCGGAACTTTCTGACATCAGATGTTTGCACAAAGAAATGGGAAGGGAGTAATTCCGCTACATAAATACTAAAATACATGAAAACGACAGTTATTTAATAGAAAACAGAAAATTTAATAAATTATTGTGATGGGCCATGTTTGTTTTCCCACGATCGTAATGTGAGAAATGAAGAAGGCTATGACAATTTTACTATTTCTCAAATACAATCTTAAAGCAAAATTCGAGCACAAAGTCATTTGCGGTCAGTTGTTCAGCTGACCATTTTTGGATGTATACGCATCGAAACTAATCTTTATCTATCAGAAGTAATGCGACGAAATGACAACAAATAGATACATATTAAACTAATTGTCGCGACATGTTTTTTTAGAAATTCAGGAATTGCCTTCCAGAGGACATCGTGGAAATGAAGTTCGTTAGCAAAGAATATGACTATCAAACTTGTAAATTCGTTGTGTACGTATAATACCACCTTGCAACAGAATTTGCAAAAGCATTTAAAAGAATTTAAAATAGTTTGGTTTTTGAGATCGGTATTTTCTTCAGTTTATTAAAGATAACATTTCCATGGTCCAGGTTCTTGCTATTGTTTCAAATGAAATATTTATTGCTCCTAATCATTGTACGAGATTCTATCTCCCAACAATTCTTAGCTCTGCATCAGACGGTACGTCGTGAGAAGGAACCCAATGCCGTTGCGAAGGCAGCTTCCCGAAGTCGGTTTCGACGTGCGAGCGTTGCCAATTCAGCACAAATAATACTCTCATACGGAGTACAGCGCTCATCACGTCCCGAAAGATAACTTCTTTTCGAGGTGTGGAGTGTTTAAAAGCCAGCAACTGACTGACTCACTGACTGACTGACAATTTTGAGAAAATTGTGTGCGCGTATCTATTAGAAATGACTAGCGTTCTTCTAGAATAATAGCAATAATATAATAATTATAAAAATAATATAATAATAATATAATAATAATATAACAATAATCGTCAATAAACAATAATAACAATAAACAATAATCGTCTGCGTCTGGACGTTGTAGCGAGCGGACGTGTTTTTGGGATCGCTCTCGCCCAGGTATAGGGATAATGGGCTGCGACTTGCAGGCGTACCGGGCCCGCATCGGCGGCTGGGCCGCCCGCGTGGCGTGCGTGCTGGGAAAGGGTAGCGTTGCTGCTCCTTCTCTAGACGGCTTTGCGTTGCTTGTCATAGCAACGCTGCTAATCATTGGGGCGTCGAGATGAATCCTGGCCCGGTGTCCACGCGACGTGGCGCACCAGTAGATGTTCCGTGGAGGTGCGTCGAGTGTTGTAACGGCGTGGGTGGGCTGCGCGATGAACTGGCGCGTCTCCGACAGGAATTCCTGAAGGTGACGGCGAAACTTTCTGCCACTCAACGGGAGCTGCAAAATCTGAAGGCAGCAACAAGGGTGACAGAGATGGAGGTGACAGCAGCGGCCGCAACGGAAGAGGCAGTGACGGTGGCACAGCCGACCACAGCAGTCCTGCGAGCTGAGGTGACCTCGCCGGACCCGGCTGCCGCGCGGCCTGGCGTGCCGCGCCGCCGGCCCCGGCTGTGGCTACGGCGGCGACGGCAACATTATCAGCAACGTACGCATCTGTTGTGAGGGCGGCAAAGAAAAACCGTGAGGGGTCGGGCCCCAAAAAGTGTGTTGTGTTCGGTGACTCTATTGTGCGTCACGTGGGTCACGCAAACCTACAGGTAAAATGCTTCCCGGGAATCCGCGTTGAGCAATTGAAATTGCAAATAGAAGCCAGCGATGTGGAAGCACCGGACACTGTCATCATTCACGGAGGCTCTAACAACCTTCGGAGATGTCGCTCGTTTGACTACCTAACGGGCGAGATCTACGAACTTGGGGTAGCAGCGAAAAAGCGCTTTCCATCCGCCCGCATAGTGCTAAGTGGTGTCATTCGCCGCCGGGATGTTTGGTCCCGTAAAGTCGCAGGGTGAATCGCGACATGGACTATGTGGCAAAAGCGCTCGATTCACCTTTGTGGATCCAAACGGGTGGATCTCGGAGAGCGCCCTAGGTCGGGACGGCGTCCACCTCAACCGGAGGGCGTGGCGGCACTCAGTGGCCTCTACACCAGAGTTGCCGAGTTCTGACACGCCCTCCGGTCGCCCGATGACGCTGTGAATGTCCGTTGATCTTGCGCCCTGCGGTCGAATGGCGGGCAATGGCGATAGGAGCGGAGGCTGAGGGTTTCGCTCTGGTGGCGGAAGATTCAAGGGGTGACGTGTGGGACGGGGGAGAAAGCGGAGACCGCGGAGACGACAGCGGCGGCGGCGGCGACGACGGCGGCGACGGCGGCGACGGCGGCGACGGCGGCGACGGCGGCGACGGCGGCGACGGCGGCGACGGCGGCGACGGCAGCGACGGCGGCGACGGCGGCGACGACGACGGCGACGACGGCGGCGACGACGGCGGCGACGACGGCGGCGACGACGGCGGCGACGACGGCGGCGACCGTGGCAGCGGCGGAGACGGCGGCGACGACGGCGGCGACCAGATATGTTCAGGTGAGGAAGGGCTTTCTAAGATTATTGCAGGTAAACTGTCGAAGTATAATTAATAAAACCATTGAGTTTGGGAACTTATTTGATACATGTTATCCAGATATAGTGATGGGGACAGAATCGTGGTTAACAAATGAGGTAGCTAATTCTGAAATTTTACATTACGGTTATAAATTATATCGAAGAGATAGAAAACAAGAGGCGGGGCGTTTTTCTCTGCGTCAAGACCTCGTTAATAGTTGGGAATAGTTGGTTTAGTAACAACTTTGAAATGTTAGGAATGGTAATTGACGTACTAGATAATTCCGTGGAAATTATTGCTTGTTACAGGCCGCCAAACGACGGTTATGAAATTTTAGATGAAATCGGTGATAGGGTGGAAAACAGAAACGGTCGTTCTATTCTTGTCGCTGGCGACCTAAACTTTCCCGACGCTAACTGGAAAGGAGAGGTATGCGACAGGAAAATTCAAAAGCGCGTCAATCGACTAGTATGGGAGCAGGGTTTAACGCAGGTAGTCGACCAACCCACGCGGCAGAGCGCAATTTTGGACATTTTCCTTGTTCACCCTGCAGAAATGTTCCTTTCTTGCAACGTCTTTCAGGGGATTAGCGACCACAAAGCAGTGATGGTAGAAGTACAAACAAATGTAATTACGCGACCTAAGGTGAAAGGAACGATAGTCAGGCAATATAGAAAAGCAAACGTCGAAGGTTTACGTAGTTTCTTAGGAAAATACGACTACTTTCTAAGAACAGAGGGGGTATGGAGGAACAATGGGGGGCTTTAAAACAATCGTAGAAACAGCTTTAGATACGTTCGTTCCTTGCAAAATACTGAAAAGTAATCCTGATCCTGAATATTATAACGGGGCGGTACGGCGTTTAAAGAGAAAAGTTAGACTAGCATTTAATAGGAGACATCGCAGCATTGCTGACATGATAACTTTTAAAAAATTCTACAGGGAATTAGAAAAAGAAAAGAAAATTGCGCATGAATTATTTTTAAGAAATATTTTGGAGACAGGAAGAAATAATTGGTCAGACTTTACAAATATGTTCGCAGACGCCGGGGGAATAAGGAAGAAATTCAGGAAATTCTAGACGCAGATAACGCGCCATTGCACGGCGACCAAGCGAAAGCAAATGCGTTCAACGCGTATTTTGTATCAATATTCAAACCAAAACGGGCGCAGGAGCAAGTTCATTATTTTCCAATAGAAAACCAGTTCAAGCTTCATGCATGGAACTCCGCAAACGTATAAAATCACTGAAAAACGGAAAATCACGCGGACCAGACGGCATCTCGACAGATTTTATTAAACTCGGTGGGAGGCAGTATTGCCGTATTTGTTAAGATTATTCAATGTTTCAATCAATAATGCAAGTCTACCAGACGATTGGAAGACAGCTATAGTGGTCCCTATTTTCAAAAAAGGTGATAAAACGAAAGTTTGTAATTATAGACCAGTATCGCTCACATCAGTAGTATGCAAAATAATGGAGCATTTAATCGGGTACATTCGCCGCGAATGGGAAAAAGCGAACTGGATTTTTCACGGACAGCATGGGTTTAGAAGTGAATATTCGTGCGAAAGCCAAATCGTTTCTCTTTGCGAGATCTAGCTGACGAAGTTGACGCGGGTGGGAGGGTGGATGCAATCGTAATCGACTTTGCGAAAGCATTCGACGTAGTACCGCATAACCTACTTATCAGGAAATTATTAACTTCAGGAATTGATGCTAGAGTTGTGAAGTGGGTAAGCGAATTTCTTAGAGACAGGAAACAAAAAGTTCGAATTGGCACTCAGTTTTCGACTACGGTTATTGTTACTTCAGGGGTTCCACAGGGAAGTGTCATAGGGCCATTACTTTTCTTAGCGTACGTAAATGATCTCCACGTTAACATACAATCAAAGGTGCGTTTATTTGCAGACGATTGTGTTATATACCGAAAAAAAAAAACAAATATTACAGCAGGATTTAGAACATTTAGTGATTGGGCTGAAAAATGACATGGGAATTAACGGATCGAAAAGCAAAACAATAACGTTCGGGCGGGGAGAAATTATGAGGAACCAGCTATGTTTAGGTGAGGTCATATCCCAAGATTTAGGCATTCACATAGATAGTAAATTAGGGTGGGAGAAGCATATAAATCAGGTAGTTAGGAAAACGTGGAAGTCTTTGCATTTTGTAATGCGAATTCTAAAGAAAAGCTCTGCAAACGCAAAAGAATTAGCATATTTTTCGCTGGTTCGCCCTCTCATGGAATACGGAGTGGCATGTTGGGATCCATACAGAAAGTCGCACCGGAAAAATCTAGATAGAATACAGAGAAAAGCGAATAAGTTTACCTACAGAACTAACGCGATAAAAAAGGCATGGGAACCTCTAGAAATGAGAAGAACAAGGGCGAGGCTTTGCACTCTTTATAAATCATACGTAGGTCAAACAGCTTGGAAGGAAATTCAGGTTAGACTAGAAAAACCAAATTATTTCGGCCGAAACGATCACACTCACAAAATTCGAACAAGGAAACAAAATTCAGATCTTGGGAAATTTTCCTTTTGTAACAGAACAATTAAAGATTGGAACAGTTTACCCGCAGCAATTTTCAAAGCCTTTCCTCTAAGTGTCCGAAGTTTTAGAAATAAGTTAGAACAATATGATAGTAATAGACATTAAATGAGTAAGTGCTGTGAAGTGCGGTGAAGTGCGGTGAAGTGCTGTGAAGTGCGGTGAAGTGCGATGAAGTGCTGGTCAGTGTAACTCAAAGCAAAAACAGTGTAGTGTAGTGTAGTGTAGTGTAGTGTAGTGTAGTGTAGTGTATTGTAGTGTAGTGTAGTGTAGTGTAGTGTAGTGTTGTGCAGTGCAGTGTCGTGCAGTTAATTGTAGTGAACGCGATCAATGAATTAAAAACAATAAATTTATTTGTAGCTTGTATTAAATTTTAGCATCACCGACATATAATTATAATTATTATATATCATACGAGTTGAAATATTTGTTATAATACTTAATATTAGTGATAGTATGATTATTGCATGTTCGGCTTGTACTGTACTCCTTTATTATTATTGTTATTATTATTAATATTGTTGTTATTATTAATGTTAAGTGTTATTATTATTGTAATTATTGCTAATTAACTGCCACCGGGTCATACCCAATTGCAGTTCAAATAAATGTATGTATGTAATGTATGTATAACAATAATATAATAATAATATAATAATAATATAATAATAATATAATAATAATATAATATTTATTATTATTATAATTATTATTATAATAATTATATATTTATTTATATATTTATATAATATTTATATAATTATATAAATTATATATTTATATAATTATTAATAATTATAATATACACATACAAATTGGTCACCGCATGCCTCTCTGTTTATTATGTTGGAATTGTTAGTAACTACGCACCGAACTTTTAATTTTTCTCGTAAAACGGGGAAGGGCTACGGACTTCATATATAGTCTTCTAGGAAGTGGACTAACCCGGCCTTGTTACTGTACGATTTGGACTGTGGCATTTTTGTAAACCTGAAAGCTTAATAAATTGTTATTGATGGTATTCAACTCTTTCTATTTTTTCATACATTTCAATAAAGATGTTACCTTTATTACTCACAACCCTTAGCACCTTCTTTCAAGAAGTCTTTCCCAAAATATTTTTTCAACCGCTACTCTTCTCACGCTATTAACTTCGGTTAGAGTAAAAATTAATTTTAATTAGACAAATTACATTGCAAATAATAAATTTACGTTTTTGCAGTATATAATATTCATGATGTGAAATTAGACTTTTATATTACGTAATAGTGCAACAACTTACTCAAAGCATTTTAAATATTTTTTTTGTTTAGTGCATTTTTCATTAATTGATTCCTAGAGCGTCAACAGCTAGCGTGAGTAGTTCTGTTAGTGTAGTGCATGTTTTTATCACGGGATGTGGCGGTGGTCTTTCCCTGCTGGGTGGCGAAACCCGGCCACGTTCCTCTAATCAGGAATCTCCCAGCGGAACCGCTCCAGCCAGGACAAGCTTTAAGCTTCCGACTGATTTCCCGGCATGTGTGGTAGTGTATGCATGTTCGGTGTACGAGTGTCTGTGTAAAGGATAAGCAAAAGGACAAGGAAGCGGAAGGAAAGATCGCGCGAGGTCCTTTTGTTAAGGTATTGTTGAGGCATTTGCCTGATGTTAATCGGAAAAAACACGAAAAATTATCGATCAGAGCAGCCGGCCGCTAGAATAGTCATTTGAATAGTTATTACCTAGTGAAATTTTAACTTTTAAAAGTCACAAAATTAAAGATGGTGATGTTTTCTTTAATAAAATCTGTTCTAAAAAATCAGTTGTTTGAAAAAGGTGATGGATAACACTGGAAGTTTTGGGGCAATTTATGCTTGAAATTAATGCAATTTTAAAAAATATTTTCTCAAATATAGTTCGAAATTTTTTAAACTATTTTTTCCTAGGAAAAAACATGAAACGTTTAAAATAAAGGTGCAGGTCTCCCATTGATTGAACACACTCGATTTTCGAAAAGTACAAATTTAGAAATATTGCGAGAAATTATGTTGTAGCCCTAGAACTTTTGACTTGAATTCTCCCGTTTTAGATTACATACTTATTTGAAAAATAAGTCTCACCGAATCAAAATTGAAATTCTAATTGAAGTCGTAGGCTTCCGCGGCCGGAGTCATGTGAATGATCTTGGCTGTCCGGGTGACGTCGCGTGATTCAAATTCTAATTTATTTAGCGTAATAAACCTTATTATTCACGGTTACTTATCCAAAATACATTTTCTACATGAACAATTTAACAAGAATCTGCGAGTGCATAATTAGATGTCCTACACAAAGACAAGGAATTCGGCGTGTTCACATTTCGTGGGAAGCATAGAAGCACTATGCCCTTGATCGACTACTTGACCGCCTCACAGTTTTCCTATCTTTCCCCGTTCCTTCCTTCCTTGCGTAATAATTCGTGAGCTGGTCTTCGCCGTCTTAGTTAAGACGCCACCGTCAGCCGTTGCAGGCGGCCCTCAACCGCCTGCCTCTTCCCTGCTTCGCCCGTTCCCCGCCGACGCTTCAACCTCCGCCACGTCCCCTGCCGCTTCAAACCGCCTTTTCTAGCCGCATTTCCCATCGAACAATGCTCCTGATACCGCGGTAAATAGGCCGTCGGCGGAGGAACAATTCGCCTCCTTGCTCGCTAAATGCCGCGCCCTTTGTCGCCTAATGAAGCGCAATCGATTTATTCGTCGCAAAAGCCGCTGCTCAGGAATGCTCCGCGGAAGACCCTCCCCCTTTACCAGCCATCCTACCCCGCCCTTTTCCTCCTCTCCTCTCCTCTCCCCGCCCCCCGCGCCCCGCTCCGCCCCAGGGGGCTCCTGAGCGCCATATTTATTCAGCGGCGCGCAAGAAAGGAGGGCGTTCGGAGCCCCCCCCTCCCCCGTCCACCCCACGCCCACTCCGTCCCCGCCCCATCGGGACAGCCGCCCCCCCGGCCTCGCCCCCCCGCACAACGCGCCGGTGCTCCCACCCGATATTCCCAGCCGTCCAGCGGCCCCTCCCCGCCGTCCCTCGCAGCAAACCGACCGCCCAACCGCCGCTCCGACGCCCGCTCCGACGCCCGCTCCGACGCCGCTCCGCGCGCTCCGACGCCCGCTCCGACGCCCGCCCGACGCCCGCTCCGACGCCCGCTCCGACGCCCGCTCCGACGCCCGCCGACGCCCGTCCGACGCCCGCTCCGACGCCCGCCCGACGCCCGCTCCGACGCCCGCTCCGACGCCCGCTCCGACGCCCGCTCCGACGCCGCCCGCCTCCGACGCCCGCTCCGACGCCCGCTCCGACGCCCGCTCCGACGCCCGCTCCGACGCCCGCTCCGACGCCCGCTCCGACGCCCGCTGCCCGACGCCCGCTCCGACGCCCGCTCCGACGCCCGCTCCGACGCCCGCTCCGACGCCCGCTCCGACGCCCGCTCCGACGCCCGCTCCGACGCCCGCTCCGACGCCCGCTCCGACGCCCGCTCCGACGCCCGCTCCGACGCCCGCCCGACGCCCGCCCGACGCCCGCTCCGACGCCCGCTCCGACGCCCGCCCGACGCCCGCCCGACGCCCGCTCCGACGCCCGCTCCGACGCCCGCTCCGACGCCCGCCCGACGCCCGCTCCGACGCCCGCTCCGACGCCCGCCCGACGCCCGCTCCGACGCCCGCTCCGACGCCCGCCGACGCCCGTCCGACGCCCGCTCCGACGCCCGCCCGACGCCCGCTCCGACTTTCCATTGCGTACGCCTTGAATCGAACAATGTTCCGAAGCGACACGTGAGCTAATGTTTCTATGCAAGTCTCGCGAACAATGGAGGTGAGAGGACGTGCCTCTACTCAAGCTGTCTCGTGATTTCTAAGTTGTGCGTTGACTCATTTGGGTCATGTTGTGCGTCCACATTTTGTGTTCTGACTAGTGTGTAGTGTTTTCGTGATCAATTGTATTTCCTGTTTATAAAATTCTGTCTTTCAACTGTTGATTTCAAAAAAATAATGTTGCCTCCATAAGAAGTAAACAATGGATATGGCCTCGGAGAACATCTCCCAGCCATAATCTGAATTTATAAAGGATTCGTCTACTACAGGTGAAGCTGAACTACAAACTCAGTTGTTCCTTCAACAACAATATCAGCAGCAACAGCAAAATCTCATTTTACATCAGATACCACAAGGTACAGTGATAGTAATGCCATTGCCCTTTTTTCCTCCTGCAGTACAGTTTCAAGTTTCGAACAACCCACGGTAATTCAAGTAGTGACAACAACACTCATAAATGGCACGTTGTTGTAAGCAAGCGCAAGAGATGTAAATCTCACAGCCCTGAAAGTAAAAAACAATCAAAAAGTCAAAGGTCAAATATAAGTGGTATACTATCATGCAGATCTCGAACATGCAATAGATTTGTAGATCTCGATGAATCCAATGCATAGAAAGTCAATGAATGCAATGAATCCATAGAAAGTCACAAATCCAGCAATATTTGAAGGTGCAAAAGCCACTGCCAATATTTTAAAAATTTCAAAACGCCGTGAAGAAGGAAGAATGCTGCTGCAAGCTTGTACGTCAAGATAAATTTAAAATCTTACCGGCAACAACAGAAGCTTATCGATAACTTATTAAATACCTTACTAAAGAGAAAATTGAGTTTCACAGCTATCAGCTAAAATAAGAAAGAGCATTTAGGATAATCTTAAAAAATATGCATCCTACAATAAATATTGATGAACTGAAAGCAGAAATAGAAGAAAACGGTCATACTGTAAGAAACATTCATAACTGCAAACACCGTGTAACAAAAGCTCCCTTACCGGTATTTTTTATTGATTTGGAGCCAAAAGATAATAACAAAGACATTTATAAATTGCAGTACCTTCAAAACACCAAAATTATAATTGAATCTCCAAGAGTGAAGCGACATCTTGTGCAATGCCATCGCTGCCAAAGTTGGGAGCACACGAAGCACTACTGCAACCATCCTTATCGGTGCGTAGTATGCGGCGAGAATCACGATAGCTGAACTTGTGATCATAAGAAAAGCAATACGAAGCCTGAAAACCCTTTAAGGTCTCCATACAGCAAGTTATAAATGATGTGAATTTTATAAAAAAATACGCAATACAAAATATCCACAGGTGTCTAACATTCCACAAGATTTAAACTACAGTGCTTCAGAAAACAATAATACAAAGTAAAATAATACCTCATCATCAGTTTGGGTTCAGACAACGGCATTCGACTGTAGAACAAATTCATCGACTAGTAAACTAAATTAGTGAATCGCTATAAAATAAAGAATATTGCTCTGGTGCATTTCTAGACGTAAGCTAGGCTTTCGATTAGGCTTGGCACCTAGGTCTATTGTATAAAATGAAGAAAAATCTACCGTATTCTTACTATCACTTGTTAATATCGTATCTTACAGAGAGACATTTTCAAATAAAATTTAACAGTGAATCTTCAAAATTTATCCCTCTAAATTCAGGAGGTGTGCTTGCCTCAAGGAAGTGTGCTTGCACATTTCTTTTATTTATTATCTACTGTCAACATCCCATCATCTGTAAACGCATTGACAGCAACCTACGCGGACAACACAGCCATCTTAGCTCGACATGAAGATCCAGCAAAAGCATCTCGTCTCGTAGAAGAACATCTGCAATCCATCCACAAGTGGCAGAAACGCTGGCGCCTCAAGGTCAATGACAAGAAGCCTGTCCAAGTCACCTTCAGTCTGAAGCACGAAACGTGTCCACCTATCAAAAACCGGATCGAAATGTATTTCGCAAAATGACTCGCCAAAATATCTCGGACTTACTCTGGACAGAAGACTCACATGGAAAAAACATAACGAATAAAAGAAAAAAATACCTAAAACACAGAAGGTTAAACTGGCTGCTGGGAAGAAAATCATCGTTAAGCATCGCAAACAAAGTAATTGTGTATAAAGCAATATTAAAATCAGTATGGACATATGGAATTCAACTTTGGGGAACAGCTCAAAATTCTAATATTGAAATATTACAACGCTTCCAGTCAATAGCCTTAAGAAAATTTGTAAGTGCCCCCTGGTACGTAACGAAAGCAACATTAGACAAAGACTTACAGATTCCAACTACAAAAGAAGAAATCAAGAATACCAGTGCAAAATACCTACAAAGACTACATAACCATCCGAATATCCTAGGCCTCAACTTACTAGACAATAGTAACTCCACCAGACGACTTCAACGACATCATACTTTAGACCTTCCATATCGACTTTAAATTATTCATTTCAGAATTTATAATTAATAGTTAATTTTTATTAATAATGTATCATTGGTGGAGTGCGGTCATGGAATTTTACTCCTCTCATGTATTTGTTTACGTAAATCTACGTAATTTCGCCAAATGTTTGTTCACAAACAAATTGCAAAATAAAATATAATTTAAAAAATGTTTTAAGCGTCCTCTTTCTCTTCGTGGAAAAAATTAAAGAAAATATTGAAGGTGTTTTTGAGAATTTTGAAAATAAATTCTGTTTCTTTCTAGTCGAAATTACGGGGAAAATACTGTTTTTCTTTTAATTTCATGACAGGTTTTGAAGATTGTTTAACAACAATCAACTTTTCAGTATCAAGGACCCAGGAAATAAGAGGAAATAATTTACTATAGAAAGGAATATAATTTATCATGGTTTTCGTCATCAGAGTCTGGCGATAAGAGCTTTTCTGTCGAAGAATTGCCGATTTACGACACACGATTACTATACTATCTCGTCTCCGACAAATAAGTTCAATACAGCTTGGCTGTGAATAAGGAATTCAAACACAGCAGCACAACTCAAAAGAGTCGTTAACAGTGATACATACCGTGAACTGCGTACTGCTCAACTGTTACCTTTTGTAGAGAAATGTTTAACATTTGGAAACAACATTTGTGATGTTTGGAACTTGAATTGTACATGAATTAAGTGTTTTGGATAGAAATTCACGAAGAAATAGCTATATGAAAGTGAATTTTTATTCTCTAAACGTAAAATTAACTATACTTCAACTAATCTGACACATTGAGTTCAGAAGATGAATTATGATCAGGAAATTGCTGTGGAATGCAGTGGGAACTATCTTAGAAAAAAATATCTTTAAATAATAGATACTTGTAAACTTTGAAAAGGAGCCAAATAAGACGAAACAAGGGGGTATTCATGGGTTTAGCGGCATCCCTAAATCCTTTTTAAATTCAATTTCTTCAGTGCAGATGATGTTTGTGCAATGAAACCAAACATTCTTTCCCTAAGCTATTAAAACTTTTTTCCATACAGTGAAATAAATATTATTTATATATTTATTGCAGTATTCGTGGAGGCCGATTTTGTTTAGACATTTAATTTATTGCAGTGTTACACAAGAGTAATCTATTAGTGGTTCTTGAGCATTATGTGAGCTTCTTTTTGGAAAACATTTTGTGATTTATTCGCAGTGATCGCGAATTTGTCATCTTAGGACCATGCGAACGCACAACCGTACCAACCCGAGATCCAGTCATATTTTTCTGGGGCACGTGACTTTTTACTTTTTGGTCATTTTCATGATGAATCCATTTTTAACCCCTATGGGTGTTAGCCCTGGGGGAATGAGGTATGAAATGATGATTGTGGACGAATGAACGATTACAAACATACAGACACACAAACACCCATGCGAAGTGTGGAGTTACATTTATGCCCGGCAGCAAAACAATGAGCAACTCTTAGCATTTTCTCACAAATTCAGAGAACTTGGCCGAAAAATCTAATCGAGATGGATCACTGTCTGGGAGACAAGGTCTCAAGAATTGTCACACCATTCACTCAAACTTTCTTCAATGAAATATGCATATACAATCAATATGAAACACTTCGCCTATGTCTCTAACTAATCACACCGCAATGAAAATACGATACCCCACGAAAAAATAAATACTCTATCAATGGACCTAACGAAATCCTGCATTAGATTTTTACCGAGTTCCAAGGCCTCTTGGATTGCGAGTGGTCTTTACATGTGTTCAACAAACATTAAGCAATTATCAAGTTCATTTCAATTATATTAGTGTGGTTGACTACCATCTGTCACTGTTCCTTTGAAATAACCAACTGAATTAATCTATACCTCCGCATTTGTAGCGCTGCTGCCAAACATTAATTTTTCAGGTGTGTAGACTTGCAAGAGGTGAATTTTATTGCGTAGACTTGCAAGAGATGAATTTTATTGCGTAGACTTGCAAGAGGTGAATTTTATTGCGTAGACTTGCAAGAGGTGAATTTTATTGCGTAGACTTGCAAGAGGTGAATTTTATTGTGTAGACTTGCAAGAGATGCAAATAGTAAAATATTGTGAATCGTTCAATAGGTTATTATATATCAAAGTGAAATGGTACAAAACAATTTTAAAACTAGTTTCTGGTGTCGGGATATGACCGAGTCTGCAGTGTAAACTTATTGTAAGCAGGAAGAATGGAAAAATACTTTACTAACGATTGTTATGAATAAAGGACGATCCGTTTTGAATTGAAAAATGAAATAAGAATACAAAGTAAAATTATGCTTCATAGTCTATACAATGAACATCACCGATCATCACAATGAACACTGTTTATATCGACTGGAATTATTAATTGAAGCTTTATCACCACGTTTCGATTGTATCAGTAATCTTGATGCCTATTTCATATAAGTTGACTAACGTTACACACACAAATACTTGTTGCACGTATTGCTGTGAATGAACCAACGATTGCTTATGGAGACTTAATACGCCAATCGATTACAGATGCTAAATGTCGCGTAATTAATTGACGAATATAAATAAACTGAAGCAGCGCAGTTAAATTATCATCTGCGTTCTTTTCAATTACGGCAATATGAGTTTCCATATTGAGCATCATTCTAAAGCGTTTTCATCAAAATAAATGTCATATTGGCTTAACGTGAGTTTGCGAGTTTTGAGATAAGTTAAAAAAAAACAAAAAACAACAACAAAAGCAACAAAGAAATGGTAACCATGAGTTCCATCAGTAGAGATAAAAAGTCAAAACATTCAGGATGTTAGCCGGTAATTATAATAAAATATACTGTAGCGGAAAGAGAAAAAGTGTAATCCAAGCAAACACGATAAATAGTAGACAAATGGTGATGCTACAACATCATACCTCCCTTCGTATTATTAGTAATGTTATATAATTTAACATTTCAACTTCTATTTCACTAGCACTTCCGCCACCATTTCAAATACTTACAAAAAACAAGGGTATTCTGGAAATTCAAACGTTGAGTGAAAATGTATTTCTGTCACTGAATACAGAGTATTATATTGTATTCTTATACAAATTATAAAGAAAAAGAAATTGCCGGGGCTCGGGATTTAATATGATCACACAGATTCAGACGGCAAAAATCATTTACACTACGAATATGAATATTTCATAAGCTATAATGAATTCCTAACCACATTGTGACGATATAAGTGAAAGCTGCACGAAAACATTTTAAACGTGTACATCAAGTGATTTTAAAGATCTAATATTTCGGACTAGATTGAAATAAAAAATCTTTAATAGTGTGGTTGTAGGAAGATGTTAACATAATTTTGCAAATTTCAAAATTCCAGAGAATGAATGAAACAGTGTCTAGGCCATATTGTAACCGTCAAGTATCTACCTAACTATTTCGTAGTACGCCGAATTACAGAAGTAAATCTGTTATTTACTTGTTTCGTGACGTGTGATTACACCGTCACACAAATCTGGGAATACCTCAAATTATGGATAATTCCCTATCGGTGGTGGGTTCGTCTTTGCTAACTAATATTCATTTAACAAACAAACAAACACAATTTCATAGTTTTAAAGAACAAGTAACATATATTCTTTCCAATATGATCCTTCGTACACTCACGTTCACATATTCTCCTACGTGATTACTTTTCCTTTTGATTACACAATGGTAGCTAACTCCCTACCTAAACTGCAGTTTTCTGTAGAATAATAGTGACTCTGATTTACATTTACACGAAACAAACAGTAAATACATATGTACACTTCTCAAAACAAATTATCTCTTAATGAAACCCACAATTCACAATTTAAATAACCATCCTGTAAAAAAAAATACATACAAACAATATACCAAAATTCACTAATACCTTTTCAATCTTAAATAATACTACACTTAATATTCAGCTTCTGCGTGACCTCGCAGTGCAAAATTCTGTTTTACAAAGTCTCTTGACTGTTCATGAAATAACGTTTTACCAGAAACAATTTAACAGCTTTCATTCATGTTCAAAACCTTTTTTACATAGACAATTCCTCTTAAATGATTTCAAATAACATCAAGTCAATTATGTATAATATCTTATTTCATGAAATATATTCACAAGGACATTTTATCAATAAACATAAAAGTTATTTAGATCTGATTTCTCTTACGACTGCAAAATAAATTTACTGGTTATCAAGACTAATATTTAAGTAAAGCTTGTCCGATCAATGTCTGTTACTGACTCATATTACAACGTTTTAATTTGTGCAATCATAATTCTATCTTGAAAAGTTTTCCAAGCTGCAATTTAGTAAATATTCTTTCTGCTTTTCTGTGACTCGACCGGCGAATTCTCCAAGCTGGTCCGCGCTGAGTAGACGGCTGTCGAGCGACGTTCACGCCCAAGGTCGTCGTTGTCCTGCGACAGTTTCGTGCGCTGCCCTACCGCGATGGAATCGGAGTATTTCCGTACGCCTTCTCCTCGTTGTACAGCCCAGTTAAACCACAGCTTACACGAAGGTGATGGTCGCGTTAGAATGCGAGTCAAAACTCCAAATTATAACTTTGTTTAGTGAAAGTTGAGCCAGTTATTTAATAAACTATGCTTTTCGGAATTATCAAAATTCTCAATAGAATTTTCCGAAAATGAAATCCATAAATAAAAATGAAATAGAATAAAAGTAGAATAAGCGCTGCTCAAAACTAAAACTGAAAAAGCTGTAACAAAGAAACGAAACACGTCCTATGTTACAAAAAATCTCTTCTATGTTTCCAGCAACGAGAATGTAGCAGCATGGTTTATAAATTCATTTTAGTCCACTACCACTGTTATTCTTACATTCGTTTGCATTACTTGTTAATATTCCTATCGAATTTTACGTAATCTTGACATATCACAGTGATTAATCCCATGAAAAATACTTAGACAATTACCTTTTAATAAAGCTTCATTTCTGGTATTTTCCACGTGTCCCTCTCGTCGGTTGTGTGGTGGAATAATTACCCATCTAATCACTTCAGCGTCTCTCGATCGGAAAGAAAGACAATCTCGTCGAGTCAAGCCTCATACCACATTCGCATTTCTACAAAGTTCTGATTGGCTAGGGCGAAGTACGTTCAGAAATTTGTTTCTAGGTAACGCCATCTCTTCCTTCTCTTGGAACTATTTGTAGGGCTAGATGTCGGGTATTGTCATACAATATTTCTTTTGTCATGAGTGTAGCCGATGACAAGCGGTTACATAAGCCCCTCCCTTAAAAAAGATTTTTCTCGCGATAGAAAATTTCGAAAAAATCTTCTTACAGGATTGTTGATTTCTCATACCCCTTGCATTCTATGCTGCTTAAGTCTTCTTTACTTTATTCTTGAAATGGCTTTAAATTATAAAAATTAAATCTTCCGATGCTGCGTCCATTGTCATCCACTAGTTCCGCCACATTCGGGAGTCGAACTCTCAATATCCTGTATGGTCCTTCATACAATGCGAAGAATTTTGAAATTTGTTTTGCCTGTACGTCCGACGGTTTTGGTAGACGTAGCATAACTCTTTGTCCTTCAGTAAACATGTATGGTGCATATTTGGTTTGGTCTAACCGTTTTCTTGCTTTACGATGTAACTGTCGCGCAATCTCTTCATCCGTGACTTCGGTAATGGTGATCTCGGGTCTTCGCAGATGTTCTAACCGCTGAGCATTCTCCTTTTAAGTGGGCCTCATGGGGTCATGTCAATGAATGTCATGATGTACGCATTGAGCCACTAATTTGATATAAGGAGGCACCAGTAAATACCAGTCGGTATGTCGCTAGCGACAATACACTCGAAACAACCTGGATAGCTCTCCGCATTACCCTTTCGGATGGTTGACTGTGAGGATGTCAGATACTAAAGATAAGATGTGGGTAATATTCTTCTCTTCATGGCTTGGATCAGTGATCGCTAATGAAATTGCGGTCCATGATCCGACAACAATTTTCAAAATCCCCGGCGGTTCCCGGCGGTTCAGATATTTATCTAATTGGTACGACAATTTTTTGCATCAGTTAATTATTGCAGTAAACTTGGGTAAACTTAGAAAGACGTCAATACGCTTACGAATGTATTTGTAACCATGCTTGGTTTTGGGAGAGATTATAAGGTCTAACACTAGTTCATTCGTTTTAGATGGTAGATTGCGCTCGAGCTCCGGCAAAATAGCGATTAGGATATTTGGTGCGCTGACAGGTGACGCAAACCTGTCGTTCTTCTAATTTGTTTACGTCCCTTCCAGTGGGCGATTTCCGAAATAGTCTTGTCGATTTTATCGCTCCAAAATGTCAAGTTTCATGTGAACAAATGTATAATTCGTACGTCAAGTTTTGGGCATCAGATCCTATACGTAGGTGGATGTCTATCTTGGCGGCAGGAACAAGTCTTCTACCATTCCATCTATCGCCTTCTCTCGTCAGATTCCATCAAGCATCTTTAGGTCGATTCCCCACGCAAAATAACTTCTTTCCTATGTTTAATTCTTCTATTTGCTGTTGTTGGTGATTAGCTATCATCTGCCAGTTTAAATGCTTGGCATTTCATTAATTTAATTGTGGGCGATGCAAAGAATACGTTTCTCTCTTCTGTTTCCTCCGGTCGAGCGTATTTCTGCTAAATTATGTCTACAGAGTCGTTAAGCTCTCCTGGACAATGTTCTACTATAAAGAATATTGTTAGAAATTTACAGTATCAACGTAATAATCGGTCATTATTTTGTGTGACAACAGTTTAAAAAAATTAATGCCTTGTGGCCCGTCCTAGTGTGGAAATGTCTTCAACGGATATTCTCAGTTTATGGATGACCCACTGTAATTATCCTTTTCTGTGACAGAAAAGTTGGATGGGTCTCTAAGTACCTACTTATAAGAGATACAACTTTCTCTTTACCACCCTAATGATCTGATAAAAACAGCTCAATTGCATGGTCATACTGTCTGTTTTGTAGTATAATTCTCTCAAATTTGGTTGACAATTACAAAATGATAAAAACAAACCTTTAAATCTTGGAATTGCTTTTCTATTGTAGTTCAGTCCACTCCCATGGCTAGTTTTCTTTAACAATAGGTAGAAATTGTACAATAACATCGAATAATTTGGAATGAACCATTATAGTAATTAACACATCCAATCCGAAAGCATTAACTGCTTCGGTTCTTCAGTTGCCTGAATCTTATCAATTTTCTATAATTTTTCTGGTTTCTGCCAAACCTTGGTAGTTGTGGTAACCTAAAAATCCATGTTTCCTACGAAACTAGATTTTCTACGTTTAACTAGGTAGTTATCAATCAAGATTTTTAAACAAATTTTCTAAATGACATAAATGCTCTTGGAACGTTGTCATGACAAGATAACATCATCCACATACACTAGTAGGGCGCAGTACAGTTTCTTGGTGATAATATTATCTAAGCATTGGATTAATGCGGCAGCTGAATTTCCCAAACCCGTGGAACTCGCTGATATGCAGTAGCTTATACCCTGTACACGAAGCCAGTATGCATTACGAATCCTTAATATAGAATCTGCCAGTAAGATGCTGTGGAAATCAATGCTGCTGATCCACTAACATAGAAGTTCTTAACATCTCCTCTATCTTGGAGTCTATCTCGGTAATCATTTTCGCATTCAATTTTCGAGCATCTAAACATGAGCGTAAGCTCCATTCTTTTGACAATATTGGATTTAAATATGGAGTCCTTTCTTTCTTAATAGTTTTATCATTTAACATGGATGAATAAGTTCATCACTTCTCTCGATATGCAACTGGTATAGAGGTAGTTATGTGATGCATGGCCCGTTCATGTTAGCTCAATATGAAATTCAAAATCTTTAATGGGCTCTTCACATTTTCAAAACTTGTTGATATCTGTGTAATTTTAACAGTTCTTCCTGTTATTTATGGTTTAAGTTACAAACTATTTCTTACAACGTTTTTCTAACAAGTGGAAGGTTGTTGACCTTGATACAATTCGCATGGTATATTAGATGTTTATCTTCATCGAATGGATGATATTAGATATACAATTCCTTGCGATTTCAAACATTTCTCCTTCGTATCAATGATTACTTTATGGTTGTAGAAAATTCCTCCAGGATCAGTTGGTACAATAGCTCCTTCGCTACTATACAGACGTTATATTCTTCTTTCTGTATCAGCTGCAATGGTACTTGTCAGTAGATGATGCGACACTACCATTCAGCCATCAGATACGACTTCCGCATAGGGTGCGAGCCTCTGCCTCCTGAAAGTTCATCTACCAGGCTTTCCACTATTGCCGAGCAAATTACATCCCGTATCATTTCATCACTAGGATCTTTTCCTTCATTCTACTTCTATAGATGTTGCTGCGTTTCATAATCTTTACATTTGCAAATAAATCTTTTGTTCAGTGAATGTATAACTACCATGGACTAAGTCCACCTCTTCGACATCAATGGAAGATAGTTTGTTTCAGGGCGACCATTCAAACAAACCTTTTCGTTAATTCATTGATCAATGGTTCGAATCACGTGAAATCGATGGTCGCTCATATCTGCCATTGTTGAATTGATCGTAGTTGAGATAAAAACTTTGGTTGGTTGACTTGCCGTTTCAGCTGATTTGCTCTGGCGGTCCAGGTGTTTGACCTCTTCCTCTCTGTTGCCCAGCTTGTCTCTTCACCTTTTACTTTACTATTACCGTTATGTGTCCCTCTTTTGTAGTAACTACAATGAAATTAGGTATTGACTTCCCTTTAAATTTTCAAATCATTTCATAGTAGTCCATCATACAATCAGTTGGCAAATCAGTTTTCCAGAGACATCAGTGGTGGCTCGCTAACCAAATTTTGTATGCCTGCCAGAGAATATCTGATCAATAAACATACTATTTCATTCTCTGAAATGGGTGGCGTGCATAAACTAAGACCTGCTAACTTCTCTGTTACATAAATCTTTATACTAACCGTCCTTCATTGAGTACTATACATCAAATTAACTAAGGTGATTGGTCTCATAATTCAGCGCGTTGAAGAATTTTCCTTAAATTCTTGAAACCATGGATCTAATGTATCAATACAATTCCCTAGATTGCAACATTTGGTAGATGGTCTGACTTTCTGCTCAGAAGAATTATATATAAAAATTTTCTACGCCTTTATAAACATGCGGATTTTCTTTCCTAACGCACTAAACGCTAAACCAGGAGGAATATGTGGTGCTCGAATGATGCAAAACAAGAGATGGTAAATTTTCTATCCCTCTCCTTTATATATACGGCTTTCGCTTCTACTTCTTGTTTTGTCTAGATTTAAAATTTGGATTTTCTCACTATTTTCTCATACGCATGATTTAATCTATGTCACGTGGCTAATAGTTGCATAGCAGTAGAAATAATTTGGATGGTCTTGTTTGCTGCTGACAAATCTTGTCTATTTTATTCTCAACCAGTGTATAGTTTCATTAAATCATCTTAATTAAAATTACGATAATCTGTTGAATTTGAACATCAGTCCTCTTAATTCCATTTTAACTATTTCAAATGACCGCGTGAATTTTAATTCAATACCTCAATCCATTGATAAGATCTCTAGAAGTTGAGTTAATTTCGTCCTGTTCCGCTAACTTAGCTGACATTCGTTCATTTGTTTCTTCTAATTTTGTATGGTGTTCAACTGTCGCGCCTCCTGTTCTTCGTTTCTTGTTAAATCTGCTCGTTTTGTTCAACTAGGTGGACTGCCAGTTTGTTGATTTAGTTCGACATGCACCTCCTGTTCTTCTAGTTTCTTTGTAGTTGCTGATTTTGTTATTCTAGTTGGACAGCAGTTGTTAGTTTTGTTGACCGATTGGGCGTTAACGAAATCAAATTTATATTCGATTTGAGTCATGAACTGTGCCATGGGCCTAGCCATCATATCATTAAACAGATATCTGCTTCCGTCGGAACATCATCTCTTGAAGTGAGTTGATTCCGTCGGAAGGTTCGACGTTAAATGTAAATTACCGTCCTCTCTACTGTATGTGCTCTCTCCCTAGGATTGTTCTGTTGTTTTGAACCGGTTTCGCTTTCCTCCTCACTGCCTGACAAGATCTGTTCAAGATTCCACCATCTCATTTATCACCATTTAACCAGTCATAATGAAAATTCAGATTTACAATGAGACACTGGTGTACACTAATGCCTAAACTGCTCAGAGATTTCAGACTAAAATTGTTAACAAATTTTGCGTTTCATTTGTATGTGTACGAAATTCTAATTTCAGGCCAACCAGTTGGGCGCCAGTATAACATCACGTATCTTCTTTTCTTTCGTGATACGCCGAATTACAAGTAAATCTATTGTTACTTGTTTCATGACGTGTAGTGCATGCGTCTAGAATACCTCAAATTGGATGATTTCCCTATCAGTGATGGTTTCGTCTTTGCTAACTAATATTCGTTGTAAACAAACATAGTTCATGGTTTTAGACAGTAACATATATTCTTTCCAATACGATCCTTTAATGCCTCACGTTCATATATTCTCTACGTGATTACTTTTCCTTTTGATTTTACAATGGTAGCTAACTCCTACCTATTTGCAGTTTTCTGTAGAATAATAAGTGACTCTGATTTGTTACACGAAACAAACAGTAAATACATATGTACCTTCTCAAACAAATTATCTCTTAGCCAAACCCACAATTCCACAATTTAAATAGCATACATTAAAAAAAATACATACAAACAATATACAAAGTGCTATGCTAATCTTAAATATTACTACCTCAATATTTACATAATATTCAACCTGCGCTGACCTCACGATGCAAATTCTATTTACAAAAGTCTCTTGACTATTCATGAAATAACATTTTACCAGAAACAATTTAACAGCTTTCATTCATATTTCAAAACCTTTTTATAGACGTTCTCTCGTGTTCAAATAACATCAAGTCAATTATGTATGAATTTAGATAAGATTATACACAAGGACGGCACTATCAATAAACATAAAAGTTATTTAGATCTGGTTCTCTTACATTCAAAATAAATTTACTAGTTATCAGACTAATATTTATTAAACCTGTCGATCCAATGCTCTGTTACTGAGGGCTCATGTTACGAACAATTTGTGCAATCTAATTCTATCTTGAAAGTTTTCAAGCTGTGTTGTAAATATTCTTTCTGCTTTCTGTGACTCGACCGCGGCAGATTTTCTCAAGCTGGTCCGCGCTGAGTAGACGGCTGTCGAGCGACGTTCACGCCAGGTCGTCGTTGTCCTGCAGCAGTTCATTGCGCTGCCTGCCGCGATGGAATCAGGTATTCGGCCGCCTTCTCACTATTGTACAGCCAGTTGAAACCACAGCTTACGAAGGTGATGGTCGCGTTAGAATGCAGTCAAACTCCAAATTATAACTGTTTTAGTGAAAGTTAGTGATTGTTGAATAAACTGCTTTCTGGAGTTATCAAATTCAATAGAATTTTCGAGTAAATCCCATAAATAAAATGAAATAGAATAAAGTAGAGATAAGTAACTGCTCAAATAAAACTGAAAAGCTGTAATGAAACGGAAACACGTCCTATATTTACAAAATCTCTTCTATATTCAGCAACGAGAATGTGTAACATCGTTTATAAATTCATTTTAATTACTACCACTGTTATTCTTACATTCCCGTTGCATTACTTGACTAATATTCCTATCAGATTTTACGTAATCTTGACATATCACAGTGATTAATTATGAAAATGCTTGAACAATTACCTTTTAATCAAAGCTTCATTTCTGAAAAACGTCCCTCGTCAGTTTGTGGTGGAATAATTGCCATCTAAATCACTTCCGTCTCGATCGGAAGAAGACAATCTGTCAGTCAAACCTCCTTGCCATGCATTTCTACAAAGTTCTGATTGGCTGGAGCAAGTAGTTCAGAGATTTGTTTCTAGGTAGTAAATCTCTTCTTCTCTGGGAACTATTTGTAGGGCAGGAATGTCGGGTATTGTCACTTCAATATTTCTTTTGTCATGAGTGTAGCAGATGACAAGCGGTTACAATATTATTACGAAAACTCTCCTGTATTCGAGTAAAAAAATTAAAGAAACAATTGGAATTGTTTTCAAAATCAATTGGGATAGATTAAAATGTGGGGATATTTTTAAAAATTTTAAAAAAATTTGTGATACCCCCCGATGTCTGATCATCCGGAATATCCGTTTTGGGAAAAAAACGGGGTTTTGGGGGCCTATAATGAATCAGCACTTTGCTTTTTCGCCAAAATTTTTGTTTTATGCAGGACTGAGGAAAATTCAAATTCAGTAGTACCAATTTAGGGATTGGGGATTTTTTTATAAAAAAAAAACTTCATTTTTCTAATATTGAGGGAAAAAGGTTAAATTTGATCTAAAATATGGTTATTGGGCGTAGTACTGTTATTTACTTTATTTTACTTAATTTTTGGTTTCCTTTACAATTTGAAATAGTAGCAATTCAGAAACATAAGGAGGGACGATAAATTTTTTTAAACCTTTTTTTTCTTGAGCCTTGTTAGTTTCAATTCCTTTTCTCCCAAAAATTATTTATTTTTTAAAAATTTTCATGTTTCATTTATTTTGGGGACAAACAAATTATTTAGTACTAAATTTTAATGTTCAAATTTCAATTATTAAAATTCATAGAACCAAATTCCTGAAATTCATGCATCCAGCTGTAATCTAATAATACAAACTTTAAACATGTTATTTGAATAGTTTGAAAACACATTCATCTTTCATAAAATTTTTTTTCTCATTTTCAAAAAATAAAATTTTAAATACCTTTCATTGCAATTTAGTTTAACTTTCAATTGATATTTTCATCAGCTCATAAAATACTCATTTTGCCTCTTTTGGCAGTTCAAGAAAGCAGCAACTGACATTTGGATAACATAACGCCCAAGTTAATTTTTAAAAAATCAAATGCAAAATATATTTTTAAAACTAGAAAGCATTTAAAAACAGTGATAAAAAC